>JAJJWX010001832.1:0-457496 GCA_023529315.1 Papaver bracteatum
AGGGGTTTGTTTTTGTCGATACGACGATATGATTTTCAAGTGACTGAAATAATAAAAGTAAAGATGCAAATAGCAAGATATGTAAACAATGATAATATGGATACTAGGGTATTCAAATCCACCAATAACCTATGATATGCATTCAACTTGTAATATTATTCTTGTTCTTATAGTAGATTCAAGTCTACCGTATAACTAAGGTGTTTCTCCAATGGATAATTTAATCACAACTAAAGTATTTCTCCAAAGCATTAATTGTCTAATTAAGCACAACTAATCTAAAGATCAATATTTGGTTAAGCATGAGTTGTAGCATAATCAACATAGAGATATTCTAACTACAATGGATACATGGCATACATTGTGAGAGCAAGATGTTGACAAACTTGGATTAAATTATATATTTAAACAATTCTAAACTTTCAAGAACAAGATACAAGATATGAATACATACCAATGAGATTAGGGCTTCATCTAAACCCTAGTAAATGAAATTAGAACATGAAGAACATTACAACAAAATTGAAATTTGATAAACTAACATGAACAAGCTATTCTTGGATCAGTTTTCAACACAACAACCCTCTCTATTTATACACAAAAAGTCTCTCACACTTGGGATCCGAATTTCACTGTAGCAACCACTCAACAATTAAACAAAACATGTTTTCTTAATTGATGGATAGAATGGAATACAATGGGGGTGATGTGGATGTTTTGGAAAGAATCCAATGGGGGTGAGGTGGATGTTTTGGAAAGAATCCAATGGGGGTGAGGTGGAAATGGATTTGGGTTTTGGGTTTTGGATCATGGGTTTTGGATCATGGGTTGTTTAATCCCATGAATTTGTAAACAGGTTGCCACTGATGCGCGAGCGGGTTGCAACGCTTCCAACTTTCTTCTCTTTTGTCTTCTCAACTCTTCCAAGCTTTATTTAGTACTTAAAAACACAAAATTAATTAATACAAATATTTATTCTTGAAGATGGTAAGAATGCAGAATTTGGGATAATATATGACTTTGAAGCGCGAAAGATGAGTTAAGTGCAAATGAAAAGGTGTATGAATATGCAATATTTGGCACTCATCAATCTTCTCTAAGATTTTCTCGAGATTTATCACCGATAGTTAAGATATAAAAAGTAATCACAACTGTTCTTCGTCTCAGACTCTTGTGATTCCGTAATAACTTCTTCTGTTAATCAGTTAGGTTATTGTGAGGTGACTAATATTTATAGGCTGCTCTTCGGGAATATAAGACCGGATTATTAGTTGAGTTTCATGTTCACCTTGATTTATCTTAAAACGAAATAACAACCAGAATAGACTTATATGTGGGAAATATATTTGTTTATAAGTCTTCGACTGTAGTTCGTAGAAACTCTTAGTTGTGGGTGAGATCAGCTAAGGGAATCACGTGCGCAGAGTACTGCTGGGATTCAAGAGGCGTAAGCAACGCGATTGTACCTTAATCGGTGTGAGACTTGGTTAGGGCTCAACTAAATTCCAGTCTGAAGTTAACTTATAGTAGGCTAGAGCCTGTAGCGGATTAATACAATGTGGTGTTCAATCCTGGACTAGGTCCCTGGTTTTTTTGCATTTGCTGTTTCCTCGTTAACAAAAATTCTGGTGTCTGTGTTATTTGTTTTCCGCATTATATTTATTTATATAATTGAAATATCACAGGTTGTGCGTAGTTCAATCATAGTTGATAAATTCGACCTTATTTGTTGGATAAAACTTGATTGACACTCGGACATTGGTTTTTGGTACCATCCGAGTTATTCTCATATCAATCAGTCTCACGGATTTCTATCTAGTTGATTTACTGATTGTATTGAGAAAGAGATAAAGCTCTTTGATATCTTTATTGATTGAGTTTCATTTTTAAGTTGGTGCTTAGAATTATATTGGGGTTTAGTCCATACAGATTTCCAAACGAAATATTGGGTGTGGTTGTTATACCTCCACATCTTCATTGATGATGTCAACTAAGTAAAAACCTGGAACACTACATAAAAGAAGAGTTATCCCATGTCCGAACAAGAGCAAGGCGCTAAGTTAATTGGGTCTCAGCCGTCACATGCTTATTCAGTTACATGTAAACTCCATGTTCGTACAGTGTATAAATATCCAGAAAGACTGATAATGTAACTAAGATCATTCCAGTAGTAGAAATTAGATTTCTAATATTTTATATCCTCTCTCTTTGTATTCTAACCTCCTTGTTCTTTAACCGATCGACTTAGGAGATAATCAGAAACTCTAACTTTACATCACCGGAAGTCTATTCAGGGATCATAGATTAGAGTGAGAACAACAGTTAAATTCACAAATCAAGGACTACGATCACCAAATTATGAAGGTATGCTTTTCAGTAGAGTTGGCACATCTTCATTGGCACTAACTAGGTCTTTAAAAATTCATGATTCTAATCATAAAGCAGATCATATATCTAATATTTATGTATGATTCAGTTTAATTACATGAAAAACTTGTACAAAAAGCATAATATGCATATATCGTGATGATCTGAGTGTTAGATTAAGCATAATATGATGATTTTAAAAGAGATCAACCTTTAAAATGATGATTTAAGAAAATTTAGTAACAAAAATACTTTCGTCACGAATAGATCTGAAGATCGATGGTAAAAATTTGATGAAAATGAAAATTTGAGTTCTAGATCTATAATATTGTTGATTCTAGTTTTCATAAATGAAATATAGAGAAACATTTATTTTCATAATGATAATTATATATCCTTTCTTGTTAAGGATATGCCAATTTTTATTATAGAGTCTTGATTATTTCCATAATTAGCATCAGAATCTTTATAGATTTCTGCACAAGTTTGTCTTTAATATGATGATGCTACCAATAAATAGTTCAGATCGAAAAAAATTGGCGAAATACCACATGTTTAAGGCTATTTATGATGCGAATTGAAATCTTGTAAGGTTTTCACCAACAAACCTTTAAATCGGATGTTTCTATGAGTATAAAATGTAAAAAACACATAATTACTGTCTATCATAGTTAACATAAATACTAGAGATGGAAAACGGGCGGGACGGGGCTGGCTTGTTACGGGTTACACGGGTTCGGGTTAACACTGGCCAAAACCCGGGGATCGATATTCTTCACAGGTGGTCATTTCTTCAACCCGCGCCCGTAACGGGTTAAACTTGCGGGTTCACGGGTTAGCCCGTAAAATTAGTGTTTAAAATTAGAACTTAATTTGTGACAAATTACAAGCACTTCATGTGCAATTTTCTTGTTGATTCCAACATGAATTTGTTCGTCTTTCTAACATAAATTCTCCTTCCCTGCATAATATCAACTATTCAAGTTCCCTCATTCACAATAACTCATTTAGAAACACATAATTGAAGCTAACAGATACACCAAACCATCTGAAGTTCTCAACCAACATTCATTTCCTCGTTGTTGCACTCATCATCAATTCAACAATTTCATTTGCTATCCCCTTCTATGCGTCTCTAACTCAATCATATAATTGAAGCTAACAGATACCAGCCCATCCTTCTTTGTACGCTTAGTGACTTATACTGCATAATCCTGCATCCTAACATACATATAAGCATTCAAAATTTGCAGCTAACACAACACCAACATCTTAGTGTTCTCAATGAACAGCTTCATCAATCCTTGTTCTTCTTTCGATTCTTCAGCAATCAATCCCTACTCAATCTCAGATCGAACCCATCTCTTCCAAATCGATGAGAAAACCAATTTCTAATTGTTTTCACCAACTCCGCCACACTCCATTCTCAATTACAATCTTCACATACCAAACCTATCAGCACCATCTTCGATTTATTCATCTGATTTTAATAGAAATAGCAAACCCTAACTCCATTTCTCGTTCTGATTTCTTCAATTGAGTCATACATGATACAACCACAAAACCCCAAATTAATTCCATATTCTCTTCATCACTTATCTCGATTTCAACAGATTCACTTTCTTCAACTCTAATTTCTCGATTTGATTGAACCGCAATAGCATGAACCCATTTTCTTCCCTGAATCTTCTATAACAAATCAAACAGCACACACTCCGGGATCGATAACTCCATCATCATCATCAAACTCTCAGCTCTCTCTTTGTGATGATATGATATATGTTAAGCCTCAGAGATCTTGATGGATAACTAACAGTAAGAAGAAGGATGGAGAGGTGGTGCGTAGCAGGCGTAAGGGAAGTAGGAAAAGCTGAAGAAAAAAGAAAAGAGGAAGAAATGAGACCTTCTATGCTAGTTTTTTTTTTTTTTTTATATCCTAAACGTAGGAATATGATTAAATATAGTTAATCTGACGGTGGAAATTAGGAGTAAATGGGTTAACAGGTTAAACTCGCGGGTTTACGGTCCGATCCGGGTTTACCCGTTTCCCTATAAGCCATCATTTCTCCAACCCGCGCCCGGATTATTTAGAAACCAGCCAAGCCGTGTGTGGGTTTTCATGGGCCGGGATGGGAAAATCCGCGGGTTTTTGTCTTGTTTGCCAGCTCTAATAAATACTAGATTCATTTATATCTCGAGAATCTGATATGAAATTAAAATCAATTATTATATTATGTGTTAATTGCAAGTTTATTTATTGATTTTTATGCTAATATATATGTGAAATAATTAAGCAATGCCTAATCAATGATATTATGATCTTTCATAAACCGACTTGAAGTTCCCCCCCCCCCCTAAATTCTAAAGCAGCGATCCTTAAAAAGTCAGATATGATCAATAATTCTCATCTTGACTATATTTTTATTAAAAAATTACTTATATGAGAAATTATGTATTTGTGAAGTTGAATAATGGAATACCAATACAGATGGTTATTACAACCTATACCAGGTGTAACCTCACTATTAGTCCAAACCCCGATGATGCCAAATGTGGAACATCAGAGTGTATAGACACCAGAGGTGGTCACAACGACCGCACCTACACCAAATATACCAATAGCAGTTTTGAATACAATAGTATTTACACCATATATCACAGTTATTGAAAAATCGGGAGTCTAACAACCACACCCAATATTTCGTTTAGACAATTTGTATGGACTAACTCCAATATAATTCCAAGAGAATCAACTAGATAGTCTGACTCAATCAAGGAAAATATATCCAAGAGTTATATCTATGTTTCTCAATGTAATCAGCAAAGCAAACAGTTAGAAATTTGCAAGCCTGATTATTATGAGAAACAATTTGAACGGTACCAAAGACCAATGTTCAAGTGTCAATCAATTTCAATCAACAACCAAAGGTTGGATTTACCAATTAATTGAACTACGCACAACCTGTGATAGTTCAATTATATAAACAAATATAATATGGAAAATAAATAACACTGACACCAGAAGTTTTGCTAACGAGGAAACCGCAAATGCAGAAAAATCCTGGGACCTAGTCCAGATTTGAACACCACGTTGTATTAAGCCGCTACAGACTCTAACTTATTACAAGTTAACTTTGGACTGTAATGTAGTTGATCCCTAACTAATGTCACGCTGATTAAGGTACAGTCGTGTTCCTTACGCCTCTGAATCCCAGCAGGACTCTACAAACTAGATTCCCTTAGATGATCTCACCCACAACTAAGAGTTGCTACGAACCAAAGTCGAAGACTTGATAAACAAATCTGTCTTACATAGGAAAAATCTATTGAATAGATAAATATGTATCCCACAGAAATACCTACGAAGTTTTTGTTCTGTCTTTTGATAAATCAAGGTGAACAAGAACCAATTGATACACCTGTCTTATACTCCCGAAGAACATCCTTGTAATATCAATCACCTCACAATAACTTAACTATATGGTAGTAGAACAAGTTATTATGGAATCATAGAGAATGAGATGAAGAGCTTTGTGATTACTTTTTATATCTTACCTATCGGAGATAAATCTTGAGCAAATATTAGAGAAGATAGTACTCAATACGATAGAACAAAGTAAGATCAGAACACACAACTACAGAGAAAATAGTTGGGTCTGGATTCAGAATCCCAATGAAGTATTTAAGTCATTAACCTATAATGGTTTTAGGAAAAACCTAGGTTAAAGGAGAATCGACTCTAGTCGCAACTAGTATCACACAGGAGGTGTGGGGATTAGGTTTCCCAGTTGCTAGAGTTCTCCCTTATATAGTCTTCGAATCAGGGTTTGATAACTTTGGAACAAAGCAATCAATATTCACCGTTAGGTGAAACCTGATTTAAGATTCAAGCTAATATATTTCCACCGTTAGATGGTCTTAGCTTGTTACACACAAATAAAATATACTTTCATTTAGATATAGGTAACCGTACCTAAACGTGTATATTGAGTTAGCTCGATAATAGTTAACTGAAGTTAGCCATATGGACACTTTTATCTTAACCATGTTCATCTTAACACTTCTAGATCAATTAATAATCAAATGAATCTAATTGTGTTATTCATAGAGTTTTCCAATTGTTTATATTCTCGTAGAA
Source organism: Papaver bracteatum (assembly GCA_023529315.1). Lineage (NCBI taxonomy): Eukaryota > Viridiplantae > Streptophyta > Magnoliopsida > Ranunculales > Papaveraceae > Papaver > Papaver bracteatum. The sequence continues at coordinate 6,506 of JAJJWX010001832.1, forward strand.
GTATACAAGACACAATTGAAGCAAAATCGGATTGATTCAAAAGAATCAGTTCATGAACATTTTATCCACGGTTTGCAAAGATTGCATTCCTTAATATATTAATGTAATTGTTCATGACTATGAAATCATACTTAACCGATTTAAGTTTGCAAACAGGTACGCGAACTTAAGTTCCGGACTTTGGTCACAAGCCGAAAGTTTGCAAACGGGTATGCAAACTTTAGCTCCGGACCAAAATAAGTGGAAACCGTTTGCGAACAAGTACGCAAACTTGGTTCCCGAACTTCAACAGTTAAATTAGTTTGCGAACGGGTATGGAAACTTAAGAACGGGTATGCAAACTTCCGGTCCTGAATTCCGTCAAAACAGTTCGTAAACTAAGTACACAAAATATATCCATACATGGGTTTTAGCTCTTAACTCCCATTTCAATCATTGAAACATTCTTAGAAGACGACAATAGCTATCTCACACAAAATATTAGCTTATAAGAAATTTTCAAGTGATCGAATGATCAATACGAAACATTCCGAGTATACATCAAATGACAGTCTCACATAAATCATGTAAGATGTTACCAGGTGATTTTCACATGATCATCTTTTGACTTTCGTCAAGAATAATGATGAATGTAGTTAAAGCAAAAAGCTTTCCAACACATATTTCGAAAAAGATATGAGTGAGTTAAACTCAGCTCGAAATATCAAATGTGTATGATATAAAGTCTATATATAGGTATACGACTTTATCTCAATAGGAAATAGAAAAAAATAGACTTCTGAGTGATAAATGAGTTCAAATTTCCATGTACCTTTTGTTGATGAAGTTCCACTAGCTCCCCTTAGTAGTTCTTTGTCTTCAATCGATGAACGCGATGAAGTCTAAATCTCAACTACACATTCTATCCTAATACGAGACATAGCTATAAATAGATTATAAATTAAGACTTATAATTTTGGTAACTAAACTTGACAAACAAGCTTGACATAGCAACGCTTGCGAGTTCGACCGAACAATGCTCTAACAATCTCCCCTTTGTCAATTTTAGTGACAAAACTATCAATACATATGGATTACAACATAAATAAACTTTATAGCTTCTCATCCAAATGCTTGATTTCCTTGGTTCTTCAACATCCCTTGAATTCTTCGTCACTCCAAGTACTCCAATGATTATGAACGTGTTCAACTCAGCATCATAGTTGTTGAAGATCTGTATCCATCTATAACAATAAGAAAACAAATGTTTTCAATTATTGTTATACAATGTCATATTATTATTACACAACATCAAAGTTAAATTGTATCATAACTTTGACTACAATACTACGGTGATATGTATCACTCCTCCTTAGTCAATACTTCATCTCACAATGAAAACCACTCCCCCTTACATAATGATCCATAAACCATATGTATATTTAGTGTGAACTACAAAATAACTCTCCCCCTTTTTGTCAATATAAATTGGCAAAGGTACGAAAGCGGGATCATAATGAAATTCTCAAAGAGATACTTCATGACTAAAAGTGAATATATCAACTTTGTTTCGATGATTATACATAGTCGAAACTTAGTGTATTCATAAAGGAGTTTATAAAGATACAAGATAACTCCTACAATATTTCACAGCTACACTCCCCACAGAGATTTGTCAATTAAGCACAAGTTAAATTAATAAATCTCCCCCATATAATGTCACTCCCGAAAGAACACCAAGAGCGACCTTTTACTTTTACAAGAAAATAAGGATTTCTTTGGACATTAACAAATCACATGAAACATGAATTTGTATCCGAAAAATTCAATTAAAATAACCACAAGGAAACTTAATGATCAATTTAATCGGAAATACTTAACATAAGAAAACTTACAGAGCCATACAGTACTTTCACGTAAAAGTGGATCAGGGAAAGATCAATACTGCGAATATTCAAAGATTCATTCAATTTTTTATCAAAATTTGCATAATGATACCATAGAATTAATCTTTGACATAAAATTCAAAAGTTCATTCTATTTTCCATCAATATTTTCATAAGGACATAATAGACTTAACTTTTGACATATATGGGACAATCATAGTTCACGGACGTAAACACACGATATTATTTAACGACTTAAATGTGTGGACATTGAGATGAGATGCGGTAAAAAAAAATTATTTACGAATTAGGAATACCTTGCTGGCATTAAAAGGGGGGAGATATGGTTGGGATTATCGAAAGATATTAATTGATCGAGGGTCTACATGTGACATCATATACCTCCAAGTTGTTGAGAAGATGAAGCTGACATGAGAAAGACGTTTAAAAATCAATAGTTCAGTTATTGTGGTCTTTAATAGTTCAAAGACATATCCCATGGGAGAGGTTGTTAAAGCATTGCTCGGTCGAACTCGCAAGTGTTGTTATCTCAAGCTTGTTTGTCAAGTTTAGGTGATCAAAACTATAAGTCTTGGTTTCTAGTCTATTATAGATATGTCTCGGATTAGGATAGAATGTGTAGTTGAGATTTACACTTCACGGCATTCATCGACTAAAGACGAAGATCTACTGAGGAGAGCTTGGAGGAACTTAGTCAACAAAAGGTATGTGGAGACTAAAACTTATATATCACTCAAAAGTCTATTCTATTATATCTCCTAATGACACTAAGTCATATAGCTATATATACTTTTACATTATACACATTTGATATTTCGAGCTGAGTTTAACTCGGTTATCTAATTCTAGGAATATGTGTTGGAAGCTTTTTGCTTTATCTACGTTCATCATTATTCTTAACGAGTTTAGTTGGAAAAAATTATTTGTTGGAAACTAAATAATAAGTCAAAATATGATCATGTAAAAAGTTCCTTGAAACATCTTACATGATTTGTGTGAGACAATCATTTGATGTTAACTCGGAATATTTCGTATTGATCATTCGATCACTTGAAAATTACTTATAAGCTAATAATCTGTGTGAGATAGCTATTGTCTTCTTCTAAGGATATTTCAATGATTGAAATGGGAGTTTAGAATAATTAACCTTTGTCTGGATATAACATAGTATGCATACCAGTATGCAAATTGTTGTGGTATGATTCAGGTCCGGAAACCAAGTTTGCGTACCAGTATGCAAACGGTTCTGCCTAAGTTACGGTCCGGGATAGCAGTATGCGTACCCGTTCGCAAACTGTTGGTCAATACCAAAGTCCGGAACTTAAGTTTGCGTACCCGTTTGCAAACTTAGTGGTTAAATTCTTAAATCGGTAAGTATGATTTCATACTCATGAATAAATACATATATAAATTAAGGAATGCAATCTTTGCAAACTGTGGCTTAATGTTCATGAATTGATTCTAGAATAAGTATTTTGTACAATCATGAATCAAATCTGATTTTGTTTCAATTGTGTCTTGTATACTTCTATGAGAATATAAACAATTAAACAACTTTATTAGTAACATAATTAGATTCATTTGATTATCTTTTATGATTGATTGATCATCATATTTGATCTAAAAGTGTTAGATGAATATGGTAAATACAAAAGTGTTCATATGGCTAACTTCGGTTAACTATTGTTGAGCCAACTCAATATACATGCTTAGGTATGGTTACCCATATCTAAATGAAGGTATATTTAATTTGTATGTAACAAGATAATACCATCTAACGGTGGGAGATATTTCTTTGGTTTTAAGCAAACTTAGCTTGAATCTTAAATCAAGTTTTCATATAACGGTGAATATTGATTGCTTTGTTTCTAAGCTATCAAACCCTGATTTGAAGACTATATAAGGTAGAACTCTAGCAACTGGAAAAATTAATCCCCACACTTATGTGTGATACTAGTTGTGACTAAAGTCGATTATCCTTTAACCAAGGTTTTCCCAAAACCATTATAGGTAAAGGACTTAAAGACTTCATAGGAATTCTGAAGCCAGACCCAACTATTTTCTCTATAGTTGCATGTTATGATCTTACTTGTTCTATCGTATTGAGTATTATCTTCTTTAATATTTTTTCGAGATTTATCTATGATATGTAAGATATAAAAAGTAATCACAAAGATCTTCATCTCATTCTTTGTGATTCCACAATAACTGCTTCTACTACCATATATTTAAGTTATTGTGAGATGATTGATATCTCTAGGATGTTCTTCGGGAATATAAGACTGGATTATCAATTGGTTCCTATTCACCTTGATTTTTCGAAAGACATAACAAAACTTCATAGGTACTTCTATGGGAGATAGATTTATCTATCAGAATAGACTTTTCTGTGGGAGACAAATTTGTTTACAAGTCTTCGACTTTGGGTCGTAGAAACTTTTAGTTGTGGGTGAGATCAGTTAAGGGAATCAAGTGTGTAGAGTCCTGCTAGGATTCAAAGACATAATGAACGCGACTGTACCTTAATCGGTGTGAGACTTGGTTTGGGCTAAACTACATTCTTGTCTGAAGTTAACTTGTAGTACGCTATTGTTTGTAGCCGCTTAATACATTGTGGTGTTCAAAACTGGACTAGGTCCCGGGGTTTTTCTGCATTTACGGATTCCTTGTTAACAAAACTTATGGTGTCTGTGTTTTTCTTTTCCGCATTATATTTGCTTATATAATTGAAATATCATAGGTTATGCATAGTTCAGTCAATTGGTAAATCCAACCTTTGGTTATTGATATAGATTGATTGATAGTTGGGCATTGGTCTTTGGTATCGTCCAAGTTATTATTCATATCAATCAGGCTCACAGATTTCTATTTGTTCGATTGCAGATTGTATTAAGAAATTTAGATACAACTCTTGGATATTTTTCCTTGATTGAGTCTGACTGTCTAGTTGATTCTCTTGGAATTATATTGGAGTTAGTCTATATATATTTCCAAACGAAATATTGGGTGTGGTCGTTAGACCCCCGCTTTTTCAGAGGTAACTATTACGGTTGAAGTAGAACCAAATAAAATAAATGTGTAATTCTTAGTTCCCAACTCCAAATCTCCTACAATGTAATTCTAGGTCGATATTGGATCCACGGGATGCAGGTCGTACCTTCCACATATCACCAAAAACTAAAGTTCATAACGAACTAAGGTGAGTATGTTATCAGAGGTAACTAAGTTGTGTCTAAAGAATTAATTGTACTCTCTTCACACCTCCGAAAGATCCATGCGGAGGGTCGAGAGCATAATAATCAAATCTTCCAAGGAAAATCACAAAACTCTCTTGAAAGAAGAAGGTGAACTTAATTACCCGTCATCCAAACAACAATATTGTGAGCAGGTACTAACTGTGAAACCTGAAATACAAAAGGATCTGGTAAGCTTGCCAGATAGGGAATTTTAAAAAAGAGGTAGTTGTATTACTCGAAGAATTAAATATGGGTTCTGCAGAAGACCCAAAAATAACCTTATTGGGAAAAGATGTCACATTTGAAGAAAAAGAGGGTTTGCATCAGCTCCTAAGAGAGAATATGGACCTCTTTGCATGGAAAATGCCACACATAGTAGGAATAGATCTGAGCATCGCCTGCCTTTCATTGAAATCCAGGCTTCAAAACCTGCAAAAACAAAAAACAAAAAAAAACAAAAAAACAAGATTAAAGATAATTGTTAAAGCACTGCTCGGTCGAACTCGCAAGCATTTCTATCTCAATCTTGTTTGTCAAGTTTAGTTGATCAAAACTATATACTTGGTTGATTTCTAGTCTATTTATAGCTATATCTCGGATTAGGATATAAGTGTGTAGTTGAACTTTAGACTTCACGACATACACCAATTGAAGAAGAAGATCTACTGAAGAGCTTGGAGGAACTTCATCAACAAAAGGTATGTGGAGACTAAAACTTATATATCACCCAGAAGTCTATTCTATTCTATCTTCTAATGATACTAAGTCGTATAGCTATATAGACTTTTACATTATACACATTTGATATTTCGATCCGATTTTATCTCGTATATCTATTTCTTGAAATACATGTTGGAAGATTTTAGCTTTAGCTAAGTTCATTATATTCTTGACGAGTATAGTTGAAGACAAGTTACTTGAAAATAAATATTAAGTCAAATATGATCATGTGAAAATTACCTTGAACATCTTACATGATTTGTGTGAGACAATCATTTGATGTCAACTTGGGAAGTTTCGTATTGATCGATTAATCACTTGAAAATTACTTGAAGCTAGTGGTATGTGTAAGATTACCATTGTTGTCTTCCAAGGATGTTTTAATAATTAAATGAGAGTATTAGAATGACTACTATGTCTAGATATAATGCAGGTTGTATACTTTGTATGTTGACTATGTAAGTCTAGTTCAGGTCCGGAACTATTATTTACGAACTGGCGTTTACCTGCACTACACCAAAACATCCGATTTGGGACGGATATACGCGTTGCAAATGAATTGCACCAACGCTAATATCTGTTGGGAATATGGCGTAGCAAATTTTGGTGCAACGCCAAAATCCGTTGGTCAAATTAATTTGTGCAACGTATATAAACGTTGGTAAAATAGATTATCAACGTTTGTTGAGCAACGGATTCTTTAATTTGTGCAACGTTTACAATAATTTAGGCAACGTGTTACTCCAATTTTAGCAACACTTATATACGTTGCAAACCCGTTTACAGATTAAAAAAAAATATTCCGACGATAATTCCAGGTAAAAAATAGAATTCCGACGGATTTCTGCACCTAAAAAAACTATAATAAACCATATAATTATTTGGTTGATTTAAAGATAAATACGGCCAGGAATCCAAGTTTCTGAATTTCACAATATGAATTAGTTCATAAGAATACCTTCAATTGTTTACATACACGTTGTATCATAAGTACCACTGGATTAAGAGCATTAAAATCAATATCCCAGAATTATATGGAAGTTAAGGTTAATGGTAAAATTCAGTGTGTTAATGAGAGATAACACAAAACCTGGCACCTTATATGGAAACATGACCTGCAATTGCATCCCATAATGTCTGGCATTGAGCACATCTGTATAAGTATCAAAGAGAAACAAGTTTGATATAACCACCAGAAAAGATGTGCACTCCCAATCCCACCACCACCAGCTATGAATTATTATTACTAAGCTTTGAAGACAAAAAAACTAGCTGAAAACAATAATTTTCACGCTCGTATAAAACATGATGCGGAGAATAAACACAAACCTTAGTCCTTGAGATTCTGATAGAATCGAGCAAGCTCAGTGTAGTTTGAGGCAGTTAATCAACTACAAAAATAAATTCAAAAATAAAATCAGTTAGTAATGGTTAATCAAGTGTTGTTGGATGTTGCTTTAGATAGATTCAAATGCTGCAATACTCATTGGCATGATTTATGCAAGTTTTCATACTGCCAGTAGTCCATCTTCTAAACTCCGCCTGACAACAGACCATTCTCCATCTTCACTGCTGCACCATGAACCAACTTCTAATTTATGTCCGCCCGAGAGTCTTCTTCGTTTTGCTGCAAACAAGCACAGCATCATTACTCAGCCTGTCCATTTGTTGCCCTCCAGAATCTCGTCACTGCTAACTACACTGACTGCCACTTTCTATTCCCCTTAGTCTTCTGATTCACGACTACAGCATCAGCTCCGGCAGTACAACTCCATATCCCACTGCTTCTTGTTGACTCAGGTAATGACGCAACTTTCACAATTTCAATCCTTCTGAATCTCGTTCTCTGACTCAATTCTCCATCTCAGGGCCTTCTTCCACTGTCACAACAGCTCAACTAATAAGAAACGACAACCTTCAATCCAACAACAACGCCTTTCTAGTTTGAAACCACAACTCTGTTTCTTTTTTATTCTTTTCCATTCACAATCCTGCTTTACTCCATTGGCAGTTGCAACCATCTTCCATCCTAATCGACTGACGCCGCATAAACCTCATTCAACACTTATATCACCACCAGCTGTTCATTTCCAGCAACTGTCAGTAGATCCTCTCTGTTCACAATCATGATGCTTCTTAACATACCGTTGTGCAGTTGAATTTACAATCTTGATAAAGAAGTTGAAGAGCATCAGCCACACTACTGTATTCCAGACTGATGTAATTGAGAGATTCCACCACTTCTGTACCTGAGTGTACGAGAGAATGAAGTAAAAGGGTTTGAAGTTACTGCACCACCCAGAATGAAATATATCATATCAAATTATAACTGTATTTTACTACTTATACTTGCCTCGTTATATATTTCGAGGTAAGAAACTCGAAGTAAGAACTCCCTTCTTGGAGTCTACAAGGAGAAGATAAATTTGTTAGGAAATAATGAACGCTTGAACATTTGACCTAACAAAGTACAACTTCACATTAATGTCACAAATGATAGACAAACTTACATCTTAGATTGTGCTGAAAATATCCTTGATCGCTAGTGGTATAACTCCTGGAAAAATGTGATCTCCCTGGAAACATTAATGAATGAAAGCTTAAATAGTTTCAGATGCATTGATTTGTTGGTACTCAACGTATAATAAAGAAATAGACAATAATAAAAAGAGTTGCATAGTAAAGGTAAGGAGACATGAAACAATTCAATTATACATCATGAATTAGCCAGCATTCATGCATACATATATTTTATAAACATAGAAGCAGAAAACTTAGCATATTTAGAAGTTTAACTAAACTGGCATTGTGTGGCGAGCAAAATGCAAGATATTAAGGATTATGACTTTGAGGCTCCTCAAGGTTTGTTTAATACTAAAATTGACTCATAATGGGTGGAAAATGAACAATATCATCTTGGAAGTATGTGTCTTCCCACTACTTGTAACACCATAAGCAAAAACAGTTCCTGCAATGTACACGCAGAAATGAATCTTAAATCTTGTATTATAGCCAAAGGTGGGTGATCAGTCACAACTCAAAAACCTCTTAATACAGTAGGTTGGTAGGAATAGCGGCATAACGCTAATTCATACCCATAACACTCTATTTGCATAAACTCAAGCACTAACAAAACCAAAAAGCTATATTACCATTAATGTCATCCATCGCATTCTTGACTACAGGTCGAGCATCTACTTCATACATAGTCTTGGTACTGGTTGCTGGTCTGTAATTAGACCACAACTACTAATCAGAAATAAAACCAAAAAGCTATATTACCACAACTACCAATCAGAAAGTTCAAATACACTCCCTTCTCCTCTTCTTTGGCAATCTGAAATAACAATATCAGGAAAACGTGAGAAAAGCAGAAGTATATGCAATAGCAGAAGGTATAACTTCTCAATCCAAGATATATAAAAGACAGAAAGAAGATATCATACATATATGATCTTAAACAACCTTTCTTAATGCAATGCGATGGCTGCCACAGATACTCCAGAAGTTCAGCAATATTATGACGTATGTGGAACTTTTCAAAAAACTGCACAAGAATGTACAACAATCATAACAAAAAAACATTTAATGTTTAGATACATGAGGAAACATATGAAGTAAGAAACTGCATCAAAAAGGTGGATAGCAAAATAGATTTGGGAAATAAAGACGGGAAGTTAATGAAGATGAATCTCTGTTTTTTATTTTCAAGTTAAAAGAGACTACTCTCAATGAGTTGTCCTGAAAATCCCTCTCAAGCTCTCAAAATGAGATAATCATAACGCTTACCTGAGTATGTGATCCAGTGAACTCAACGTGAATGTAAAGCTTCAAAAGATTCCTGACAAGATACTCAAGGGCAAATTGATGACCTTCAAAAAGAGAAGTTGTTGAAGATGAACCACTGCACACCACACCAACATGCAATGAACTCAAATAACGGACGCAAGCTTGTGCTAGTGTGGCCAATAAAACTGTTGAAGAGGTACCTTCTTTCCGGCATCCAGCAGATCAAGGCTTTTACCATCCATGCTCGGAGATAAGGCTATTGTTGGGACTTTCCATAAACATTATAATGGAGTTCATAAAATCACCCTGTTAACAGCAATGTCAGCAGAAATTAAGATCCAAAGGCCTAGGCTAGTTCAAAAGAAAGCATAACAGTTGACTATTAACAAACATAGAAATCATCAAAATATCACTGAAACTGCGAAAAGAAAGCCTACCAGCATAAATTCATCCAGCGCTCTAGGCATCCGGGATGCAAGAATGAGCAGTCCTATTGCATCTTTAACTAAATGTTCAGGCATACAAGCAAGCTCCATAGGGAATCACGATGACAAGGGAATTTTGAACTCGCCTTCAAGATCTACCAACCAAACAACCATCAACCGGTAGAATGAGAGTGCACGCTAAATAAATGATCCTTCCTACAATAAAATCCAAGAAACCCCATTAGCGATCATATCGTTTAATAATTCCTTCGATCCAGTAACATATCAAATAGTTCAATGATTTCAAACACTCTCTAGTTACTTCGATCCATATACAACAATCATGTCCTTAAGTATTCAACTGAACTTGCTTTGCTTGAGAATTTAGGAAGCTCACAGCATTATCATCGACTACTTTTTTTATGGTTGCAGATTAAGGGGTCCTAATGACAAAGGTTGTTTCCATCATACCACAAAAGAACTTTGCTAATTTCTGTAATGGAAAACGGATCATAATCAGAATCCTTCTAAATGTATAGTATATTTGTTACAAGAGAAGCTAAAATCTCAGCAGCAAAGAAATGTAATGTTATTATCATGTAATCCAAGTTTAAGAGTTGAAGCGAAAATGTCTAGGTAATTAATTGTATATTACCAGGTTAAAGATAACAGCTAGCAAGGCAATAAGAATGAGAAGTCTCCTTTTGATCGCTATCTTCTAATCCAATTATATGTAGCAGGAAGGAATACAACATCCCTTCATTCTACGTTCCAGATTATTTTATTTTTCAACAATGTTCCAAATTACCAGAAAGTTCCTAGTGTACGCTGTGACCATTAAATTCTACCTAGTGACAGTAGAACATATGCAGGCTCTGTGCAATAAGTGAAACAAGACTCGAAGGCCGAAACAATATCACAAGAATCAAGTAAACAGGTAAAATCACAAAATCAATGAAAATGAGAAAAAGAAGACTTACTCAGTTAAGTATATTACTACAAGATATCATCATTTGTAATTAATTGTATATTACCAGGTTAAAGATAACAGCTAGCAAGGCAATAAGAATGAGAAGTCTCCTTTTGATCGCTATCTTCTAATCCAATTATATGTAGCAGGAAGGAATACAACATCCCTTCATTCTACGTTCCAGATTATTTTATTTTTCAACAATGTTCCAAATTACCAGAAAGTTCCTAGTGTACGCTGTGACCATTAAATTCTACCTACTGACTGAAATTTAGCCAGCTTGAAACGAATTCGAAGGATGAGGCGAAATCAATAATATTTTGAACTATATATCGGTGCAGACGCAATAGGTTTAATAAAACGGCCTTCATAATAAGAACTTATGTTAAATAGACTGCTCTTCAATCTGTGAACCAGCAGATTTTGCTTCTTTTTGAACTCCAAGCAAAATTGCTTTAGTCTTCTCGACCTCCCTGGTAATATAACCAAAAGTCCTTTCACCCCTGTTAGTTCCTCTGAGTTTCCCCTTCAGCATCTTCCTAAGCCTTTGGAGCTTCATTTTGATAATCAGGATGATCAACCCAATAGAATTCGAACTTATAACCTGGTTTTCTCTCTCCTAAGAATGCATCAGCTTCAGTGAAGGATAACCACCATTTCGGAGAGCATAACACACGATCAATTCTGACAAAGATAGGAGATTAAGTTCATGAATTTTGTACTGGAGTAAATATTATTGGAACTACCATAAGAAACCAGAAAGAGTTGATATTGGTACTAACATACCTGTTAATGTGAGCCCATAAATGATTTTTATTGTGCTTTTCAGGAGGACCATATGTGCACAATTAACCCCATAATGTGAGAAATTCTTGTACCACCCTACCATCCTCACCTATCCTATGTAAAAATTTTGCTGCAGCGATAAACAACTACAATAGTAACCAGACGTGTTATGTTACTTCAATCAAATAAATTTTCAGGAAGAAAAACAAGATTTCTTGACGCAAAAACACTTTATATTACTAAAGAAAGGAAAGAAACACAAAATCTGGTAGAGATGGACATGGCTTGCTTAAAGGTTAGTTACCTGCTCATTGTATGATCGACCATCCTTCGAAATTGCAGACGGAAGAATACTGTCCCAGTCTCCCTTCGCTAAATTGACATAAATCTCAACTATCTTCAACAGAAAAATAGGCACTTTATCAGTGAACTATAATGCACACATGAGAGAAAAAGGAGGACAAAATGACTAAAACAGGAAGCTAGCTTTATAAAAAAGCTTACAAAGGAAGTGAAACACAATGTGGTTACTAACCCGCTTAAGCCATATCTTTGGACAGAACTCGTACTTCTCGGGGTCCTTTAGAGTAAGAGATTCACACTGAGGGCCCGCAAGTTGTCGGAAAAAGTAATTAAGCATACTTGCCACTCTTTCAACATGGAATGCAAGAGAGGAGTAATTAGGTTTAACATTTGGCAGCTTGCACAACCTAACTGCCGGAGATGAAATATGCTTACTGAAAGACGCCTTACCATCTATGGAAGAAGAAAAGGCACTGTGATATGTTCCGAAGTAAATGCTAGCATGCCAACATCTTCCATCGCCAACCTTGTGCAAATTCGGATAATCTTATAGCAAGACTTGAAAGTAAAACCCCTTACTTCAAAACACCAAATTAACTTCAATAAAACACACTAAACTGAAATCTAAATACACCCGTGCTTTAAATTTTCATAATGTAAAAAAAAAAAACAACAAAAACTATACATGCAGTAAGACTCCAACTTCACAGAGTTAGGTCAAACAATAGATCAAAATATAACCAACAAAATCAAAATTAAACATCAGTACTAGCAGATAATGGTTAATACCTGATGATAATCAACAAAGAAATCAACTATTAGCTGAATTGATTTTGGATTTCAGGAACAAAATTATTTTCTAGGTTTAGGAATTTTTTAAGATTTTTAGAGAATAGATCGAGATTTTTGTGTTTCGATTACTGAATGAAAGGTTTTGATTTGGTCAGTAAGGCGAAAGAGATCTCTGGGTTTTGACTGTAAAAGAAAAATCGTTTGATCCGGTTTTTCTCTTCGCGAGAAAAACACTATGAAACTAGGAAAGAGAGAGAGTAAAAGATGAGGATGATTTTAAGATTTCTTGTTTCTTAACGCTTTTGGATTCGTTTTCTGTGATTCTATTTCTTTGGATTCTGTCACTGTGATTCTATTACTAAGGACTCTTTCACTACGGATTCTACTCAGGGGGTTACTCTTTTCATTCGAGGGTTCTGTTGCTCGCCTAAAATTCAATTTTAGGTGTGGGGTTGGATTTTGAATCGGTTTGGCTTGTGAGGTTTGTTTTCAGTTGTAAGGGAGTTTTGAGATGATTGGGTGGTTCCGTATTTTATCGTAGCGGGTGAAGATTTTCAGTTGAGGTGTGGTTTATTTCAACATTTAACACCCTTGTTCTAACTTTTGTTCGGCACACTAGGTGTTTGTGAAAATTACGCAACCATTTGTTTCATTTTAAAACATTGTAGAAGTAGAATTGTTCACCATTTACTCTTGGTTAGGCCGGATTTCTTCATTTGTTTTTAATCGGGTGAGGTACAGGGCACGTCCATGGCGTGCTCAGGACCTTCACAGAGTTATGGAGTTTCTAAGGACTCGAATTCACAGTCTGTTTCTTATTTTCAATGCCCCTTCAGGGGATTTGATGGTTGCAAGAATGGTGCGGGTGGAAGAGGTTTGGGAAAAGCTTATTTGATTCAGCATCTCAGAGATAAACATTTTGTCTATGGTAGGGAGAATGATTGGTGCAGACAGCGGATTGCTACTAATCATGATATCTACAAAACATGGGTAGATGTCCTCTCTCAACTTCGTATGTGGTTATGCACGGATTGCATGCTTCTTCGTGCCTGGAGAAGACCATGTAAATCTCATGCTGGAGATGGCTTATTCGGGCCATTTAATAGCACAGACGCTCACTTGTTGGTTAATGGAATTTTATGTCCTCCTCCAACCACTGACAACATAGCAGATGATATTGATGCTCCTTTGCTTCCTTGCCTTAATGTGGAACTGCTCGACAAAGTGTTTAAGCAACATATTCAAACTGTCAAAAATATCCCTCCAAGGTGTAAACTGCAGTTCTCAAAAGTTTTGAAGTATGCACTTGATAAGGTACGTGCAAATCCTGGTGAGGTTTCTGTGTGGATACAATTGTTGTTGTTACCTGTTTGTATTCTTCATTTACACATCCCAAAAAGCAGTAGTGAGGAAAAGTCTGGCAACCGAAGGACTTTACAGATTAAATCCATCAATCAATCTATTGTACAATGGTATGTGCCTGACGGTTGTATTCAACTAGTCCAGAAATTGCTCCTTGAACACGCTCAGTATAACAACAAGCAACGTAGGAAGAACAACAACCAGGAGGCTCTTAACTTGATTATATGTAGAAAGAAAATACGTAATGGGCTTTTTAATGCAGCTATAAAGGTCCTCACTTCGGATGGTATTGCCACAGATGAGGAGGATACTTTGAAAAAATTAATTGATAAGCACCCGTTTGCCCCGCCACCTGACATACCTACTGGTCCCAGTGTTGAAAACAGTGTGGTTTCTTCAAATGAGATCATTCTAGGAAGGATAATGAGCTTCCCCAGAGGCACATCTTGCGGGAGAGATGGTTTGAGGGTTCAACATCTACTCGATGCCCTCAATGGACCTGCCGCTGTTGTTGCTGATGATTTACTTACCTCCATTAAAGGGGTAGTCAACATATGGTTCGACGGCAGGTGTCCATCGACTTTGGGAGAATTCGTGGCGAGCGCACCTCTTACACCGTTGCTCAAACCGGATGGGGGAATTCGTCCGATAGCTGTTGGGACAGTGTGGAGGAGATTAGTATCCAAGGTAGCTGCCCAAGATGTTGCAAAGGATATGTGCACTTACCTCAAAGATTTCCAGTTCGGTGTAGGAGTTCCATGTGGAGCGGAAGCCATCATACACTCGGTCAACAGGATTCTACACCAGAAAGGTAATTCTTCCACTATGACCATGCTACTGGTTGATTTTAGCAACACCTTCAACATGGTCAGCAGGTCAGCTATGTTACTAGAAGTGAGAACGCATTGTCCCTCAATCTCTAAGTGGGTTGAGTTTTGTTATTCGAAGCCGCCTAAACTGTACTACAATGATTCCACATTGTCTTCTGCCCAAGGAGTTCAACAGGGTGACCCTCTTGGTCCCCTTCTTTTTTCGCTCACGCTACACCCTTTGGTCAAGAGGATTGCCACGGAATGCAATTTGGATTTACATGCTTGGTACTTGGATGATGGTACGATAATTGGAGACACTTTAATGGTTTCTAAAGCTTTGAACATCATCAAAAATGAGGGTATCAAGATTGGTCTCAATCTTAGCATCGCCAAGACAGAGATCTTCTGGCCTACGATGGATATACGATGTCGTGATGGGAACGTCTTTTCATCCCAAATTTGTAGACCAACTAAGGGGGTAAAGCTTTTAGGGGGGCCTGTAAGTTTAGACCATCAGTTCTGCAGCAGCTTGATCAAGAGTAGGGTGGTCAAAACTATCAATTTAATGGACGCCATAAGGAAGCTAGATGACCCCCAAAGTGAATTGTTATTGTTGCGTAGTTGTGCTGGAGTCTCTCGTCTATATTACTCTATGAGAACTACCAGGCCAGATTATGTCATAGATGCTCAAGTCATCTTCGATGCTCACCTATCGTTACATCTGCGTCACATTGTCACTAATGATGGGCCTGGTATGGGGTTGCTGCAGTACCGTATGTCTTCCCTACCACTTAGTTTGGGTGGTTTAGGTATGTACTTCATGGATGATGCAATAAACTATTGCTACTTGGCTTCTTGTATACAGACTCAGCCGCTTCAGATCAGCATCCTTCGTAACTCTCAGCTACAAGGCCCTAATCACAACATGCAACAAGCTATAGAGCTTTTCTCCAGCATATGTGGTCCCGACATCAACATCGAGCTTACTGCCCCCCATCCCATGAAGACCCTGGCAGTGAATTATTTTGATGTTGTCATGAAGGAGTTGCCGGTTAAATTTTCCATGTCTTCTCGAGATTGTGCTATTTGGGATTGCAATAAAGATATCCATGCACAAGACTACCTTAAGGCTATTCCTATTGAGGGGCTTAACCAGAGGGTTGGTGCTCAGGAATTTGGAGCTGTTTTACGGTATAGGCTTGGTATACCTCTTTTTGTTGAAGGTAGTCTGTGTGCTTTTTGCAAGAGGGATATGGACTGTTATGGGGATCATGCCTTACACTGCGCACATGAGGTAGGCATCAAATTTCGACACGATCTCGTGCGTGACATATTTGCAGATATGTGTTTTCGTGCTGGGGTGCCGGCTAGAAAAGAAGTAGAACTGGGTTTGTTGGCAGATGATGGGAGTTCTCTCCGCCCGGCTGATATTTTAGTCCTTAATTGGGACAATGGGCGTGACAAGTGTTTAGATGTCACCGGCGTTTCACCATTCACCGGAGGAGGGGTGCACACATTTCGTCCAGGGTTAGCACTGAATACGGCAATTAAACGTAAGCATAAGAAATATTTGGATAAATGCTTAGCCCAAGGTTACAACTTCGGCACTTAAGCCTTTACTACTTTTGGTGAACTTTGCACTGAAACGATGGATCTCTTGAAAAGGCTTAATAATCACTTATCTAGATTTGATGTTAATGCCAAGAAATGTAACTATTTCTTTCATAGATTAGGAATAGCCATACAAAAAGGGGTTGGAGCCCAGCTTGTCGCTAGGCTGCAATCTAGTTACTTGTAGAACCTTTTTCTTTTCAATAAAATTTATATATTATGAAATAAAACATTTTTGTTTCTTTTAAGATTTTGTAAAAAAGAATAATAATAATAAAAAATATCCTAGATTAAAAAGACACAACTACTAAAGGCCCATTGAAATATCTGCTATTACGTAAATACCATTGATGTATAACGTTTTTACACGTTTGAGAAACGTTGCTCATTTAATTTTATTTAATAAACCGATATTAGTTATTTTTCGCACCGTATTTTTGGGTGTGCAACGGATATTGACGTTGCTCAAGGGTGCAACGTCAATATCCGTTGCACACTCCCGAAATTGATATGTTGCAAAATGCAGGATATGGTGTACTGCTGTAAAAATTTATGGAATTGTTGTTCGTGTACTCAGTTTGCAAACACAGTGGTCAAGTTCTAATCGGTAAAGTGTGATTTTCATAATCATGAACTCATGTTCATTTGTGAACTCAGTTTGCGAACTAAAGTCCCTGGACCTTTAATGTATTAAGGTATGTAAACTATTTTTACAAACCATGGCATGTTGTTCATGAATTGGTTCTTGTATAAGTACTTTGTACAATTAAAAACCAAACCGATTTTATTTCAAATGGTTCATATACATATTTTTATATGATGATAAACTTTTGAACAACACTCTTGAAACACAGTTAGATTCATTGATTATCAATCATGATTTATTGGATCTAGAAGTGTTGGATGAATATGGCTAAGATATAAGTGTTAATATGGCTAACTTCGGTTAACTATTATTGAGCCAATAAAGTATACACGTTTGGGTACGGTTCATCCATATCTAAATATAGGTATATTTCATGTGTGTGTATCAATCTAGTACCATCAAACGGCGGAGATTGATTACTTAGCTTGAATCTTAAATCAGAAGTTCATCTAACGGTGAATATCAATTTCTTTGTTACTAAGTTATCCTAGCTTTGATTGTAAGCAACCCTGATTTGAAAGACTATATAAGGGAGAATTCTAGCATCTGGGAAACCTAATCCCGACACTTCCGTGTGTCCTAGTTCCAAACTAGTGTAGATTCTCCTTTAACCTAGGTTTTACAAAACCATTATTAGGTTAACTACTTGAAGACTTCATTTGGGATTCGTGAAGCCAGATCCAACTATTTTCTCTGTAATTGCGTATTCTGATCTTACTTGTTTTATCGTATTGAGTTTTATCTTCTCTAAGATTTACTCGAGATTCATCTCCGATATGTTATATATACGGTAAAAACTCCATATATTAATAACCTTGGGACTTTACAAAATTATTAATATATGGAGTTTATTAATATAGGGAGGTATACCAAAAAAAAGATGAATAATATATTGAAAATATATCTTATTGAATAATATATCCTTTATGTGAAGGATATATATCCTTTATGAATAATATATCCTTTATTATATAGTGAATATCTTTAATATATTGAATAATATATCCTATTAAGAATTTTTAAATTTTTCTCTACACTATATAAATAGTACTAGATATATTAAAAGATAATTAATTATTTTTAATATTCTCTTCTTCTCAACCAAATCAACATGTCATCCAATGTTAGGAAAGAACTCATATGAGTGATAAAATTCGTATAGAATTGTGTGAAAAGAAAAAATCACATCCAAACTGGACGCAAAAGATCTTGCGAAATGGTTAAAAGATACTTATGAGTAATCAAACTGAACAGTTGCACTACACTAATCGAATGGATATGGACATCTTCCTTAATCATCCCAATGAGCAACAAGTCGTATATGCTTCAACCGAATAAGAAATAATCGATGGAATTAGACAAGAAGCGAATGCAGATAATCTCGATGATGATAGTATGGAGATACCAAAAATTTCATGCCAAGAAGCTTTAAACATGCTCGACAAGTTGGAAATGTGTTAGCTTCAACAAGATGGTGCACATACCAACGAGGTCTTACGCATACGCAAATCAAAAGATGCCATAACAATCCACAAAATTACATCATTTTCTCAACCAACTATAGATAAATATTTTTCTTCATCTTAAATTTTGATGTAACAAGTTTATAATTTTCCTATTATGTTGATTTTATTAATATATGGAGGTAAATTCATTAAGGTGGGACTAAAAAAATCTATTAATATTAAAATGTGGAGTTTATTACTATTTGTAACTGGCCCAAGTTGGGACCATAATATTTTATTAATATATAAAGTTTATTAATATATGGAGTATCAATATATGGAGCTTTTACGTATAAATTAATCACAACAGGTCTTCGTCTCAGACTCTTGTGATTCCGCAATAACTATTTCTGTTAATCAGTTAGGTTATTATAAGGTGACTAATATTTCTAGGCTGCTCTATGGGAGTATAAGAACGGATTATTAGTTGAGTTTCCTGTTCACCTTGATTATCTAAAAACGGAAACAACAACCAGAATAGACTTAATTATCTATGGGAGACGGATTTGTTTATAAGTCTTCGAGTTTGGGTCGTAGCAACTCTTAGTTGTAGGTGAGATCATCTAAGAAAATCACGTGCGTAAAGTCCTGTTGGAATTCAAGAGGTGTAAGGAACGCAACTGTACCTTAATCGGTGTGAGACTTGGTTGGGGCTCAACTACATTTCAGTCCGAAGTTAACTTGTAGTAGGCTAGAGTTTGTAGTGGCTTAATACAGTGTGGTTTTCAAAGATGGACTAGGTCCATGGGTTTTTCTGCATTTGCGGTTTCCTCGTTAACAAAATTTCTGGTGTCTGTGTTATTTCATTTCTGCATTATATATGTATATCTAATTGAAATATCACAGGTTGTGTGTAGTTCAATCACAGTTAATAAATCCGACCTTGTTTGTTGGATAGAACTTGATTGGCACTTGAGCATTGGTCTTTGGTACCGTCCAAGTTATTCTCACATCAACCAGGCTCACGAATTTCTATCTGTTCGATTTCTTGATTGTATTGAGAAATAGAGAAAGCTCTTTGATATCTTTCTTGATTGAGTCTCACTTTTTAATTGGTGCTCTCGGAATTATATTTGAGTTTAGTCCATACAAATTTCCGAATGAAATATTGGGTGTATTTTTATACCCCCCGCGTTTTGAATAAGTTGCATGATGTAGTCATTGTAAACATTCAAAGAAGGCTAGAAAGTAAATAGAGAATGCAAATATCCATAGTGGATATCAAACATTGTTGTTTTAGTGAAGAAGAACGCAAAATAAGGGTTTGTATAAATTTTACAAACTCGAAAAAACCTGCCTCAAAGATAGCTACCCCATACCAGACATTCAAATAACGGTAGATATTGTCTTATGGTATTAAAGATTATCGTTCGTGAATAGGTAATTTAGATACAATCAGATACCTATGGATCCTAAAGATAAGTAGCACAGTGCATTCATCACATATTATTATTCCAAATCAATGTCGTTCGGTCCAAAAAAAAAAGTTCAAATACCTCATCAGAAGCACTATGGCGTGCTATGTAGATGATATGATGGTGAAAAAAAAGAGAGCCAACTAACTATCATCGAGATCTACTCAAAACCTTTGTTGTATTGAGAAAATACAATACGAAGATTAATCCTCCAAAGTGTGTTTTTGGAGTCCATAATGGAAAATTTATGGGCTTTATGGTCACTCAAAATGGGATAGAAGTTGATCCACTGAAGATAAGAGAAACTCTGGAGAGAAAACCTCCAACATGCAAGAAATAAATTCACCAATCGACAAGAAGGTTGCTTGCACTAAACAGATTTATGTCAAGACTGTCAAACAAGTGCAGACCACTATTCAACTTACTATTGAAGCAACATGTATTCCATTGGAGTAAATAATGTTAGGTAGCTCTTGATAATATCAAAGTTTTCTTATCTTCTCCTCATATTTTATCTTCTCCAGTCCAAGTTAAAGAGCTTTATCTTTACATCGCCACCACTAAGAATGCAATAAGTGAAATGCTACTCAAAGTAGAAGACAATAAAGAAAAATCTATCTGGTTTATAAGAAAGTCAATAATAGCACCAGAGTCAAAGTAATCACAGAGTGGTCCATATCTTTCTCATCAATAAAGATAAGGCCTTACTTCCTGAGTTGGAAGATAATTGTGGTCATTGAGTATCCAGTGGAAAATGTGATATCTAAAGAGACAAAAACTGAGAAAATCGCAAAGTGGGGAATCCAGTTGAATCAATTCAATATGGGATATATAAGCAGAAAATTTATAAAAGCACAATCTATAACTGACTTTCCTGTTAAAGATCTATATTTTGACCTGATATTCCGTGAAAAACATCCAGAAGAGACAAAAGAAACCTGAGTTCACACCAGATTGTAAGGAATCGTCATTAGACTCGTTTGGGGTGTGGAAATTTTTTGTTGATGGAGCATCGAATAGAAAAAAAAAAATTTTTGGGGGGGGAGAGATGGAATATTTATAGTCACTCCCAAAAACAGCTTCATCGAATTCCCATATGCATTGACCTTCAGTCCATCCAAAAATCAAGCATAGTATGAAGCAATACTAGAAAACGTTTACATCTAAAGGAGTTCTCCTTTATAGTTACTTTGAGCTAACAACAAATCAAATGGGATGTCAATTCGAAACAAAAGACATGTCCATGGCAAAGTACAAAAGGAATGTCAACAAACTAATATCCAGCTTTGATAAAGTGAGTATCAGACAAGTACCAAGAAACAAAATGAGACATGTAGATACTTTGTCATTCATGGGTTAAGTAATACCTAGAGCTTGTTAGAGAATTATCAAGATTAGAATTCTTAATAAATCAACTATTCATGAACCATACACATAGGATGTCAGAACACATAGTTCAAACATGACAAGTGCTGAAGCAGGGGATTCTTTGATGAAAGGCATCTTTAAATATTTGGAATCTATGTCATTACCAGATGACCCACAAGAGGCATATAAGGTTAATACAAAGACACTTAGATATCAACCATAGACAATGACATATTTAAGAAAACTTACATGGAACCGCTACTCAAATGTGTGATATAAAAGCAAGGAGAACAAATCCTAGCTGGAATATATTCAGGAAAATATGGAAACCATGCCGGGAAAAGATCACTGGATGTTAAAGCAAGTTCCCAGGGTTACTTCTGGCCACACACATGAAAGAAGTTGCTGAGCATATCAAAAAGAGTTGTGATAAGTGCCAAAGGTATGCCTAAACACTGCTGAATTTTAACTCAAAATTAAAAAGAAAATTATCCCAAGCATGATTCTTTTATGGCCAAAAATACAAAGTAATTGCAGAAAGTTGTTGATGGGTAAAAATAATTTACTGGTTAAAGTGTAAAGCAATGGAGTATAAAAATGCTTGATGAAGCTGAAAACACTGGGGGTACTAAAATACACCACCAACTTTTCTCGTATGAAATTCATTTGGACAAACTCAACACAATTTTGAGAGTTAAAACACAATCTCTCTTGTGATTAGAAAGTTTACGGAATTGAATCTGTGAACCTAATTTTAAAGAGAGTTCTTGGACTATACCAAAGACCAATATCCAAGGATCAATCAAGTCTTATCCAACAAACAATGTAGGACCTATCTACTGTGATTGATCAACGCACAACCTGTGATATTTCAATTATAAAGATAAACAAAATAATGCGGAAAAAGAAATAACACAAACACCAGAAATTTTGTTAGCGAGAAAACCACAAATGTTGAAAAACCTCGGGACCTTGTTCAGATTGAACACCAAACTATATTAAGCCTCTACAAACACTAGCCTACTACCAATTAACTTCGGTATGGAATGTAGTGGAGCCCTAACTCATTCTCTCATTGATTCAGGTATAGTTGCGCTCCTTTCACCTCTTGAGTCCCAACAGGACTCCGCGCAATTGATTCCCCTATATGATCTCACACCAACTAAGAGTTGCTTCAACTCAATTGAAGACTTTAAACCAAATCTGCCTCCCACATATTAAGCATATATAATTGATTTTGGAATCACAAAGTTTGAAACGAAGAGAACATTGTGATTTCTATTTATCTTGTTCAAGTGATAAACCAACAATCGAACAAGATCAGGATACTCAAGTTATCAAGATAAAATATAACTAGTCCTGGCTTTACGAATCCAAATAAAGACTTTGATATAGTCGCTAAACCATGAAAGGTTTTCTGGAGAGGACGACTATAGATACAACTAGGACACGCCAAAAAGTAGTGTCGGGATTCAAAGATCCCACTTTCCAAGAGTTCCCATTATATAGACTTCAAATCATAGGTTGCTTTAGGTTTAAGCTAAGATAGCTTTGGAACCAAGCAAACAATATTCACCATTAGATAAAATCTTTGAATCTTAATCACATAAACAAGATATACACTTTGGTTAGGTAAAACGTAACCCAACCGTGTAAAAAGACTATGTCCAACATGGTTAGCCGAAACTACCCAGTTTGCATTTTATTGAACACAAAGACATTGATTTTGAGTCACAATCATGTGATTAAATGAGTCTAGTGTTAATTAGAGAATTGATCAAATTCAAATTATCTTAGAGAAATAATTTAATCGAAATTGAATCTTAATCGACATAGTTGGTAAATATACAAAGTACAAATACTTGAGTAGTTCATGAATCGACTGAGTCAAGGTACGCGGAAAAATTTGCAAACTTACAACCAAAACCAAGTTCCGGAGTTAACTGAACTTTTTCAGTTCATGCACCGGTTTGCAAACTTAAGTGCAATACTAAGTTCCGAAGTTGACAAAACTTTTTCAGTCCACGTACCAGTTTGCAAACTTAAGACCTTTACCGGTTCTGGAGTTCATAGAACCCTTTCAGTTTACATACCGGTTTGGGTACTAAACTGTAAACTGGTTCTAAAACATAGAATTTTATTGGTTCGCATACCAGTTTGAATAATTTAACCCGGTTCCCTTACCACAGTTCCAAAATGGTTTGATTACTAAAATAAATACCTATCCGGATCACGAAACAAACAGATTTTCTCATGATGTGCATAAGAGTATGTGTATCATACAAATCTAAAATTCGATATATAGCTACTATCCTACGTGTACGAGTACATGTAATACGGCTTCAGACATATAACAGTTTTCCCAGTTTGTAAGACTAATAAAACTGTCTTGTATTCCGAATATGGTAGTTCTATATTTCCCTAAATCAATTCGATACATTCCTGAATAACAATCAATGACACATATCACTGTTGTGGGCAATTTTCGAGTGATAAACTTGAATCAAGAAATGGTTCCGAACAATAAAATGTTCTCCACCAAATTTGATCAAGTATGAACAAATGTTCATTAAGCTTAGTCGTTATATTTTGAGAAATTCGTAAACTAAATAATTAGTTCTAGATTTCTTATCTATGCAAGCTAGACTAATTAGTTATGTGAAAAACGTCTCAAGGATAGAAAGGTGAACATAACTTGAGAAATAGGTGGTCCAGTCTTCGCTTACCTTTTGCTGATGAAGTTCTACAAAAGCTTCGGTTGATCTTCGCCTTCAAATGGTAGAACACAAATGATGACTAGTTTATTTGTCAACTACCTATATCCTAGACCAAGACTTAACTAATTGTAGACTAGAAATCAAGATATAGTTTTGACAACTAAATTTGACAACAAGCTTGATATAACAATACTTGTGAGTTCGACTGAGCAATGCTCTAACATAAGAAAATTGTTAAAGACCTTTAACAAATGCACTACACAAGAGTGCTTTGAGTTCAAGAGTTCAATCTGTAAGCCTCCAGCCTAAACCAAGAAATAGTCGTTCCAGATTCAATTTGGTCATAAAATAAATAAAACGGTCGATCTGTAGAGAGGGAAGATGAAAATGTGTGAGATTAATGGTAATTGATTGGGGATGTGTTGAATTTCTTTGAAGATAATTTCTCTGTGTTAGACCGAGAAAAAGCTTATATGTGTAATTGATATGGTTGTTAGATGATTGATGAGATGAATTCATTTTTGTTAAGTTGTCCATATCATAGGTCAAGGAACTATTTTTAGTATAGGTAGTTAACACATTGATCTCCAGTAAGTAGTGATGGTTGAAGAGAAGTGGAAGAGTGGGGAAGAGATAAATCTTGGTTGAACCAGTTCCGCTTAGTTAGAAGACTTGGTTGATTGTCATGCCACTACTCCATTTACTAATTCAACTTCCAGGATGACTTTCTCAC
This sequence comes from Papaver bracteatum, assembly GCA_023529315.1. NCBI lineage: Eukaryota > Viridiplantae > Streptophyta > Magnoliopsida > Ranunculales > Papaveraceae > Papaver > Papaver bracteatum. The sequence goes on from JAJJWX010001832.1 coordinate 31,582, forward strand.
TTTATCATCGTGGATGTACTGCTACATCGCACATGTTGTAGGCCGTCAGACCAAAATCCTATTGAATATCCCCCATGTGACATGATTGATGTGTCATGTAAAGTTTGTTTCGCAGAAAAGTATTCATTTTTCCAATCGTTAGCTTAGCTAGACTGTGAGTCTTCGCTTGATAAGTAGAGTATGGTTATCAATGATAAATGTGACATGCTCTGTAAAATTATTACTGTGATGAATGAAGCGTAAGATGTCTGACGAGACAACAATGATGCTTTGGGGACCATAGACATTGAGTTTGATGCATCAATAATTCTGATATATCATTGTGTCGGTTGAGGAAGTGGTGATATTCGAGTGATTTGGAATGATGAGCATAGGTCTGATTAGATTGTTGGATCGATCATATATCGTTATGATGTGTTAGCACTTGACAAAAGCTCATATGAAGACGAATAATGTTGAATGATTATAGGATAGTCATCCCCGATCCACCATGTCATGAGTAGTCCAAATTATAAAGAGGAGATTATAATATTTAAATATTGGTAAACATGCTAATAAAATATTGATTGATAAACAAATGACATATTGATAGCTTGGTCAATATGAAAAATATTTCTTCGCAGATCAATTGAATATTGAGAGTTGAGTCAATATGAAAAATATTGTTTTGCAGAGCAATTGAATATTGATGGTTGAATCAATATGAATGTTGCTTCGAAGCGCAACCAATTATTAGTAGCTGAGCCAATTAGTTTATGAATGAGAATATTGATAGAAAGACTGAATTAGAGTGCATTCAATTCCTTTAAATTCAGTTGTTCATACGCCAAACAACATAAACCTATTAATAGATTTTTCTTCTCCAACCAATTGCATCTCCTCTAAAAATATCGATTCATCTTGTGCTAGGGTTTCTGTAAACACAACACAAATCATAATGCCTTTGTATACCACATAAGAAGAAATTGCTATAACAAATACTTGGATCGATGTTGTTACTCTCCCGGTGGTTCGTCGCTATTTGGTTCCGGCTAATAGAGTTTGGAGACATGTTTTCGATAACTATAAAGATATATTTATAATTGTTCATCGAAGAACATAAGCAAATATAAAGAGTAAGGTTGGTGTATAATAAAGAAAGGAGTGAACCAATACCTATGCATCCAAAAAAAAAAAAAATCTTCAACATAATAGATCTCCTTTATTGACCGTTGTAAGTATTTATTATTTTTGTGCACATGTTAATCGTTTTCGTCAATTACAAACTTTCGGTTTTTTTCATTGTAGGAGCAAATGACAACTATTCTGTACGCGATGGATATAGGGAGAGAGTTTAAGCATTTCCAATGCTACGTCATCATGAAATATGCATTCCCATAACTTAACCTGGTACAACCACCACAAAATCCGCCTCAAGATGGTGATGAAGATAAGTACCGCTGCACCGGAAGTTCATGTTTTATAGGTAAATCTCTGACAACCCTCCCGAGACTACACTCGTCCATTAAGGACACCGACCAGTTTAAAGGCTTGCTGCACTAACTAAGTAGAATCGCGTTGCCTGCGACAATGAGCTAGGTTTAATTTCCAGTAATTATTAAGTGTACTACGTTGTGTTCTATTTGAATGAAATGAACGTATTTATGCATCTTTCTCGCTTATATTTACAATTATCGATCTAAATACGATTTATCCACTCAATGTGTACGCTACACCATGTTGGGTAGACTTCCATTCCAAGATTTGGTCAGCACTATGAAAAAAATCGTATTAAAAGAAATTTCGGAACTACCTACACGATCCAGTGTAAAGAGAGTGTCGATATTATTTAACCAACACTAAAACTGAAAATAAGTGTCGACGGAGTGTAAACGAAAAAAGGCCGAGGAACGGGCACTGGCTAGACGTTCTCTGAAACTTCAAAACGGTTAATGAGTAGCCGTTCCAATAGAACAGATAATCATTAACCTGTTTTTTCATGTAGAACGGTTAATGGCTAGCCGTTTTCCATTTTTTGGGAACGGCTCACCATTTCCCGTCTCGAGATTCTTCCAACTAGGATTCCCATACACCAGGGAATGTGAGAGGGAAGAGGGTCTCCACAAGACCCGGTCTAAGAATCCATGAAACTCCTGTGGTCTAGGTTGAGATTGACATGAGATTGTAACACACATATTTTGACTACAAATATCCATGAAAATCCTTATTTATCTTGCACCTCAACTGTGAATACCTAATAATTTTTGTGGAATCTAAATAAATCCAATTTAATTACCGTGGATATCTAGTAATTCTTTACATATCCTAATTTAATGCCCACAAGCTTTTAGGATTTTTAAGTCCGTCCATCTCTTCTAGCCAAAGAACGATGTGTCTCTCCAACTCATATTGAAAATATCGAAGGATGGCTATGTTCTTGTAATAATGCTTTGGGCTCAAATTAGTCATTGATGAAACATGTGGAAATGACCAAAAATATGATTGATTCTTCTAAGGGAATCTACTTGTGATTGCTCTCTTTCTTTTCCAGTTGTATTCTCTCTAGTGTATATATTTATCTCTGAATACCTGATAATTAAATTTTTGATATGGAGATGTTGGCCTTTTGTGTTAGGCCAACAACATATCTGATATTTATCTCTGGAAATATCTGATAAGAACCGTACATGTTTGTAATCTTATGCCTGGGAAATGCCAGATTTAGTTTTAAGTAGTCCGTCCATCTCTTCTAGCCAAAGAACGATGTGTCTCTCCAACTCATATTGAAAATATCGAAGGATGGCTATGTTCTTGTAATAATGCTTTGGGCTCAAATTAGTCATTGATGAAACATGTGGAAATGACCAAAAATATGATTGATTCCCATATGACCCATTCTGTAACAAATACAAATATTTAACCAAAACTATATGTGTATTTGGATAATGGCTAAAATGCCCTTTATACGGTGGGTGTCGAGACATATGAGTTTGATTAGTAAAGCCACTAATGAGTAATTAAAATTTTAATTAAAATTCAATATCATGTATTAAAATCAATTTCAGCAATACATAGAAGAAATACGATTTATCCACCTTTTCTCTGTCTCAAGACTTCTTCTGAAGAACAGATAACCTAGCCATGACCTAACCCCAAAATCAGCGATAACCTAACCTAACGCCGATATGTATGAAGAAGAGATCTGAGATTTTGGTCTGGAAAACAAATCAAGGTATACTTTTTATCTCATATCAATTTTCGAAATGGGTTTTTGATTAAAATTTTGATTTTAGATGGGTTCTTCATCTACATCGAATAGGAATGTATAAATAGATATTTCATTGATTCATTGTCTGTTTATTTTAAAGAATCGATTGTTGTTGGTGTTGCTGGTGCCTTTGCTAAAACCACTATTGGTCTAATAGATCTTTAATTTGATTTCTTCTATATTCGGGGTTTGACCAATTGATCTTTAATTTCTGAATTAGGGGTTTCAATTTCTTGATCTTAGATTTCTGAATCTGGGTTTTGATTTTGAGTTCATTTTTTTGAATAATTTGATTGTTTTGTTTGTTTGTTTGTTTGTGTCTGTGCAGAGACTTTGGTTCGGTCTCTAATAGAGAAAGAGGCAGAATAGAATGTAAAGAACAAGAAAAGAAGAAGAAGAACACAAAGATTGTTGAATTTTACTGAGGAAATTGTTGAATGCCTCCAAGGTTTGTTTTTCTTTGATCTCAGAATTTTACTGAGGAAATTGTTGAATTTTAAATATAAAATTCCAAATTTATATGGTTTATGCAGTTTGGGAAAGGAGCAACCAAAGATGCAAAAGCAAGGAAATTAGCTTCCCAACACTGGGTTGAAGCTGTAAGGATCAAAATTCATGAAAACCCAGTAAAATTAGCCGGTTTCATTTCAATTTTTATGTTATTAAGTTTGGGGTAATTGTTGTTTTTACTGTTAGATTGATCCACGACATCGATATGGACATAGTTTGCATTTGTATTATGAAGAATGGTGTAATGGAGATGCTGGACAGCCTTTCTTCTATTGGTGAGTGAAATTCAGTAACTTTTTGTCCTGGGCTTGTTCCATAATGTCGGTGAAGATTTGTTTTATTAGGTTTTGTACATGATATTGGATAACAAGGTAGAATTTGTTGATAAGAAAGTAACTTCGAGGTGAATGAAATGTTAAATTTATTTGTTGAAAAACTGCTATTGATTATTCGTTGTAACGGTGAAATTTGGCAATTCGTAGTTGAGTTATTGAGAACCTAAGTGTGAGATTTTTGTTGTGTCTACTTAATGTAGGCTGGACATTGGAGATGGCAGAGATGTTGAACTCAAAGAGTGTCCCGGATCCAAGCTTCGACAGCAATGCATCAAGTATCTTGGACATGTATGTCTTTTTATAATCCAGACCCTTCTTTGGAGTAGTCATTGGGTAATTTTCATTTTAAAGATTTGTGATTGATTTGTGATATACTTTGTTGTTCTTGTTTGCATCAACTTCGCATTCAAACCAGCAAGAGAGGTAACATTACGAGTACATAATTAATGAAGGGACTATTCATCACAAACTAAGTGGATAACCTTTGGATATCAGTATAGGCTCCGAAGGAGCTAAATGGATATTTTTTATGAGCACCTCTAAAAAACTCTATGCTGGCGAGGTTAAATTTGCTGGCTTATCCTGCCCTGTGCAGAAGAAAAAAAAGGGTGTTTCCATCATTCAAGTTTTCTTGCTGGAGGAACTACCTTAGCAGCCGGAAGACTTGTTGAAGAGAATGGAGAGCTAAAGGTATGTTGTTTCCTTACTAATCAATCTTAATTCTTCCTACTTATTAAGCCCGACATCGTTCAGCTTGATGTATATCAGTTTTCTTGTTATGGTACTCTATTTCATTATCCTGTTGCAATCTATATCCGCATACAGTGGATATTATTTCCCAACTGATGAAAACCTCAACAACTTCAAAGACTTTCTCAGTGAGAATGGGTTCAACCTCGATGAATTTCAGGTATATGTTGTGTGTTTTAAATGTTCCATTCTCAGGACCTTGTAATCCTGGTGGTTTAAGAGACACTAGTCAGGGGATTTTTTTTTTTTTTTTGTAATTTTAGAACAGTTGTGGATTTGAGTCTCTATCTTAAAATCAATGAATTTAATCTTCATTTTCTGGGATTGTAGATACGCTCTTCTACTGATAACTACGAGGGCAATGGAGACAGCAAGTCAGTTCATGGGATTGCATTTGAATCCTTTTCTGATATAACTGAAGCCGCTGCATCTTCCAAGTCTCTTCAAATTGAAATCCCGAATGGTGAAGCAGAGAAAGACCCTAAACCTTCAGTACCAACAGAAGGTCCTCCCAGAATTGAAGGGAAGGGAAGTTGCAAGATAACCTTATCAGGTGGTCTCCCAAGTCCAAAAGCAGATTCGCCCAAGAAAGAAATACTAGAGATGATCAATTCCAAAAAGGCAACATTTTCATATCAGCTAGGTCATCAACTCTCACTAAAATGGTCCACTGGAGCTGGTCCAAGAATCGGGTCTGTTGCACATTATCATGCAGAATTAAGACGACAAGCCTTTCATTTTGTGAATCTCTCACCAAGATCTAATGCAGCAACTTCTCGACAGCTTGCATGATTCTTTCCTTCTTCTCTTTGCCCAAATATAATCCAGTAGATAACTTTAATACCATCAGGTAAGTAATCTAGATGATTTTACACAATGTGCAATTTCCCTAGTAGGGTTTTGGACTAGTGTTAAATTCCTATCCTAGACATGAACTCGCTAAAGAAAAGACATGGTCATGCATTTTCGACTGTGTGTTGCTTCGTGTAGATAAAATCTCCCATTTATCGTCTCTTTTTGCATCTATAAGAGGGGCCTAATTGATTGTCACGTATCAATATGATATGTTCTTTAATGTTTCTACCAGATGCTAATCTGTTAATTTTAGCTCATGTTTAATGTTTCTACCAGATGCTAATCTGTTAGCTTTTTCTAGTACAGTTCTAAGTTCATTATCTATGAATATGACTTCGGGTATCTCTTTTGATTTTGAAGTCTTTTTATTAGTCTTGTGTTTGCCTAGTCTCTATCGGATGCTTTATTTCTGCTTTCCAGATTACATAGAATCCTTTCAAATTAAAACTACCAGCAATTTTGAACATATTTTTTACCTTCTCGATAAATTATTGCTAATTTTTGCCCAGTCTCTAATGAAATTGTGCCAATGCTACAAGTATTCAGTGACACTGCCAGTTATGTTGATCAAGGATGGCAAGAGGAAAGGTAATGTCTTCTGCCTTGATATACTTTCTTGTGTTAGCTTCCTGTACATATACCTAGATGTGCATATATGAGGTTTCTATTGTTGACCCGATACTTGTTGACCCATTACTCAGGTTTGCTACTCTTGGTGGGTTAATTCAAGCCTAATTCTGATCGATAGAGTTCATTGGATTGACAAAGACAAGCTTGCTGGGTTCATTCTAGATTGTAAGGTACCCACCTCAGTTTCTCGTGGGGATGATTTCTATACCAAATTTTCATTTGGTGGTGTTCTATGCAGTTTGTGAACTTGATCAGAGTTGTGTTCAAAAATATATAGGATAAAGAGAATGGAGGAATGTCAGATAGGCCAGATGATGTTGATGATATTTTCAGTACATATTTTGGTGTTGCTGGTAATGCTAGCTTGGACCCCTCTTTCTAGTTGAAAAAAATTGACGATACACCACCAACCTGGTTGAAGATTTTTTCTCCTGATGTAAGTAAAATAAACCAACCGCCTCATACAGTAACCCATATCTACGCGTAGCGTATATTGATGAAGTTGAAGTAAGTGAAGGTGGCATTCTACAGAAGGTCTATTATTCTGTGTTAATCAAAGCTGTTGATAACTGTGACCAGGTAATTATCATTGAATGTCATATTCTCTTGCACTGGCTTGGGAAACTGAACAAAGACCCAAATTGGAATGTGTATTGTTAGGCTAAGTTTGTAAGGGTTTGATCCCCTTGAAGGTTGAACCCTTTCATCAGCATTAAGTAAGTTTTATTTGTTGTTGTAGGCCTGCAAGTTTCTCGGTAAGGATCCCTGAGAGGAGTTCAAATGGGAGCCAAAAATTGCAGCGAAACTGCTCTTCACATAATTCAGTTTGCAGCACAAGAGTGTTTTTCTTTTAGCTTATTTTTTTTTGGTAGAACAGAACGAACTATCAATATTCCACCTCTTTGTAATACAGGTTGTGCAATTGTTTTCTTGCTTAGATAAGATAAACTATTTTGATTTATTTTCTAGTTCCCTACTGCAAGGTTTATTTTCTGGTTCCCATTCTTCTGTATCTTACCTTCTATCTGCTACAATCCCTACTGCAAGGTTTATTTTCTGGTTCCCATTCTTAGCTGTCACTGTTATTCATTTTGAGTGCTCCTACATCAACAATTAAATCTTTTTCTACATCTACTGTTCCTATTTCTATCTTTTTTTTATGTGTGTTGTATTTAGATTCAGTTCTGTAATGGGAAGTGTGTCAAAGTAGACATGTAAACAACCGTCATTGAATCTCAGCCAGAAACAGCCATACAGACTACCAATTTATAATGCTGACGATTGTTTCTTTTTCAATTTGTATTGTGTTTCTCAAATAATTTGTGCCGCATATATATATACATAAGTAACTGTGTGCAAAAAGTACGCACAAAAATAAATCAAGAAAATGAGTTTCGAAAACAGTTTTTTTTTTTTAAAATATGAACACACATTAATATGAAGTTGTGTAGAACATATCAACCACCAAAACCTGTGCAGGAAATATCCACAACTAGACCTTGTGCAGGGAATATCCACGGCTAAAAGGTTATTTTGGTCTTCCCATAACAAATCTATTATCTCTGACTTTTCATTTTTCTTACCAACAATTTCTGAATCATTTGATATTCTATTTCAATTATTATTTCTATCTATACACATGGTCAATATAAGACCTTAGAGATAAAATGACACATGGACCTCTAATGTCCATTCCTTTCTATTACAATTATTGACCACCTACCACTATGTAGAAATATACTTTGTAAACAGAAGTTGTTCACATGAACAAAACTGACTGCATTCTCATATGCTAGCTAAATTGGTTGTTTGCACAACACTTATTCACAGACACATTTTCATCACATTACTTAATGGTATCAAATCCTATCAAACGTGTCATATTAAGTACAAACGTGTCATATTAAGTACAAGAGGTGGATCAAAGAAGTATGCACAACCAGTCAAATCAAGAAAATGATTATTTGCGCAGCTATAATCCACACTGTTAATTATCTTCCATAATTGTATATAATATATTATGTACATTATTAGGTGTAAAAAAACTCTCATTTGATTCCACAATAGGAGCTAACAAGGATCTTTGTTAGTTTTCAAGGAGTTTACTGTTCTACAAAGATCATGAAACCCTGTCAATAATCAAGTAACTGAAGCATAAACATAGACGTTCATCTATGCTTGGTTACTAGAATAGAATTGTCAAGCAAATTACTCCGATTTTTATTTCGTTATCCTTGTTAACTTAACGTACACCTTTACCGAATATCATTGCCAGACCATAGTAACCAAACATTCCAAAATCCTTTTTTTAAATCTACATGTTATCTTCATTTCATCATCTTCACGTACTTCCTTGGACTGAACTCTTACCAAAAAAGGAGTGAGCCATGAATGTTATTGCAACACTGGATAACAACAACTATATGCAGGCTAACAAATTCATTCATTTAACCTTCCAACTTCCAATTTCCAACAACTTCAAAAAAATAAAAACCAAATTTTCCCCTAAACACTTCAACTCTTACAACCAACGTTGTTAAATTTCCCTTAGCAAGTCTAACACTAACAATCAAACACACAAAATGGTCATAATGCAGGATAGAAATTTCAGACCTTTCCATTCAAAAAACTTGTCTTTAGGTTCCAATCTCTCATGTTTAACAAGTATGCGCTACAACACTGATAAAAATCGAAACTTCTAGTTGATAATTTTCTTAAAAATCGAAACTTTAACCTAAAACCATGTAAAAACTAGAACAAAATTAGGGCAAAATACAATAGAAAAAAATAACCTGAGCAAAATGTCATCTTAAATCTGTCCTGCGAGTTCACAATCCTCGGTTTTACTGGAAGGTACACACCGTGTTCTGAATTTCCTGTTTCCAACTCTCGTTGACATACTATTATAACTTCCAAACAGAATAAAACTCAAAATGTGAAATGTCTTGTTCAACAGGTTGCTACACAGGCTGATTTATGCCTTGCAGATGCTTACATCAACGACGATTTTTCCTTTATTGAGAAAAAAGAAGGTCTTCTAAACCTATTTATGGTACAAAGATCTAATTTGGACACTGAGCTTCAATTGAATTCATGTCACTTTAAATTGTTTTCGTACAATTAACTTCAATTAATTCCTTGTGGTAACACCATCTTTTTTTGCAGATATTCATTACCAATAGGAATATGAACAGCTCTGTTAACAACAGTAAAAGGTATGCTACGGTTAAGAACACTTATTTGACAGTTGCTTAACTAGTAATAGCCAGAGTATCAGTACTCGAAGGTTTACATGTAGTTGTTTTCAGGGGTTGGTGGACACCAATGTTTTTTACTGCTGGAATTGCATCCGCAAAGTACTTCCTCAGGCATGTTTCCAGGAAAAACACACTAACGCAAGCTCACAGAAACATATCCAGACATTATGACTTGGTCTGCGCCTTTCTTAGCTGATATGGTCATTTACTTATTTTGCTTGAATCTCTATGACATGTCTGACAAGTACTTGCACTTGTTCTTGTAGAGTAACGATCTATTTTCACTGTTCTTGGATGACTTAATGACATATTCTTAAGGTTTAATGCCGTCTCTTTTGAGGATTTTCAGTTTAAGCAACATATAAATCAGCTAATAAGAGACTTCCTGTTTAGACATTTTCTAATTTATCACGTTACTTCAACTCATGTACGCATCATTCTACAGAAAGATGGAGAAGACTTGAAGGTTTCACAAATGAGAAAAATATCACTTTTGATTGAAAAGGTACAGGTTCTCCCAAAACTATCATTACATGATGTAACTAAGTTCGAACTTCATATATCTGTCAATGTCTCTATGTGATTGATGGAGTATATGATTTATTCTGTATATTAACCATACATATTTTGGCTAAAGTTAAAAGCAAACATGAAGTTCTTGAGATTGGAGGTGGTTGGGGTACCTTGGATATACATTGGCATCACACTATCCGAGGAGCAGCTGAAATATGCAGAAATTAAAGTGAAAGAAGCTGGCCTTCAGGTTTATTTTTTTAACTGACAAAACGATGCCATCAAAGCATGTAACTTTACATTTCTCTTTTTATCTATTTTTGTGCGGTCTAACTTGAAATCTACTTTCAGGACCGTATAAGGTTTATTTTGTGCGATTATTGTCAAGTGCCTAATTCCATCAAATATGATAGGATTATATCTTGGTAAGTACTCCTAATTACCGCCTCATTTCAAGTGAGTCTTATGTGTGATATAAAAACTTGAGCAAACCACGAAATGTTTTCAACAGTGAGATGTTAGAAGCTGTCGGGCATGAATTGATGGAGAGCTTTATGAGTTCACGTGATTCAGTTTTGGCTGAAAATGGTCTTCTTGTACTACAGGTACCGCTATTTTTCCATTATCCGGAAAATTTAACTTCAAATTCGTGAATCTTATATAATTTAATGCACCAAACTTAGTTGTGTTTTGCTGGGTTATGAGATCTAGATTTTTTATCTCCCTATTTCGAGGTTTGATTGGTGATAAGAAGATCAAGATTACTGTCAAGGAATCCTGTGGAACGTTCTGTTGAGTAGTATTGATTTCAATATGTGAATTTGTGCTTCTCATGTGATAATTTGAATAGTTTTTTTGTTTTATAGAGTGGGTCATTCCGCAATCTTGTCGGTCTTGCTTGTTTTTGTGCCACCTGCTTCACTTACAGCTGAAAGTTCAATTAAGGTTAGAGGAACTATGATACTTCACTCGACTCAACAATTCATGTGCTTTAGGTGTTTTTAGGATTAGTGACATGTACAAGCATGTTAATACAAGCATGTGAATGATAGTTCTGGATTGAAGGCTCCTCTTATTCCCGAGGATGTTTATGATAATATAATCATGAAAGTAATTTTGTCTGATTGATTTGTCGATTTGTTTATGTTTCTTTTGTTATGGGTAAAGGTCTATTTCATTGTCTGTTCATAAATTATGGTTTCTTTTCGTTTCGATATGGTCTCATGTATTATGATATAATTTAGAACTGTTTTCATTTTTTTGGGAACAAAAACCCCTAATTCAAAACTATTATAGCTTGTTAAGTATGTAAAAGTTTAATCAACTTAAAGGTTTAGTTTAATGAGGTCTCTAGCCTAGTATGTTTGTTAATTCAGCATAATCTATATGGTTTTTTTTTTGAGTAAATTTCCATTTTATTTTAATTTTTAAGCATGATGGGTTAATCTGTTCATGAATTATGATTTTGTTCTGTCTCTATATGGTCCCGTTTATCCCACGATATAAGGTGAACTTGTTTTCATTTAAAATTTAGACCCATTTTCTGGGAAGAAAAACCATTACTTAACGAAATCTATATTCCTTGTTTAAATTTTCAAAATAAGATGAACTCTTTTGAAGACCCAAGTTGGAAAGTGTATTATTAGGCTAAGTTTGTAAGGGTTTAATCCCCTTGAAGGTTGAACCCTTTGATTGTGTCGCACCTTTCAGTGAAGAGTAATTGAGCAGTTTTTTTTTTTTTCTTTTTCCAGTTTAATCTGGCAACTAAATGTTAAAGCAGTTTCGACGGATCTCTTATCTTCTTTTTTTTGTGTGTTTTGGTTTCAGAATGCTGATCCCCTAGACAGTGAGTTCATATATGACATATTTTGACTATGATTATTTTGGTTTCAAAACCTTTGAAAGATCCTACCTGTTGAAGATGCAAGGGAAGGTTGTAGAAAGACCACCACACATGCTGATGAGTGTTGCTGTTGGAATACACAAAGACAATATTGAATCTGTTCAAAATACATAATCTTATATCACAGCGTTGGTTTACCCATGCTTCACTTACTCTTTTCAATGCAGGGACACCAAGACCTCAGGTATGTTATATATTTTTTTGTTGGTTATTTTGATATTAGGATTAATTTTCTGACACTAATTGAGGTTTTGTTGGAATTTGTAGTTTAGTAGCTGCTTCCTTGTGTGCATGAAAGAGGGCAGTATCGAAGGAATATATGATACTTTTTGAAGGACTTCGCTGTTATTAGTAAATCTGCTGGAGGAATGGAGTTTCTGTACACAACATCGGTGCCACTAGGCTTGTAAGTGGTGTGATTATTTTGATTTAGGCTTTTTGTTGTTGTTCTTGATGAATGGGGCGTTTTATTGTGTGAATTTTAACTTATGGTTAACTTGTTGTGATGATTTATGGAGTGTAAAGTGTTAGTTTATTGCTAGTGAAAATTGTGTGGGAGGTGGAAGAAGTGTGTGCGGAGTAATTCAGTAGTATATCTGTTGTTTATGTGCCCGGTGATAGATTTCTGTCTAGGAACTGAACAATAGTATTGTTGGTGAGAGGTTAGAAATTCAATGGTTTGTGGGGAAAATCATATCGGTCATCAACCTTAATCATATCGAGCTTGGACCTTGTGAGTGATAAAAATTTGTTGGATTTGGGGAGTTAATATGAATTAACTATGTGCAGTTACTTCTACTTGCAGAGATTTGAGGATCTTTTTTTCTGGAAGGAACACTTTCTACTGAAATTCGTTATCTTGTGTACAAGAAGTCGATGTAAGCATCTGTGAGCAATAGCCTAGTTTCTTCATAATTATATTAACCCACTTATGCAAGGATATTAACTGAGCTTTTCCTTGCAGAATTTTGCGCATCAACTCATTTTCTGGAATAATTCCTATAGGGATTGGAGAACTGAAGGAGTTGAAGAATTTGGACCTGGGATTCAACAATTTCGAACAGATGTCACACATGGTGATTTTAAACCCGCATAATCATATGCACTCAGCTGGGCACATGTGCACCATTAAGCATTAGAATTTTTTTACCTTATCTAAGTATATTGTGTGACATCAGTTTATTCATACTGATATTAAATTCCATGTTGATGCTAAAATAAGCTTGTTCACTATGTATATTTGCAGTATTAGAGCCACGTGTGGGTTGGATTTAGAGAGGATTTTCCTTCATGGTTCAGATTCTCCTCAATATGCTTCCAGGGAGATCCTTTTTCTTTCTTTGGGGAGGTGTCGATACCGGTCAATTTTTATTCCTTTGTTTTTTTGTTCGTACAAGGGAATTATAATTTTTTTTGTTATTTTTATCATCTAGATGCAAGATTTAGATGTTAATATCGATAAGACATCCTTTAATTGACAACCAATTTACGTTAATGATTTTGTTAGCTTTTACGCCCCTGTAAACATAGTAGTCTTCATGACCAACATAGTGGCTCAAAACTGAACTTAGTGCTTGCGGAAACTTCAGTCGGATTTTTCAGTCTCTCATATGTGGTTCAAACTTTGAATTGTAGGGTGACAATTGCTTTTCAATAAAGCAACAACTTGTAACATACAAAAGCAGCTGTAAACTGGAGAGTGTGGACCAAGTTGAAGAAAATCTCTTGCCATGAGTCTCAAGTCCAACCAACCATCTTAGCATCAGTTTTCAATAGCTGGTTGTACATGAATGAATAGTTACTATTTTGTACTTTAATCAACACTAATTGTTCCATCTATTGAATAAATTTGCGCATGTAGTAAAAACTTGCGTAAAAAACTGTATAATTGTGTTTGTGTCCCGACATCCATTGTGTATGTGTCCCGACATCCATTGTCTGTGTCCCGACATCAATCATTTGAATATCCATAAGCTGGAGCAATTTTTTTTCGTACTTGATAAAATGACGACCTCTGAATTTCTGTTGAAATTATGACTGATAAGTTCACAATATTTTAAGTCAAATGACTGACACACAAAGAATTTAGTCCACTTGTCATCCTATCTCTAAAATCTTATATTCACCATGTAATAGAGAGAAAAATGATTATTGAGAGAAATTAATCAAAAAAAGAAAGTGAGGAGAAATTATTAGTTTCTCACTTCTCCATTATCAAATCAAAATCATCTTAATCTTCAAATCTCTTAACTAAAAATCCAATAATCAAAATCATCTTAATCTTCAAAAATCCAATAATTGGCATCAGCGCATCAATCAATTGAATCTGAACTTGGAGTTATGATCATCACATAAGGAGGAGAATGTTGAGTTATGTGATGAAAATGTGTCTGTAAACAAGTGTTGTGCAGAAAGCCAACTTAACCAGAATAAGAAAATGCAGTCAGTTTTGTTCATGTGAAAAACTTCTGTTTATAAATTATTTTTTCTCTACATATTAGTATGTTTTTCTTTTAGAGTGAAAGAATTGTATGGACACAACTAGTCCACGTGTCATCTTATCTCTAAGGTCTTATGTTGACCATGTAATAGAGAGAGAAATGATTATTAAGAGAGATTAATCAAGAAAAGAAAAGAGAGTGAGAAGATCTTAATGAAGAGAGAAACTAATAGTTTCTACTCACTTTTTTTTATTTAATTAATCTCTCTATTAATAATTTCTCTCTCTACACATGGTCAATATAAGACCTTAAAGATAAGAACACGTGGACATCTAATGTCTATTCACTTCTATTGCAATCATTGACCATATACTACTACTATGTAGAAAACTAGAATACATCTAATGTCTATTCACTTCTATTGCAATCATTGTTCACATGAACAAAACTGATTGCACTTCCATATGCTTGCTAAATTGGCTATCTGCACAACACTTGTTTACACACATTTTATCACATTACTCAACATTCTCACAAAAAAAGCAATTGCAGATTTGTTGTCACAAAAATTTGGGTGCACCTTTCTTGTTTCTCTTGGATATCTTCCATGATAATATTAACTAGCAATTTTTTTAAAGTGAAGTTCAGTTACAAACAAAGTGTGAAGATACTATACCAAATGGTTCACCAGTAATCCTTCCCTTATCATTATTCCTTAAATGATTTTTAAAATTTTCTTCATATTTTTTAGTGTGCAGATATTATCCCCAACATTTTTCCAGTGTGCAGCTATTATCCACAATGTATATATAGCATGCATCCATTATCCACAATGTTAACTAACCTTCCATAATTGTATATAGATTGAAAATGACAAAGGCAAGAAGAAGGAAAAATTGCAAAATAGGGGAAATAACCAAACCTTGCTGAACTGATTTGAAGAACAAATGTGACCCAAAACGAAAGTAAAAACCTAAAATTTATTTCTAGAGAGGTGTCATTCACAATATAAACAATAATAGAAAAGAAAACCTGGAAGGAGCAGGATGTGAATTCCCAAAAAGCACTCCTCTGACAGAAATCGAAGCAGCAGCTAATTGGCCAATCTTCTCCAGCTCCTTGTACTTCATCTCAGACATAAGGTCTTTGATTTCCTTGTGGTTCACAAGTTCCTTGTTGAAATCCTTCAAGAGCTTTCCATGTTTATTCTGGATTTTCAAGGTAAGTTGAACAGTTTGGTGAAGGTATTCACCAATCTGCTCAAATTCCTTCTCCAACAAACCTCCAAAAGTCATGGGCGGTGCTCCTGCAACAGAAAATTTTTAAGTTGGGAAGAAGATTACAAAGTTAAACTGCAAATGATTAAGTTTCTAAATTCAGGGCTCTGGTAATTGAGTACATTTACAAGAAATTATATATTTATGTTAGCAGTGATGTCTTCTCAATTATCCATTTATAGAAGAAACAGTATTACTGCTCAACTCTCACAAGACTACGATGGAAAATCAAATTGTTGCCCATAATATAAGTCTTACCAACTCTAACACCTCTAGGGGCCAAAGCACTACTATCACCAAAGACATCATTCCTGTTCACGGTGATGCTACACAAGTCACAAAGTTTTCCAACTTCGTTTCCTGCATATATCATATCCAGGTAAGAGTACGACATAGAAAGAGGGGTTACTCTAAATTGTCTAAATCAAGGTGCCATGAGAACTCATAAATGGAAGAACTAATATTCAAAAAAACTCAGATTGTTCCCAAAGAACTAATAATGATTATCATTAACAAATTTACCAGTCAAGCCAAGAGGACGAAGGGTTTACCTTTACAGAGAAGTACGCCCATGGATTTGGCTTGCTTTTAAAACTCAGTTCCTAAAAGAATCGAAGTTTGAGATTTATCATAAAAGTGGAAGATAAAATGATAGACAAAATACTTTATGAATTCTCCGCAAATACAAACCTGCACTTTCCCACTAGTAGGCTTAAAACCGTCATCAGGGTCTTCACTTGTTACACGTATAGCAACACAATGTCCCTTTGGCCTTACAGACTCAGCTTTGTCAAAATCAAAGGGAGTGGCAACGATCGATATTCTCCTCTAAGCATCATATCCACCATTATGGTCCTCCAAAAAACCTCCTTATTTCTGAAAAAAATATGAAGGTCATTAACATGGGTTGTTAGGTCAATGTAAAGCCACACGAACAATCAATACATTGCATACCAGGAATTTTCCAGAGAGAGGAATTCCCATCCCCACTGCAACTAACTGATTTAACTTGCCACTAGAATTTCGATCATTTCACTACCATTTCCATAGATGATGGGTTGCATTTGATGCTAATGCCAAAACTGCATTACCCCAATTGGTATAGATCAACCTTGATATCTGTAATAACCACAACAGGGCTCATCAGAACATCTTTTTTCTCGAACAATACTAGAATCCAATGGTTTAACACAAGGACCCAACTCGTCAAGCATATGGCATGTACAACAAAGTTCAAATAGCAATTCCTGAAAAATAAGTACTTATCCTACATACTGCTGCGAAGTCTACTTTTTGTGTTAAGTCTTCCAAAGATGACATCTTATCCACATCTTTGTAAATGATTTCTGAGTAATGTTTGAACTATTTTTGTTCAGTCTCCCGAGTCCAAATTGTGTTCACCCCAAGAAGGAAAATAAGAGTACAATGTGAAAACATTTGATGAGTAATTTCAGTAAATTATTACCTTATTTGCTCTCATGTTATCGGCGAGGCGCAGTGACCGGCATTGTGTCGCTTCACTAATCTCTGCAAGCTTCTAAATCTTTGATTTATCATTGTTTTCTTCTGTTAATCTAGGTTTTACGTCCACCATGTTTCTAGATTCCCCATTCTAGTAAAAACAAAAGATATATGATCACTTCATTAAAATGGTCAAAGCTTAGTTGTTGTTTTCTATTTCAGATCTGAAGGCACAACGATAATTTAATATAAGTAAAAGAACATTCATAGAAAGAACAACAGTAAGACCAACCATTCCAGCGACATACACCACTGGAGCAGCTCTATCTGTTAGTGTTGCAGCTACAACAGCTGAAATTGGATTTATTGCAGGCTGCATGACAGGAAATATTAGGGACCACCTCCTTATAAAATGACAAACTTCATGAAAACTTCGGTATACTAACCTTAGTTAAGGTCTCGGATGCAACTAGTGACTCATCAAAAGAACTATTTTCAAATGTTCGCAGTAACCGAAATCCATCATTAGTCGCTAATAGTTTAATTGCATTATCATTTGCAGATACAACTAATAAGGTTCCCTCTTTGTTGAAGCGGATCCATGGGATTGCCTTGAAATTTTAAAACAGACACATTAGGATACAACTGTCTGCATTCAAGAAACATGGTTATGTGGTCACATAACACATAAAATAGAATGGAATAAGAACTCACTGGTAAGCCTCCATCAGCATCAATAGTTGTTAACAGGTTAGTGTAATCCATATCCCAAATCTTGATTAAAAATTCATCAATGGCAGCCAAATATTGGTCCTTAATGGTATCAAATTGCACAACACCTGAAGAACGTTTCCGGATCCCTTGGTAAGTCCTCTTCACTGCACCTTCACTCTCATTCCATTCAATAATGTGGGAGTCTCCATCTTTACTGGTCCCACATGAAAACAGCCTAATAGAATATGGGAGGATACAACAATTTTCAGGTTATTCATCATATAAAGAAACGTACATTGGCGTAAAAACAAGTCTCACAAATTAACCTTGAGCAGCTGGAAGATTAACCTCTGATATCCACTCAGTAACAGGATGCTCAACCTAAATTGGACTAGAGAATCAGTTATGAAATCTACAGGACCACATAAATCTAACTGACGACGACATCTGCTGAACTACGGTTTGGTAATTGCCCACAAGAAAATAATCAAATCCAGAAATTAAGTCAATTATTATTATGAACTAAAGTGACGGACCTGTAACCGCTAGTTGAACTCTAAGAAATAGTACTTCCCAGAGTCCACACTGTACAAATACTCCACAGTAGCATCTCCAACATAGTTCACACATTTAGCAAGCCTTCGAGCTGCCTTTACTATCTCGACTAGCACTAATGTAATTGGACCTTCCTCAATAATCTATCAAACACAAGATAGAAGACATACAATACCCGATCATGATAATATCCATCGACTGACACCAGTGAACAGGAATAAAGACAACGACAGTCCAGATTCATTACCCTTGGTAATCAGAGACCCCACCAAAAAAACACACTAAACAATCTACCTTTTGATGCCGTCTTTGAACACCAAAATCACGGTTGTGCAAAGCTGCAACATTTCCATGTTGATTGCAAATTAACTGGACTTCTAAATTCCGGCTCTAAGTAATGGAACCATAATGCGATGTCATAAAAGAGCTTAATCCTCAAAACTTTGTAAACGATGTACTTAGTTATAGATGAAATTGAATGCTGAGGATCGTCTCAGCTGTGATGCAACCTTCATTATAAAATTGGAGATCCAGGAACTTCTCCCTGCACTTGCTTTAACAAAGCTTTCACTTCATCATCATTATGAACCTACATATTAACAGGAAAGCAGAGTATAATACAGTGTGTATATATAAAATACGTCTACTTGGAGTTCAAAGCAAGCCCCCCCCCCAATGGTGCCGCTGCTCTCAGCGCACATAGAAAACAGATTTAAATCGTATAACACCAAAATATATTCAAGAATGGAACACCCGTAACACCCCCAAATTAGAAACATGCAAATTTAAGACAAAACTCACCTTGTAAAAGATTCACCAATCCAAACAAACGTGCTGGAATTGAGTTAACACCCCTAACAGCTCCATTCAATGGTTCTGACATAGTATCTGCTCCCAAAGAGTACATTCTTTCATCCTAATCTCAATTGACTAGATAATAATTTCTAAAATCAAAAGCCCCAATTCTTCTAACAATCACTTTCACAAAAATCATCAATCCTCCTACCAATTACTCAAAAAGGAACCACATTTGAACATCAAAATCCAAAACCCAGGTTTTGATTTTCCTTCTAAGATTATCTGCAATCAAACAGAGAATCTATTAGCAATTACACACCTCTCATTCAGATATAAAACCAACCTCCTTATATGCAGAAACAAAAAAACCCAAAATTTCAACAATAAATCCTCAATTAAACTCAACCCTTAAGTTCAATTTTCGTTTTCAATCCCTAAATATCCAAATTACTCGATCTTTGTTTTATAAATTCAACAACATCTGGTTACCCCAACCATATCGAATATTCAAACAAAAAAAAGCAGCAGAGATTTTAAGGAAATAGATACATTCTATTCCATAGGGTAAGAGAATCAAAACCCTAGATAATAACACAGAGAAATAAAAACCTAAGAATATCCATGACATTTTCCGGATCGACGATGGGTTCAATGTTTCTTTCCCTACTAACAAAAAAATACAGAGAGAAAAAAATGCAAGACCTACTCTCTTGTTTCACTGTAGAAATAGAAGCCTCTGGTTGCCTGATTGCCTCTCTTGAAGAATTTGAATGATGACTGAAACTAATAGGAAATGGAAGATGAAGGAAATAAAGAAGAAAAATGAAAAAGAAGAAGATGAGTGTGGTGTTCCTTGAGAAAAATCAGTTCTGTGGAAAAGTTGAAATTGATGAAATATAAATCTTTCTCTTTGTTTAAAATTAAAATAATTTAGATTAATACTAAGTATTTCACTAATCACCGTATAATTTTTCAATAATCATGTATAAATATGCAGAGTCAGGACATCCCAAAGGCGATATCTGGACACCGAATTTTGTTGTTATGCGTATGTTCACAACATTTATACGGTGTTTAGATGTGTTATCCCAACATCCACGTATGCCACTGTTAAATAGTAACCAGTAACTGTAAAAACTAAATAATAATAAAGAAAGTAAATGTTGGGTACGGACACAGGATAAAATACGTCATAAAATAAAAAGGTAAGGACAAAATAGTCCAGATACCAAAATACATTTAGTTTTGGCACGGTTCCTAAACAAGACATAGTTTTCACCCTATTATTGAAATCAATAATAGTTTCGGCCAAACACCCGAGGAAACATACCAGGATAGAGCTAACTTACGGAAATAGGAACAAGATAAATCAAAGTAAACATTAATCTCCATCCTTTAAGCATCTACAGTACAAAAATTTCTTGTGGAGCCCTGACTTGAACAGAACGCCAAAATGAACTTTATACTCCATGCCGTAACTTCTGATCCCAGGATTCATTTACTACAAACTCCAATGTGGATGAAGTTCTGAAAGTTGTTTGCGTCTCTTAGATATGAATAACTCTCCAAGCTGCCCTCCACAAATTTTTAAAGTCTACCAAGGATCTATCATCAGAATACCAAATAACTGCCATAACATTAGTACACATACTTAAAATTTGAAACACACTCTGAACAAGTCTCTAGCTTGTACCACGCAGAGAACTACAATAGAAATGTTTGCCTTTGTTTTACCTCTTAGGCAGTGCCACAGTCTCCTCCTTCAGCCCTCTTTTTAGAAATCACTTGACACTTGAGCAGTGGCTTTTCTTGCCTACAGCATAAATTGAACATATTAAAAAAGGCAAAGCTACTGTTTTGCCAAATCACCAATATATATTAAAGAGTGAAAGAGGTCATCAGATCACAAAGCAAAAGGAGAACCAAAGAAAAACAGCACACAGGGCGAGCAAGAATTATACAAAGAAAGACAACAGAGAGGGTCTTAAACAGGGCAGGGCGAAAACACTGGATGACAATGTTTAAATGCTGATGCCTATTCAGTGTTGCACATATCGGTTTCATCTTTTGTTACTCCACAATTTTCACAAGTACACACATAAAAACTTGAAGAAAAAAAAATACCACGCAGATAGTATCATCACCTAGGGAAAGGATCCTTATAAAATGTTGCTTGTGTAACATGTAGTGCTATGTAGTTCTGTATTCTCTGTTCACAAATGATTTGTCTCAATAGAAGATTTGGATATCACCTTTAAGCCTAAGTGTTTCCCCAAAGCCTTATGAGCTATCGAATGACCGTTTATCATGTAACTTAAATACTATTTATCAGAAGCCCATTCTTGAATTTAAGAAGTTTCATCCAACTAGCTGCTCCACAAGAGAAAACTGAGTAATCTTATTACCTGAATTGAATAAGAAAAGTAATCAAAAATCGTAATTAAAGACCGATATTCCTGACTGGATATATGCCATCTGTCCGAGCTCCCACTTACAGCTTGGACCCTGTCTCAGACCTCGTCCGTATCGAATCACTGTAGTACTAAAAACAGATAAATAAAGAAATGCCCTTCCAATGAAAAAACCATAATTAGAAAGCATCACGTTAGTCCTTGCAATTGCACGTTGGTGTGATGTAACCACATACCTATTAGGTAATCTGATGCCATGGTAATTTACCGTCTGGGAATCAAAATTCAACACTCCAAAATGGAAACCACTGCCTGGACCAAAGAACATTTTGACATCAGCTTTTGTAGTAGAAATATCAGAAACTAAAATGATTTGAGTTGAACGGCCATGTAAGCCACCTTCCAGATATACCACAACCTCAACTTGAAGGAATGACTCATAGTATGAAAGTGGTAGCTAGTGGCATGCATACAGTGATAGATTAAATAAGCTTGGAATAATCCGTCCAAAGAAAGACAGAGGTATGTATATTTATTATACCATTTAGATTATTTAACAGAAAACTTCAACTTTCCACATGAAACAAATTTATGGTAGTATGATAAATTCGGTAACGTGTAGATTTCAAAGCATATATTACTTCAACTACATTTCAAGTTCAAGATGAAAAATGGCAGGTATAGTAGCGGTTAAATTATTGATTCCACTTGGATCATGTAAAAATACATGCACAAATGCATCGAGATTATCGGAAAGTTAATGCTCCAAGCGAGAAAATGTGGACTTTCTGAAAACAAAGATGCTCTTCATAATACAGATCGCCAATACATATCATAGGTAAGCAATGAATATGGCATGGTATAAATAAAGCAACTGCATATTTAGAAAGCAAAATTGTAAGCTGAAACTAACAGTTACCATTCAAAAGAAAAGAACAAATACAATACTACTCGTTCATGCATTATACGTCATGTATCGCACGATAATTTATTTCTTTAATAGTTGAAATATCTGTCACAGAATCTAAATATAATAAAAATCATTGCAAGTGCACGTCGGCGAGATCCATGTTTTCGTCTATCAGACCGACAGCAAGGGAGGCTGAGATTTTAGAGGACAAGTTACTAAGAGGCTCTAACTTTTGTGGCCAAAATTTGAGGACGCCAAAAGTACCGCCACTAGCAGAGACTGACAGCAATAAAGACTGACATTTTGTAGGACAAGTTTGAAAGAGGCTTCCTATGGAAACTAGCCGAAACATCCGATACATGAAACATGGAAAGATTTTTCATTTTCAGGAACATTGGAAGTTTCGTTCACTTAAGCAACTTCCATTTTAATCATTTGTTACTTGTTTTTCTATTTTAGATTAGCAAGAGTTACTCTAGTTTTACACATGACGTAGGTTCCTCGCAGTATTCTTCCAATTTGGTGTACTAATATCATGTGATTAATGATAAGGTATAATTAATCTTCGGTATTGTTGATTATATTTGGATCATTCTCTCGGTTAGTTGAATGAATGGAAGAGCGTCAATGAGATTCCTATCGGGTCGATGTTTTATCTAGAAAAGATCCGCAAAGGTAAACTTGCTAAAGCTAAAGCTTTCACGAGATCAACCTTGGGAGAATTGCTAGATGGGATGCAGTACATCAATCGAATTAGCGAACCTAGCTTAGAAGAGCATATTGAAAGTGCAACAATGTATAAGTGATGCACCCAGAGATATGCACATAACAACCATAAGCTTGGTGCAAAAGGATCAGTCTCCATGAGTTAAGGAAGCCTTTCTTAAATCTCTTTTCAATTTAGGAGACAAATTATAAAATACAATGCAAGAGGTGAAATTTGACTTAAAACACGCTCGTGTTAATCCATGAGACAACCTTTAAGATTTAGGGAAACTATACCAAATTCCTTTTTATATTTTATAGGATTTCTAAGATTGGCATTTCACTTCACACTTATGCATTTCACTTTACACTTATCTCAAATGTGCAAGCAAAGAATTTTGAAGCGACCTGTGTAAGGTGATAATCTTAGATAGAATAGAATTTATTTCCTACTTAGAATTTTCTTCGTATGCATTTCAGACTATGAGTTTTGTGACTGTCAATGGAGGATGTGAGTACATAAACTACAGTTTAAAGCGAGCATTTAAAGCTCCCCCCTAATAACTTTATTATCGAGATTCTAGCCGAAAGAATACCAAACGTCAAAGTTTGAAAAGATATAGGTAGCATCCAATCCAACTACTAGACACTCTAGAAACACTACCCAAACCTCAAAGTTGGGAAGGATGGCTAGTATTCAACTACTAGACATTAGTACATTATCGAGTATCTCGTTCGCATAGTAATTAGCAACAATCAGTATATATACTTGTCAGTGTTTACTTATTCCATAACTCAAGGTACGGTGTTCAATATCTTAAGGATTTCTAACATCCGTTTACATAATCAAGCGTAGCGTATACATGTACATCTATGACAATATTAGAAGGTTGAAGCATACCGCACAGAATGACTACTAAGCAAAAGATGAATAGCATTCATTTGTATCGATCGTCTAGTACTTATGCAAATCTCCAGTTCGATGAGAACTATTAGTGGAAATTTCTACTTACTATGTTGGCTAATCCAGTAAACATATGAAGGTCAGCTTTGAAGAGGACAATCAGTGGAAAAGGTTCAACTAAACTTAGAAGGCTAATTTCCTCTGCAGGAACCTCATCCATTATTTCTTCAGACTCCCACATTTCTCGTCTTACTTCCTCCCAAATATCTATTGGCATATAGGCAATTACGATTTTCCCCTCTTCCTAGGTAGCTTGCTTTTGAAACTATCTCATTTGCATTCCAAAGGTGTTAATCTGCCGTTAAACATACTCTGCAAGACCGGAAATGGCAATATTGGCTCTACCTCTGACTGGTAAAATATAGACCAATAGCAATATCAGTGGAGATCCATACCCTATTTTTTCACAGTCGAGCTGCATTCCTCCCTGTCTAGTCCCTACGGAAGTATGGGATAGCCTTCCCTGGTGATACAGAGGGTAGATTCTTACAGGTTCACGCAGAACCCTTAAGCTCTCAGCTAATCACCATGGTAAACCTTCATCATTATCCATGACTAGGACTAATATATATGTTGGAGCAGATTCAATCAGCCCAGGTGATGTTACACTTGTAACTGGTCATTAACCAGACTGTTTGTATCCATAACAGATTATTCCTAAATCCTAAAACTATCTAGAGGACTCGGTTCTTTACATTAAGACAAGAACCATACTATCGGTAATCAAATAAATAGGGGAGTACTAGGGATGCTATTACACTGCTCTGCTTACAAAGACTGATATTTTGGAGGTTGGTTATCCTTAGACTGATTTTGTACTTCTACAACATTGGTTGCAGCTGGGTTTAGACAAAAAATTACTGTAGGTTACTATGAACAAAATCATAGTAGCAAGGTCGTCGAACCATTGATCTTGCTATATCATATAGTAAGACAAACAATGTCAGAACATCTGTGGCATCACTTAACGGTTTTTATATGACTAAATCATAACTACTATTGACAAAATCATAAGCAAACAAAAATCACAAAAGGAAGTATGATCCATAGCATCAATATAAAACTAGTT
Source organism: Papaver bracteatum (assembly GCA_023529315.1). Taxonomy (NCBI): domain Eukaryota; kingdom Viridiplantae; phylum Streptophyta; class Magnoliopsida; order Ranunculales; family Papaveraceae; genus Papaver; species Papaver bracteatum. The sequence goes on from JAJJWX010001832.1 coordinate 56,887, forward strand.
TCAGACAAATAAGAAACAAAATACGTCCACAACGACTCCTATTACAAAAACAGTTCTGAACTCTTAGCACTAGAAATAAATACACAGATAACATTGCATCAAAGTAAGAGAAGTTGAATCATGATCTGTTACCTCTCCCTTTTTCTACCATCCAGACTTTTTGCTTTTCGTTGCTCGTTCAAACTCTTAAAACCAGCATTTGCCCTGAGAAACAAACATGGATTAGTGTGAGTTATTGAACATTGCCGATAAGAAAGAACATATGTATAAGATACTGACCTCTTATTAACTTTGTGCCCATCTTCTTAAGCTTCTCCTTTAGTTTCAATCACCATCCCAGCTTGTTCTTGCTTCACTAGAGTTATCTGCTTAGGTGAAACTAGACTCTCTACATAAGTTGTTACTTCAAAATGTTTATTAAACTTACGGGTGTTCAGCTCTCTACAATTTTCTTCTTTTGGGTTATATAAGATTAAAGTTCCATTATCAGTTTCAAATATAATCTCACCATTTCTGAAACGCTGAACTGGTATCACATACTTAAATGATGGAATAACTGTGTGCAGGGAGATGATGATTTGCCTAGTCCAAGATTCACTTCTCCCATACTCATTCATAACCCAGAAATTGACACTAACAGTATGACAATCATGATCAATCAAACAGAGTTTCCGACCGAATTCACCCAAAGTGATATGGTTTGGCTGATTCGAGTTTTGAGGTTGTGCCACCTCCTTGAACATCTCGTTCTTAACATCGAAAGACAGTATGATTCTAACCCCATCATAAGGAAGCGTTGCGGACAAGGGGCCTGCAACCCAGTGAACAGCTTCATTAACGAGTACTCCATATAAATGTCCATGCTGAAATCCATAAGGAACATGCGGTTTTAACCGCCATTCTTCCGTGCCCAAAGTTAGAACCTTAACAGTACACCCATAATCACAAAAGTCTACAAGACTTACCATTTTGTAAACATCATTCTCCGAATCATGACCAAACCCATATCTGAGGGAGCGGATCATCCCTAAACCTTCAGGAGGCTCAATTGAGGCTGAAGGTACTCTTTTATACTCATTTGTTGTTGGATTCCAAAAACAAACGGTATCCTGAGTACCGAGAAAGCTAAGCAAACCATTGCATGTACCCAAAAGATTAATTCCATATTTACCAGTCCCAAAAGGGAGATTTACCTTAGTAGCACTATCAAATATTGGTGGCATGGGCATAGACAGTGACAATGATGACAACGATGCAGAAGATGAAGATGATGATGATCCTATTGAAAAGGATAATGGTAAACCAAAAACAACAGAGTAAAACCTCTTGAGATCACTTGCAAGAATTTTAAAATTGCTGTTTTTCAGAGCATGTGTAAGACACAATTTAACAAATTTAGGGTCAGAAAATAACTTGAGCCATGGCTTACATACACAATTGAAGCGTTTGATACTCTTTACTGGTAACCTCGAAAAGATGTTAACTATGATTTCTTCTGGATAGTGTCTTGACATGATGTTAGCACCTGGTTTTTCTTTTCTTCTTCTCTGTTGAAATTCTGATGTGAAAAATCCAAGAAGAGAAAAAATAATAATAAAAAAAAAGAATCAGTGTTTTATATAGGTAAAGGAAAAAATAGATAGATAATAACAATGTTTGAAACTGTAATGAGATTTTAGGGATACTACATTAATTTAGGCATTAAATGCAAGAATCTAATGCATTAACACGAGAATCTAAAGAAAGTTGATGCATTAACACAAGAAAATCCCACAGAATGTTGAAGGATATCTGAAGTATGTCAGTATCTACAACAATAAGTGCTTGACTCTGCCTGAAAAGAGTATGACCCGAAACAAAAAGGTAGACAAAGTTGTGTCCCATATGGTTTGGAACTCACTGGCTTGACTATGCCAGAATGCAGAAGATGATGGGCAGTCAGGTGCTGGACCCGAAACAAAAAGGTAGACAAAGTTGTGTCCCATATGGTTTGGAACTCACTGGCGTATCTCCAAATCACTTTTGATTTACTGTTCAGCAAGAACATGAAAGGTAAAAACTGGGCAGGATGAGGATTTCAAGTTTCGATCTGAAATAAAGGTACTTGAGGCAAATAAATCAGCAAGAACAAGAAAGGTAAAAACTGGGCAGGATGAGGATTTCAAGTTTCGATCTGAAATAAAGGTACTTGAGGCAAATAAATCAGCAAGACAGCAACAAATGAAGGAATGCAGATTGCAGACTGATTTCTTTAGCTTACAAGAATAACAAGGCTGAAATCATTTCCTCACACATTCCCTACATTAACAAATTTCCTCACAAATTTCCTCACACATTCCCTACTGATTTTTTTTTATACAGCAGTGTTCTCTCATTCTCTCACCATCCATGATTTTCTTAACATAGGTTGCACCCAGAAAGGAATAGAGCTGCACCACGACGTCTGCCACTGGGGTACTTTGAATTGGTGACTTCAATTCTTCATTCCAAGTAATAAGTTTCTAAGCTGAATGAATATGGGAGATAGTGATTTCGACTATGAGGCTAATGATGTTTTCGATTCAACTGCAACGAAAACTGATCCACAGCCACCATTGCACGAGATGCTGCACCGATTGATCCATCGTACCTAAAATTGAACCAGTGAAATGAGGATCAGCAACCTAAGCAGTTAAGATACAATAATCTTCATGTAAACCAAGTTTCATGAATACACATATGTTACAAAGACACAAATCAGTAGTCCTCACATTCCAATCAAGAGAAATGATGCTGTCTGCATAACAATTGCACCTTCACCTGCAGGTCTTGATGTATTCAGACTCCTCGCACAAAACCAGGTTTCATGAATTGAAGTCACTATATCTGCATCAAGGAATGACAAAATAAGACTTCCCTGGTCTGACAAATCAGCACAAGTATATCCAGATTCTCATTATATATAAACATGACATATGACTTGAATTCCACCACACTGAGGCATGGAGTTGGGATTTCCAGAAATTCACCTCCATAAGTTAACATTATTCATAGAAAACCAAAGTGAAATGGCACCGCTTGCAATATTAAAAGTTCTAAAATTGCTGTTGGTTTAGGTGCATTTTTGGTAGACACTGAAATTGATCCATGATTCTTAACTATATGCTGTTGAGATATGCAGACAGGCTCCAATCAAGCTCATCCTCGTACCCTAACTTCTGAATTACGCCCTCCAGGAACATTTTATCATTACGCCGTCCAGCAACACAATATGCTTTCTCCAATTTGACTTCGAATCCATTCAATCTCACGAAAAAGGATTAACAGACATAAAGATGAGAGCAAGCGCCTATTCCGAAGAAAAGGGGACTAAGCTCAAAAATTCAACTTTAAGTAGGAAACTGGAAAATTAAAATCCACAAACACTAAGTTGGGACACTAAGTTAAGTAGAAGAAGGTCGAAAACTATTAGAAATAGTTATAGAAAAGCTCAGCATACCTATTACATAGGGATGACATAAAATACATGAAGCCATTGGCATTATTCCATTCATTTTCAACGTAATGCAAATAATATGGATAACAGACTTCGTCTTAGAGTTCCTTTTGCCAATCAATACTTCCTTAGGTTTTTGAACTTTAGAAAATGTTGATGTAATAGTAATAGAGCACATATGTCTAAGTAACTAAAGCATGAAAACAAGTTAAACTAAAATAATTTATTCATGATGAAAGTGTGTTTATAACAATGAGACTATTCACTGTTACAGCTCCTACACTCCTGATTCATTGCTTCCACCTAATCTAGAATTAGACAAACCAATTTATGTTCTTTCGGATTATTTCTGCAAATATATCTAAAACTCATTATATTGTAATATGCTAAAAACATTCATGGTCATATAGAATTAGAGATTGTTGAGATGAAAGAACCTACAAGAGCATAAAACATCAGAGATAACACATTCCAATGACACGTGATATAAGGGTTCCATTTTTCAATCAAAGAATCATCACGAAACTTCTATCCCCTGTATAGTACTAGTAAACAAAAAAATCAACAAATGCAGCAAGCAAGGTTTGAATTTAAAAAAAAAAAAAAACGACTTACACTCATTTGAGCCAATGAAGAAGCTTTCCCCTGGGAGATTATTCAGTTTAATGAATTCAAGAAACGAACATAACTCGATTGGCTTTGCCAATATTCCTTGCTGGGCTGCTCTGCAACAGAAATGCCCAATGTTAAACTTCAGTTTTTGACTTTTTTCTGAGCACGGCATCTTTCAAAAATCAAATAAAGCACAATTTCCATACATATAAGCTCTTCAATTGCAAAAATTAGATTAATCTTACATGATGGACATGAGACGAGAAGGTCCAGTTGGATCGTAGTTGAGTAACAAAGCTGCCTTTAATGGTTCACCTGATGAACCTACACTATTCGATGCCCATTTCTCCCAAACCTTTTGTGCAAATCCCCAATCCATGAAAAGTGAAGGTAACTTCTGGAGTTTGATTAGTACTCTCAGATTATTATTTTTTTTATTTTTTTATTTTTTTTTATTTTTGCTATCTAGGGTTTTGGGTTTGAGAAAACAAGCGTAGAGAAGAAAGGCCATTATCTTACGAACCGGCCGGGTTTATGACCCCTCCTATTGACAGGGAAAGGGACGTAATTTTCTCACTTTTTTTTAATATGCAATATCCACATGGCCATATCTACAGGGCCAAAGTTATCCTGCTTTTTGGAGAATACGGGAGACAAATCCGGCGGTTGATTAGGAGACAAACTTTGAATCTTTCGTCGGTGATTGAGTTTAAGCGTCTCATGAATATACACAAAAAAAAAGTATGTGTGTCAATTGATCTTTGTATATTTAGATTTGAAAAAGCAGATATATCAAAATATTCTTCAAAATTGATGTAGTATCTGTTTGTAAACACCATTATCAATTACTAAAGCACTACGGGGTTTAGTAGGATGAACCTAAATTGCATACTGCAGTATATGTTTGCTTTGATCAATAGTTTCCAAACGAAAGAATAATTGTAAAGAATTTTTGAAATGCTATTGACCAATAACTTACCTAACAAAATCATTACCATCTTAGTAATTCAGACACCCATATGGTTGAGAATTAAGACTTAATATGGCATCAAGAAATATGAAAATCCAACCATCTGGTGTTAGCCCAGTTGGCCAGGAGCCTGACTCTCAAACAAGAGGTCAGCGGTTCGAGTCTCCGCTCAAACACTAACAAACTAACATTAACATAACATTCTTTACCAATCAAAAAAAAAAAAAAAAAAAATATGAAAATCCTTTTCAAATAAACCTCATTCTTAGATCCAAACATCTAAACAATAGTGCAGTATGGAGTTAAGATTCATCCCCCTCCCTCCATTAAGAAGTAGTTGTAGAGGAAAGTGAATTTCCAATAAAACAAAATCTTATCTTTAAGTATTTTTGTCTGTTTTTTCATGGATTTGTTGGGAAAAAATTTAGTACGAGAAAAGAGAATTTTAAGTTTTCTACCACACATAGAAATTATCAGAAACCCCATTTCATTCATGGACCCTGTGAGTAAGAGATCAAAACCAACGAATATATAGATGACAAGAAGAAAAGGTAAAAAAAATTGACTTGCCGAAATGAGTTTTCAGTTTCCGGTAGTGCGACGGAGAAACAGTATCAGATTTGGCCCTGTGAGTATAAAGAAGAAAACAGAAAAGGTCAAACCGAAATATAGCTTTTTCAAAATTTGTTGCTTTTTGGTCCGTTGTCATTGAATAAGGTCAATTGAATAGCGTCCCCGCATCTAACATTTTATGGCCCTGTGTATATGATGGGTCGGGTTTATTTCTGGATCTTTAGAATGAAATTCGGTTCGAGAGCACAGACCCACTGGACTGTAGTTAGGGCTGTCAATGGATATTCGATATCCGGTAGCCGTTTCCGAATATCCGGATTCCGTTAGGTTAATATCCGACATAACGGTTATCCGATATCCGATAACCTTAACGTAACGGATATTCGTTTATTAACATAACGGTACCGGTTAAGGGAGTTTCCGTTAGGTTAATATCCGATACCGTTAGTGTATAACTATATCATAAAATTTTCGATACTTAATACCCTTTAGGTTTACTCTTTAGCCATTTGATTACGTCTCTACTAAGTAAATATCAGAAATTATCGAATATTAACGGAAATTATCGGAAATTATTGAATATTAACGGAAATTATTGGAAGTCTTTTGTATCATGAGTAGATAACGGAAATTATCGAAATAATATCTGATATCCGATAGCTTATCCTTAACCTTATCGATATGGAATTTTTGAATTCCGATGGATATTATCGGATACCGGATATCCGATAACCCTTAACCTTAACCTTATTGGTATTGCCAATATCCGAAGGATTTTTATCCATTGACAGCCCTAACTGTAGTGTATGTAGACTTAAATCCGCTTTATTGGAGTCAAAAGTTCCCAAGTCTACTTTCTCATGATAAGGCCTATTCATATGTACATTGCCAAAAAAAAAAAAACCTGTTTGGCATACCAGGTGTCATGCCAAACAAGTTGCGCCACTATGGGAAAACCACAGAGCGACAGAAATTCTATCGATCGTTGTTATGCAGAACGCTAGTGATATTCTGAATATTGATGGTGTCATATATCCCATCGCACGATATAAATAGTATCGCTGACAATATTAGGAACCTTATATCCAAACGATTCATAATATAAATATTATCGACCAGTAGTTACTTTGCAACAGCTATTTCCCACCTGTCGGTTCCTATATATACGCCCTTGTACTTCTCCAAGTTACTCACACCTACTTTTAAATATATTTCACCAATTTTTCTATCTCTATTCTCAATTTTAAATTTCATAATCATCAATGGCGAGATCCAATAAAGAGAGGAATGTTATTATGAATCGGTTTATATTACAGCAAGAAATGCATCAGAGGAGGTTAACGTGCAAGAACTTGATGATGAGGAAGCTGAATATAATAAACTAATCGACACTTTGATGCTAGTACATACGGGTCAAATACCTAGAGTTCCAGAGCCATAAGAAGTATTCTCAAGAAGATATACGTGTCGAGGGAGGGAATTTTACCACCAGAAGCTGATACACGATTATTTTCTTCCCAATTGTGTGTACTCTGATCAAAATTTTCAAGGTCGATTCTGCATGCCTCGGCATCTGGTGAAAAAGATTATTGAAGAGCTTTGTCGAGTAGAATCTCAATTTAATTATCAGTTTGATGCACTGAATATTAGAGGTCATAGTCCTGAACAAAAAGTTACTTCGACTTTAAGGATTCTGGGTTATGGTAAACCAGCGGATGCGAACGATGAGTACCTCCGTATGGGTCAAACAACTTCATTCACTTACCTTTCATTGTTTTGTGAAGTAATGCTTGATCATTTTGGTCCAACATATTTACGAAAACCAACCGAGGAAGATGTTCGACAAATATTGAGGGAGAATGAGGAAAGGGGATTCCCATGAATGCTAGGTAGTCTTGATTGTATGCATTGGGTATGGAAAGGATGCCATGTTTATTGGGTAAGTCAATATAAGGGTCATTATCCTAAACCAACCGTTATCCTTGGAGTTGTCGCTTATTGTGATTGTTGGATATGGCACGCTTTTTTTTTTGTCTTCCTGGTTCACAAAATAATATTAATGTTTTGCACAAGTCGCCTGTGTTTGAAGATATGAGTATGGAATTTGTTCCCAAGTCCATTTCATGATCAACGGTCATCAGTACACTCATGGGTATTACCTTGTGGATGGTATCTACCCAAAAATGGTCCACCTTGGTTCAATGTTACCGTAATCCCCCTGCCGGTGCATTGGGAAATTCATACCGACATCTTAACAATCGTCAAATGGCATTGAGGAAGGATTTGAACGCACCTTTGGAATTATGAAAAAAAAGTTCGTTATCATTTGTGGGCCCTATCATGGGTTGAGTCCTCGTGAAATGCACAAGACTATGCTCACTTGCATAATTCTTCATAACATGGTAATTCATGAACCCCGTCGCGATAAGGAGTGGACTAACTATGAAGATGGAGATTTGAGGATGGATATTCAACCACAAAGAGGCGTCCCTGCAAGAAATTATGCTCAAATGACTAATTACATTCAGAACCAAAATTTATATGACAAATTAAGAGATAATCTGAGAATGAATCTTTGGGCAGAGCATGAAAGAGAGTGATTATTAAGTTATGTATTTTGGTTTAATTATTAAGTTATGTATTTTGGTTTAACTTATGTATTTTACTTTAAGTTAATGAGCAAAACTTATTTAAGTAGATTGCAACAACATTTCGAATTAATCAAATTTTTATTTCAAACTAATATTAAGTACAATACAATAACAACATATCAAATTAAAATGCAATACTTCAAATTAAAACTTAAATTAATACATCAATAATCTAGAGGTTCTACTACATCGAACTCATCCTCATCATTATCACCACCAGGTTGGTTGTTAGTAAATCCAGCTTGTTGTTCAATTTGTGCTTTAATCCTGTCAAATTCAATTTACCACAGATGTTTTTGCTGGGGGTTCATAATTGAAGTGTCAGCTTGAAGAATGTTATGCTTGTCATAGTCAAACCCAAATTTTTCTTGAGAAATACAACTTTTTTTACTCTCTCTGTTTTGAAATTTCCTGTTAACTGCTTTTTGCTTCTCGTTGGTCTTCTGATGTTCCATAAACTCCGTCATGTTAAATCCATTGGAATGTCGTGAGATAATTTTCTAGCCAGTCTAGATGCGTTCCTCCCTGGAAGTTTTCTCTTACCAACATCATTATTGAGAACTAAGTTCATATTTGGGTTTCTTGGGGAATCTGGTGAAGAATTTGATGAACCTGGTGAAAATGGTGAAGAATTTGGTGTTGAGGGATAAAAATTATATGGTGACCTTTTAGGTACTTGTTGCTTATATTTGGTGCTAACAATTCTAGATTATATTTGTTCAACACCTTCAAAATATGATAACAACTTTCGAAAGTGAAAATTTGCTATGTTTTTGCTGCCAATATGTACTAACCTTTCTTTCAATATCATCATCCACAAGACCACTCTATCGGTCTCTCTTGGCTTGCATTATCAATCCAACATAAGCAACTACTTCTATGTTGATTATAATGAAGCGTTCTACCAACCCTTTCGCATCACGGGAATTGATGTTCATGATTTGTGCTTTATATTTTTGAAATATGTTATCCCACATGGGGTTACCATGTTGTTGTGCACCATCGATACAATATTGGGTAAAAAAACATAATTACGACAAATGTATTCATCTTCTGTCATGTTGTATTTTGTACCCCAGACTTTGAACTTTTTACCTTTACCGTTGCCTTAGTTTTGAGATTGTGAATCCATATTACAAGAAATTAAGAATTGTAAAGAAGGTGTGATTGTTTTAGATTTGAAGAAGATTGGGAAATTCTAGAGAGATTTAGAAATTCTGGTGTGAGTTGAAATGAGTTTGAAATTGGGTATTTATAGAGGGGAAAATGGTAGCCATCGGATGAGGAGCTGATAAGCAATGATCAGACCAGCGAGCGACCTCATGATTGGCGCTGGACTAACCAGCGAGCGATATTTATACCATCTAGCGATAGAAACTCTATCGCTCACTGGAAACGCTGTCATGTATGCCTATATGTTATAGTTGACATATAGCCATATACATTTGGCACTTTGGCGTACCCACAGTGGGTGCATATATGGAAAAATCTAATGTTTTCCATGTGCATAAGAATAGGCCTAAGGGAGGAGGGATGGTAAAAAATGCCTTTCATTTCAAATCAACTAGGAAGAAATTTCAACATCTATTACTATGACATACTAGCATAAAGGTTATTTATTAGATAGACATAGATGTCCCAAGTTGTGCGTGGAAAAATTCCATAAAATGTACCGGAACCCTTGAAAGTTACGACGGTCAAACTTCGATGGCCAAAGTCAAAGGCGATTTTAGGGTTCTTCTTTTTTCTTCTCTTTGCATCTCCTCTGGTGAGATGCAACTTTCTTCTTCTTCAATTCCTCTGGTGGTTTCCTCCATACCATCAGGGGATTCGCTTATGGGGGATAGAAATTCCTTAAACCCTAAGGGTTTTACTGGTTCAAATTCTGTCATCCCTCCTGGTTTTGAAAACCATCCTCTTTCTGGTTTAAAGGGTCCTACTGCAGTGTGGTCTTCTTTGTTTGATAAGGCTAAAGAAATATCTATTTCTAATGATATGGAGTTCTATTCGTATCCAGTAGTGGATGGAAATAAATCTATGGACATTCCCTATGAAGTTTTTGATGAAGATATTCGACTATGTGAAGATAAAGTAATTGGGGCTTTTGTGGGTCGAAGATTACCCTTCAACTGGGTTCGAAGTGCTGTCAATCGAGCTTGGAAACCAAAAGGTGAGATTCAGATGACCATCCATGGTGAGAGTATGTTTATTTTTTATTTTAAATCTTCAAAAGATAGAATTAGAGCTTTAGAAATGGGTTCCATGTTCATTTCAAATAGATTGTTTATTATTAAACCTTGGTCTAGATTGGTTGAGAAGGAAATAGCAGAATTGAAATATATTCCTGTTTGGATGAACTTCATAAATGTTCCTTTATTCATGTGGAATAATAAGGGGTTGAGTATGATTGCTAATTATCTTGAAAAACCTCTCATGATGGATACTCAGACTCTTAACAAAACTAGAATGAGCTATGCTATAATTTGTGTTGAAGTAGATGTAAACTGCGATTTTCCATACTCTTTCACTTTTACTCTAAGTGGTAAGGATACTATTGAAATCAAGATGGATTACTCCTGGAAACCTCCAAAGTGCAGTGAATGTGCAGTTTTTGGTCATTCTACTGGTAATTTTCCAAAGCATGTTAAGCCAGTTCAGAAAATTGTTCAAAAGTGGGTCCCAAAACAGAATGTTAACACCGCTACTGAAGATGGATGGATTGTAAAATCAAGGAATTGGAATAGACCAAATGAGTCAAATTCTAGCAATCAAAATAATGTGGATTCACAGGAGGTAGATGAAGTTGTAGAAATGGACTCTAATCAAGGACAAAATAATGTTTTGTAGGAGGTGAGTTTAAGGAAAGAGAGTAATGTTAATGATCTCAATTCTTCAAATCCTTTCTTTATTTTGGATAAGGGTTTGGATTTTTCTCAAGAGCAACCATCTGAGCAAAATAAGGAGAATTTCCAATCTATCTTACAAGCAACTCAGCAGCAAGCTAGTGTACCTGATTCTTCCAAGAGTGGTTCTAGAGCACATTTTATGAAGAGAGTCAGTCTTGCTCCACCAGTTATAAACCTCTTTCCAAAGATTGCAGATTTGAAGAAATCTGCTAGAGGTTCTATTTCTCTCCCTTTAAATCTTAAATGATGTTCAACATTGGATGTTGGAACATCAGGGGGTTAAATGACCCTTTGAAACAGTTGGAAGTGAAAAATCTTATAAGGAATCATAATATACCTTTTATTGGTCTTGTTGAAACTCATGTTCAATTTATGAATAAAACTAGAATAAGAAATTTTTATTAATCCCTCCTGGAGCTTCTTAGATAATGATACTAACGATTGTTTTGGTAGAATTTTGGGTGGGATGGGACCCAACAAGTGGTTGTTCTTCTGATTTCTTCTCAAGCTATTTTTCTTGAAGTTACTGCTCCTAGTTTTAATATTATTGTGACTGTTGTTTATGGTGATAACTACTATCTTACTAGGAATCATCTTTGGAATATGATTACTTCTTTTGCTGAGTCAAATGATAATCCTTGGGTTTTACTTGGAGACTTTGATTCTATTCTCTTTCCTTATGATAAAATTGGAGGCTCTCCAATTATGCCTTATCATTATGAGGTTTTGCCAGATATAGTCATTTATCTCACCTCATGGATCTTTCTTTCACTGGTTGTTTTTATACTTGGACCAATTTCCAACAAGATAGTGCTATCATCAGATCAAAGTTGGAGAGAGCTATGGTTAACATGGAATGGATTCAGAAGTTTCAAATGTCTAAAGCTGAGTTTCTCTTACCAGGTATCTCTGACCATTCTCATGTTATGGTTTCCATTTATGAAAATAGAAAGCATGGTCCCCCACCTTTTAGGTTTTATAACTATATGTCTGAAGAATAAGATTTTCTGGGGTATGGTTAGAACTGCTTGGAATATTTTGTAAGAGGTAATCCCATGATTATTTTGGTTAATAGACTAAAGGGTGTTTAAAATGAGCTTATTTAAAAGAGAAGAAATAGATTTAGAGCTATGTCTGATCAAGTTAGGCTTTCCAAAGAAAACATGGATTTAGCTCAAACTTTACTTCAATCTCACCCTCTTGATCATGATCTTGCTAGAAGAGAAAGAGAATATGTTGCTGAGTATGTAAATCTTGCTAAGTATGAGGAATCTGCTCTTAAACAACAGTCTATAGTTAAATGGTTAAATTTGGGAGATTCTAGTACTTCTTTTTTTCATAATTCTCTCAAGGAAAGAAGATCTAGAAATAACATTCTTTTCCTTTATAATAATGAAAATGTTAAAGTCTCTGAGGACAAGGAAATTGCAAATGAATGTGTTGCTTATTACTCAAATATTTTTGGTAGTGATCTTGAGGATAGTGATAATGATGATTTCTCAAATTTAAGGTTTGAAGCATGTGCTAAGCAAGATGATGTGGCTGACCTTATTAGGCTTGTTACTAGATAGGAAGTAATTATAGATCTAAACTCTATTGGCTCTAGTAATGCCCCTGGTCCAGATGGCTTCTCTAGCCATTTTTTCAAAACTAGTTGGTCCATTGATGGTGATGATTTAGTTGCATCAGTTCAATTTTTTTCCACAAAGTCTAAACTTTTAAAGGAAATAAATAGCACTTTCATCACCTTAATTGCTAAGAAGAAGAATCCGTCTGTTGTCTCAGATTATAGGCCTATCTCTTGCTGTAATGTAATTTATAAATGCATCACTAAAATTATATCTCTTAGAATGAAGAAGATTTTGTGGGTCTTATTAGCTAGAATCAATCATCCTTTATCTCTGGTAGAAGTATTCAAGATAACATTATGTTGGCCCATGAATTGGTTAGGAATTATCACAGAACAAAAGGGTCTCCGAGATGTGCTCTAAAAATTGACTTGAAAAGGCTTATGACACTGTCAAATGGTCTGCTATTTTTTATGTATTAAAGCAAATGGGCTTCCCTGATCAGTTTATTATTTGGATTTCTTTATGTATTACCTATGCAAAGTTCTCAGTGCTTGTGAATGACTCTCCTTATGGTTTCTTTGGGGCTAAAAGAGGTCTCAGACAAGGCTTCCCTATCTCTCCTTATCTTTTTGTCCTTGCTATGGAGATTTTAAGTGTCACTCTTCTTCATCAAGTACAGCTGCAAAATTTTGGTTTCCATCCTAGGTGCAAGCTTACAAGACTCACTCACCTATGCTTTGTTGATGATGTTATGCTATTCTTCAAAGGTACTTCTTTGGCTGCTTCTAGTATTAAGAATGCTTTGAATGAGTTTAGTTTATATACTGGTCTTGAGATGAATAATAAAAAAACTTCATTATTCTATTCTGCTATTGATGATACTACTCTACAACAAATTCTTATTATTCTTGATTCTTTAGTGGGGAACTTCCTGTCAGATATTTGGGTACCCCCCTTCTCTTCACTAGATTGTGTTATAAAGATTGTATGCATTTACTGGAGAGAGTGGATGATAGACTGATTTCTTGGAAGCTAAATTTTTTAGCTTATCCAGGGAGGGCCCTTCTTATTAAATTTGTCTTAAGTGGTATGCTTTTTTTTCTAGTTTTCTTGCTTTATTCTTCCAAAGAGAGTTATCAAGGAGCTGAATTCTAAATTTAAGATGTTTATCTGGTCTGGTGTTGAATTAAAAAAGAGTTATAATCCCGTCAGTTGGACTTATTTTTCTCATTCTTATGAGGAAGGTGGCCTTGGAGTTAAAAGTCTGGAGTATACAAATGTTGCTGCAAATCTTAGCCATATCTGAGATCTAATCTCTGGGAAAGAAACTATATGGACTACCTGGGTCAAGAGCAATCTTATTAAACATCATGATTTTTGGACAATGCCAATCCCTCAGGATTGTTCCTGGTTTTGGAGAAGAATTTTGGAGCATAGAGACTTAGCAAAACAACACATTGGAATTCTGTTAGGTGATGGAACTACCACTAACTTCTTATATGATAACTGGCATTCAAATGGAAGGTTAGTGGACTGGGTGGATTCAAATACCTTGGAGACTTTTGGTGCTAATGATAATACTAAAGTTGTTGAGTTTATTTCAAATGAGGGCTGGAATTTCCCTTCTTACATGGAAGATAATATTCAAGATATAGTAACCAAATCACTACTACTGATTTCAACACTCATGAGAGTAACCAAATATTTTGGAAGGCTAGCATCACAGGTTAGTTCTCTATGAAGCATACTTATTTGGCTATTTCAGATCATTTACCTTCTCCTCCCTGGCATTGTCTTATTTGGTTTAAAAATCATATTCCTAGACATTCTTTTATTGCCTGGCTTGCTCTGCATAGAAGACTCAAGACTAGAAGTAAATTGCTTAGATGGGGTGTTATCACAGATGCTTCTTTTGTGCTCTGTGGTGCAGAGGGAGAGACAGAGGATCATTTACTCCATGATTGTTTATTTGCTTCAGGTATTTGGAATGGCCTCATTCTTAAATTAGGGTTCATTAGAGTGCCTGCAAACACTTGGGAAGAGGAAATTAGTTGGTGTGCTCAGAATTTCATAGGACATGACAGCATTTCTACTATCAAAAAGGTGGTTCTTAATAGTTTTATTTAACATATTTGGAGAGAAAGAAACAACAGAATTTTTAGATCTGTTGTTAATTCGCAAGACCAAGTTAGTCTTCTCATTGTCCAAGATGTTAGATTTAAAATGTTTGCCTCTATATGCAAGGAGGAGAATATTATTCACTCTAGATGGTTTATGAGCAGATGGAGAGTTGGATGCCTTTTTATCCAACCAGATTTTATTGAATGTACTTGGCTTGCTCCTGAAGCAAATGAAATAATGATCAATACGGATGGGTCTAAGTCTGATGCTGCTAGTAGTTTTGGTGCCATTCTAAGAGATCATAATGATGATGTTCTGAGTGCTGCAAGTGGTGCTAGTCCTCCTATTTCTGTTTTGGCCCATGAAATGCAGGGAGTAGAACTGGGGATGAAGATGGCTATTAAGTTTAATAAACTCATAGTTCATATTGCTACAGATTCCATGGTTGTGTTTAATCTCTTTACAAACCCTGATCCTGATCCACCGTGGAATGTTCTACAAATTTGACGAAGAATAAAGATGCTGAGAAAAAGGTTTACTTCTTGGAAAGTAACCCATTGCTACAGAGAGACAAATAAAGCTGCAGACTTCCTTGCTAGCTTGTATCCTGATGGTGCTTGGGTGGAGCTAAGACATGACGATTTTTTCCCGGATTTCAGAGAAATCCTTAATGCTGACAAGGCTCAGCAAGTGTATCAGAGGCGCAAAAGTTCTTAGTTTGTGTTTTTGACTTGTTTTCTTTCTTTTTGGTTTTCTTTTTTGTTTTTTGTTTCTTGGTTTGGGTCTCCTTAACCAGCGGGCCTTGTCAAAACTAAAAAAAAAAATCCATAAAATATTTTCAAATAAAAAATTGTAAAGATAAAATTCAAACGTGAAATAATCTCTCCATTTTTAAAGAGTTACAATCATTTTTTTCATTTTAGCCTAAAAATAGATCAAATTAGAGAACAGATAATAACTTTTTTTCATAAACAAAGGGAATGTAACTTTTCGGTTTCATCTAGCTAAAACTGGAGTTACAGATAATCCATCCTCCGAGAAATCTACATACAAATCATCACTCTTAGAAAGTGTATAAACAACTTCTACCATACTCGGCCTCCGAGAAGATTCTCTTTGTAAACAAGCAGCTGCAACTGCAATTACGTTTGTGATGCTCTCTAACATGCAAGATTCCCCATTAACAAGAGCCAAATCCATCCATCTCTTTAACCTCTCATGTTTCTCGTCTTCTTTTCCTTCTGAAAGCGTATGTGCATCGGTCCATAAGACCTTCCCTGCTTCGTCAACAGCTTCCTTGCCTGAAATTATCTCAAGTAAAATCACCCCAAATGCAAAAACATCCATTTTTGTTGTTACAATTCCGTCTTCTAGATATTCTGGGGCAATGTAACCTTGGGTTCCAACAATGTTCATAGTTATGGCATTACAGCCAGATTTAGCAAGACCAAAGTTAGCAATCTTGGCTCTCATATTTCCGTCTAGTAGAATGTTGCTAGTCTTTATGTCTTTATGTACTACTGTCGGCCGAGTGTGCTCATGGATATACTGGAGACCGTTTGCAACATCGATGGCGATTCTTAACCTTGTTTTCCAATCAAGTTTCTTTTTCGACCGGCTATTAGATTCCCCGTGAAGCCATGAATGAAGGGACCCATTATCGACAAACTCATATATGAGATAACAGTTGTCGTCCTGAGGATCTATACAGAAACCCTCGAGCTTCACCAAATTCCCATGGTTTACCTTTATTCAGAAAAATAAAATAAAATTAGACAACATCATTAAACATTAACAAGCAGATATTAGTTATCACCCAAACAATTGCAATGACTAACCAAGAAGCTGGCTTAGTATAGATGAACTATGGAACAAAGTTCAATCAACATACATCAGTGAAGCCTATGTGTCCAAAGGGAAGGGTCTGGTGCCTACTAAGACTGATCTGTTTATGTCATTCTAACGGCCTAAAAGCAAGGAGCCTAACTCATTTATGTGTCGATTGAGCTTCTATGAAAATTCGGGCTCAAGCAAGAAGATAATGCAGCAGAACCTTTGAGTCTAAAGGTCAAATTCCAACTGCTGTCTAACATGTATAACCAAAGAACAAACGAAATTGGAGTCCAAAAAGGTGGAAGAACTTAGATTTGAGGAAGGGTTCATTGTGCTGACGCTCAATTCTGTAATCTATATAGCTCAATGCATTCTAAACATCTAAACATATTGAGACCTTTTTGCTTACGAACAGAAAGACATGTCACCCAATTATTTTTTGGTTTTTAATTTGTTTATTCCAACAGTTCATGCAAACTACTACCGCGACTTAATCGAAATAGAAATATATTTCCAAATAAAAACACTCCCTTGGAATGAGATGGAAAGTGTTCATTTCACCTAATCTTAACATTTACTTAGTATTAGAATGAGACATTTGCAATAGCTTAATCATATCACACAAAGAAAACTATAAGCATATGAATGAGTCAAATGTAATTGAGGCCCTACGTAAAGCTTTTGAAAAATCATAGTTATCATGAAATGGAACAGTCTTATTCCATCTTAACTTGGCCTATTGTAAACTTATCTGTACCGAAATTTTCTTGCCTAAGAAATCACCATTTTCATGCCTTTTGATTGACCGACCTCCCTCCATCAACTCAAAGCATATTCAAAGGATACTAGAACACTAGTCCACAGTTTTCTTAATGCTGTATTCCAAGGGTCTAGCTAGTTATCTAGCCTAGCCGAACAAAATGGACCCATTGGTACAGGATTTAAATATCAAAAAGTATTTCGGAATTGACCGTCGTCTGCTAATGGGACAAAGGATGCAACGTGAGTTTGAGGCGGCTGACTTTGTCCAAGTATTTCAGTTTCTACTAAATATGCTCAGTTATGGACATGTGATGGAGTTTCAGCTCCATTAATAGGCAGAGGAAGCACCCATCTCCAGGTAGTTATGATTCATTTCTGTAGATACCTGGAAAATGTCAAGGGATAAATCGTCCAAATGTGATGATAATAGGGTTTAAGGAAAAGCTTAAGAGGTAATTTGGGCTCAAATAAGAGGAGTCCTAGTAACCTATTAAGAGAAGTCTAGATAATAAGTCCAAAAGGAAAGACTAAAGAGTTAAACTTAGAAAGGAAGAAAGGGTATGCTTGTAAATACTCCTAAAATGATGGGTATTAGATAAGGTCTAAGAGATGGATGTCTATAAATAGTGATCCTCTCTCAACTAATAAATCAGAATAACTTCTTGTGACTAACCATGTACTACTTTCTAGAGTAGGCTTCCAACTCTACTATGATATTTGTACCCATTACAATTTCTTATAAACATTTCCTTCCTTGTAGATAGATATGCACACACCATGGTGAAAACACAGGCTTTGATGGTCTCACATGTACCAATAGCTAGATTAAAGTGCTCTCGTAGTAAAATTCTGGACTAAGGTATAGTGCCTAGTTAGTAATTCTCCGAATCATTCCCGAATGATTCGCGAACGTATCCGAACTGACCGAATCCGAATGATATTTCTGAACTAGATCTCCTATAGGTAACTCTCTCATCATAGTTCAGTTGATTGGTTTTTGTTTGATTTTGTATATACTTTATATTTAAATACAATTATTCAGTTATTTTTTTTATTGGTAGTTGTTTAACCAGTGTTTTATGTGTTGATTTTTTTTTAAAGTCTATAAACTTGTTTTTTAATACATTTATGCGATTAAATTGTTACTTCTTGTTAAATAATCACGCTAAATATTTTTTTCCATCTTATAAATGATATACAAATAAAATTAGTCTCGTAATAAGGACATAATACTTATCAATTTATCATATATGTAAGCCGAATTTTAAGTGTCGAACTCACATTTATAAAACGAATATGCACGTACGTATGCCGTTTCGAACTAATGTCCGAACAACGAACCGTTGACCGGATTTTTGACCGAATTCGATATACCCGAATTCTTATAATTCTCGTACGTATGCCGTCCCGAACTACTACCCGTACCCAGAATTGCTAACTAGGGTAGGGTATAGTGAACAACAATAATATTTTACTAATTTTTCTAAGCTTCTTTAATCAAATCTAGTATTATCCTAGTTCCTAGATTTGTTTCTATTGACAAATTTGATTATTAAACTAATTAACCCAAGTAAATAACAAGTCTAATACACTAAATTATTAAGGAAAAAAGTACTGAAAAAAAAGATTACCTTCTGCAAGATCTTGAGTTCTTCACAAGCATTCCATTTCATCCTTTTGATGGCATAGAATTCTCCACCAATGCATCCTTTATACACCGACCCATGAATCAAAGAACTTTGTGAGAACCCAGCAGTTGCTTCTTTCAAATCTTGAATTCCATAAACTCTATACTTATCCAAACAATCTGAAACATCAGCCATTAAATTCTCTTCATCAAATGATTTCCGTTTCCCAAACTGATACTTGTTCACTTTCTTATCTTCACTCTTTTCTTTGTAAAATCTAAAACCCATAATCAAAATCAATAGAATTAACATAAAGACTGTAATTCCTAATCCAATTGATAATCCAACAACAGCTCCTTTTCTCACAGTACTTCTTGGATTATCATGAGAAACTGGAGAAATACCAGTAGGTTGTTGGAAAATTGGTAGTTTAGAAACTGGAATGAAAATTGTTTCATAAGGACTGAAATTTTCTTTTCCTCCATTGATTTCTATCAATGATTTTTGATTTGATTCAAATTTTGTCGCAATTGCAGATAAATTATCAGAAGGTTGAAAGACATAACTGATGAGAAAATTTGTTTGATGAGTCTCTGTGCTGGTTTTGTTTGGACACTTACAAAAGATTGGGAAAATTACTTGAACACCGATATCGAGTTCAGTTGGTATAAGTTTCGGATTAACAATTTGAACGGACTGATAAGTAGTGAGGTTTTGGAAATGATTGGAAGAAACTAAGTAAAAAGTATCACCTCCTTGGATTGTGTAAGTAAGATTAGAAAAAGATATATTGAAATCTGAATTACAAGAACAAGTTATAGGAATCAAAAGAGATTGTTGGGGAAAAAGAGGAGAAGTTGGTGATGAAATGTTACTTGGTTTTGTGATCATAAGTCTACTTAATGAGAAAAGATCAGAAATATTTGCCAAGTCTAGAAAATTTGGAGATTGAGCTCTGTAATGAACATAAGTTTGACATGGATATGTTAATGGGGTTGGCGTACATGTATAACCTGTTGTGTTTGGTGCAAGTTGAGCTTGGAGATTGGGAAGCGAAACTAGTAACAGAAATGACACGAAGAAGAAGTTTTGCATGTTCATACTTTCTCTAGCTAAATTTTCTTTTTCCTCTCTGGACTTTAGTTTTGAAGTGCATTTATGTAACAAGTGGTGTTAAAAGTTGAAGCAGAGAAATTAGTGGTTATAGACTTATAATACACTCCAGGGACAAAGGGATTGGTTGGTCGTACTTGTGTATTCATTCTTTGATGTGTGTGACTCTGTACTGTTGTTTTCATCGTCAGATGATATCTGTAATAATGAAGGCTGCTTTGGGGAAAGACCACATGACTAGTGTATTGACTTGGTAAACCTTCGGTTAGTCAAGAATTCATGCAGAATTCAAAAGGAAATGGAAAAGGACGTTTGCGTTTTTCCTGTTTTTATTGCCCGGATCAATCGGTGAAAAATATCCCAAAGGAATGCATATTTTTGCAAACCGCGGCTATAATGTTCATGAATTGATTCGAGTGAATCAAAATCGATTTTGCTTCAATTATGTCTTGTATATTTCTATGAGAACATAAACAATTGAACAACTCTAAAACTATTTTCATTTGAGTCATTCGAACTAGTTGTGATTGAGATAAACAAGGTTGATATGAAAGTGTTTATATGGCTAACTTCGGTTAACTATTGTTGAGCCAACAAGGTGTACACGTTTAGGTACGGTTACCCATATCTAAATGAAGTCACTTTTTATTTGTGTGTAACAAGCTAAGTTCGATCTAACGGTTGAAAGATATTAGCTTGAGTCTAATCAGGTTTTCATCTAACGATGAATATTGAATGATTTGTTACCAAGGTAACATTGATTGCAAACCCTGATTTAAAGACTATATAAAGGAGAACTCTAGCAACTGGGAAACCTAATCCCCACACCTCCTATGTGATACTAGTTGCGACTAGAGTCGATTCTCCTTTAACCTAGGTTTTTTAAAACCATTATAGGTTAACGACTTAAAGACTTCATTGAGATTGTGAAGCCAGACCCAACTATTTTCTCTGTAGTTGCGTGTTCTGATCTTGCTCTATTTTATCATATTGAGCACTATCTTCTCTAAGATTTGCTCGAGATTTATTCTCCGATAGGAAAGATAAAAAGTAGTCACAAACATCTTCGTCTCATCGTTTGTGATTCCACAATATCTTGTTTCGCTACCATACGATTAAGATTATTGTGAGGTGATTGATATTATTAGGCTGTTCTTCGAGAATATAAGTCTGGTATATCAATTGGTTCTTGTTTACCTTGTTTATCAAAAGACGGAACAAAACTCATAGGTATTTCTGTGGGAGACAAATTTATCTATTCAATAGACTTTTCTGTGAGAGACAGATTGGTTTATCAAGTCTTCGACTTTGGGTCGTAGAAACTCTTAGTTGTGTGTGAGATCAGCTGAGGGAATCAAGTGTGTAGAGTTTTGTTGGGTTTCAACGGCGTAAGGAACGCGACTGTACCTTAATCAGTGTGATATTAGTTAGGGCTCAACTGAAAAAACGAGGGTCTAACAACCTCACCCAATATTTCGGTTAACAATCTGTATGGACTAACTCCAATATACTTACAAGAGAATCAACTAGACAGTTAGACTCAATCTTAAGAAAATTATATCAAGGAGTTATATCTCAATCTCTCAATTCAATCCGCAATCAAACAAATAATAATTTGCGAGCCTGATTGAATATAAGAGAGATAACTTGAACGGTACCAAAGACCAATGTTCAAGGATCAATCAATTTCAATCAACAACCAATGGTTGGATATACCAATTGATCGATTCAACGCACAACCTGTGATATTTCAATTATATAACAAAATATAATGCGGAAAAGAAATAACACAGACACCAGAAGTTTTGTTAATGAGGAAACCGCAAATGCAGAAAAACCCTGGGGCCTAGTCCAGATTTGAACACCACACTGCATTAATCCTCTACAAACACTAGCATACTACAAAGCTAACTTCAGTCTGGAATGAAGTTCCACAAGTTCCCTTGAGTAGTTCTTCGTCTTCATTCGACGAACGTCATGAAGTCTAAAGCTCAACTACACGTACTATCCTAATCCGAGACTTACCTATAAGTAGACTAGAAATCAAGACTTATAGTTTTGGAAACTAAACTTGACAAATAAGCTTGAGATATCAACGCTTGCGAGTTCGGCCGAGCAATGCTCTAAAAATCTCCCCCTTTGTCGATTTTAGTGACAAAACTATCAATACATATGGAATACAAAATAAATAAACTTTGTAGCTTCTCATCCAAATGCTTGATCTCCTTGGTTATTCAACATTACTCGAACTCTTCGTCACTTCCAAGTACTCCAGTGATTCTAAATGTGTTCAACTCAGCATCATCGTTGTTGAAGATCCGTAGCTATAACAATGAGAAAACAATAGCTCTCAATCAATGTTATACAGTATCATAGTATTATTACACAGCATCAAAGTTCAATTGTATCACAACTTCGACAATAATACTATGGTGATATGTATCACTCCCCCCTTAGTCAATACTTCATCTCATATGAAAACCACTCCCCCTCACATAGTGATCCGAAAACCATATGTATTTGTAGTGTGAACCACACATTAATTCTCCCCTTTTTTGTCAATAAAATTGGCAAAGGTACGAAAATTAGTGGGATCCTAATGAAATTTCCATAGAGATACTTCATGACCAAAAGAAAAGTACATATAAACTTTTTTAGATGTAATCATATAGCCGAAACTAAATGCATTCATCAAGAATTTTATAAAGATACAAGATAACCCATATAATATTCCACAGTCGCACTCCCCACAAAGATTTGGCAATTAAGCACAAGTTCAATTAAGAACTCTCCCCCATAAAATGTCATTCCCGAAAGAACAACAAGAGCGACCTTACTTTCACAAGAAAAGAAGGATTTCTTTGGACATTAACAAATCACATGAAACATGATGAATTTGTATCCAAAATCTCAACTAAATTAACCACAAGAGAACCCATGATTAATTTAATTGGAAATGCTCACATAAGAGAATTTACAGAGCCGCACAGTATTCACATAAAATATGGATCAGGGAAGATCAATACTGCGGAATAAACAAAGATTCATTCTATTTTTCATCACTATTTGCACAATGACATATATAATAGATTTTAATCTTTGTAAACAAAAATTCATCCTATCTTCCATCAATATATGCATAATGACATAATAGGCTTAACTTTTGTTTGTCAAAAGTTCATTCCATCTTTTATCAATACTTGCATACTGACATATGAAAGACTTAACTCTTGACCACGTATGGGACAATCAAAATTCACGGACGCAAACACACATATCCCATAACGAGTTGCAATATATAAAATCATAAAGATTAATACAACAAAATCATCTTCCAAATGAACTTTAGAATTTAAATAAATAAATCTAAAAACATTGCAAGATGAAAATCGTTGTAAATAGCTATGTGTACTCACAATAATTGTTATTCCAAACCCTAGTTATCCTTCTTAAAAGATAAGAATAAATTCTCATAAGAAATTTCCTAGACATTATGACCTTTGAAAAATTCTTTATCGTCCCCGAACTCCTTGTCGTCAACAACCATTTGGACATAAGGTTCATGAAGAAAGGAGTTGATATCAACAAACTTTCTTGACTGATGCCGAACTAGGGCCTTCTGAATTTCAAGAGTCATAAACACAAAAGCCTTTATTTCCTGAATCTCCTTCGTTTTTTCCTTCAACTCTTCAAGAACATCAGAAAACTTCTGAAAATTTTAAGGAACAACTCTTGGCTTCCTCACATTACTTATTTTTCTTTTTAAAGTTGGAGGTAACGGAGATATATCTTTTTCCTTCATGATTGATGGCTTAACAATCATTTTAACGTCTTTTCCATCAGAAGTTATGGTGCTTGGAGCCTCCATAACAATATGGGTTTGTGAGAGGAATTTCTCAGAATAAGCTCTACAAGCAAACTTATGATAAAAGAGTTTCTTAGAGAAGGAAAAAAGAATGTAGGGTTACGGAACCTTTACACACTTAAAGGATTCACGTACGCACAACTCTTACCCTAAAAAGGGCAGAATTGTCTATTCTAACCCTCTTTTATTAATTAAACAAGGAAGTCATTTCCAATATCAATTAGATATGAAAAGAGGCACGAATTGCAGACTTTACAATGCTAGAGCAAAAACAAGAAAAAAAGAAAATCTAAATAATCTAAAAGAATTTTCTTTTCCTAAAGCCTGAGGTGTGCAAAATCTTATCTCTTTTGATCAGGCACATGAGACAAGATGCACTAACCAACACAATTTAAGTTGTGCTGGGGTGAACAATAATCTGTCCGCCATTTCCTTTTCGAAAGGAATTCATAGAGCCCTGTTTCTTATAGTGTTTAGACCATAAATTTCTTTCTAATGATCTAGTCTTTTCTTCGGAAACTAACTTCTTTGAAGAAGAGATGCGTTTACATACCTCTGATGATTTTTGACCAAGTTTTAGCTTGTTTGCTAATCGATTCGCTCTTCGTTGAAGTTTGTTGACATATCTCATTTTGTGTTTGTACTTGAAACACTTTGAAAGTTCATGACCTTTGAGATAACAATAAGAGCATGTCAACCTGGAAAATAATTCAGACGCTCGAGATGTGTACGCGGCTAGACACATAGTGGAACCTAAAAAATCAGAAAAAGAGTTTCCAGTAGAAACATGTAGATCAATTTTTTCTTCCAGATCGGTTGAGATTTCTTCTGAAAGAGTATCAAGATTGATGTATGTATTGCTACACTTATCAAAATCAATATTTTCACAAAGAAGTGCAACACTTGACTTTTCGTCTTCATTAGAATCATAGTTGGCAGACATTTCATCAAGAGTTGCAATTAGACCTTTGTTCCCAATGTATTTTTTACGATTTGGACACTCATTTGCAAAATGGACAAAACCTTTACACTTAAAGCACTGAGGCATATCCTTGTCATCAGTTTCATCATTATCCCTATTTTTAAGAGGAACAAAATTATGAGGTTTAACTGATGACCTGTGTTTATCTCTGGAGAACCGTTTAACTCTCTTCAAAATAAAATCCATAAACTGTCTTGCAATCACAGAGACTGACTTGTCAAGATATTTGTTAGAGCACTGCTTGGTCGAACTCGCAAGCGTTGCTATCTCAAGCTTGTTTGTAAAATTAATTTCCAAAACTATAAGTCTTGATTTTTAGTCTACTTATAGCTAAGTCTCGTACTAGGATAGAACGTGTAGTTGAGCTCTAGACTCCACGACGTTCATCATATAAAGAAGAAGAACTACTCAAGGAACTGGTGGAACTTCATCGACTAAAAGGTATGTAGAGACTTGAACTTATCTATCACTCAAAAGTCTATCTAATCTATCTCATATCTTGAGACAAAAGTCGTATTGCTATATAGACTTTGATTATACACATTTGTTATTTCGAGTCGAGTTTATCTCGCTTATTATTTCTCGAAATATGTGTTGGTAAGCTTTCGCTTTGGCCAAGTTCATCTTTACAAATGACGAAAGTCATGTTGATTATTTCAATATCTTGAAAATTGCTTTGATGAAATATAGTATGTGAATAACCTCTATTTAACATCCTCTAAAAATGTTTCAATGATTTAAATGAGAGTTTTGAATATATAACCTTGAATGGATATAAATATTGTATGTGAACTCATACTTGTGTAAGTCCAAAATCCTTGAACCAAAGTATGCATACTTTGCTGCTCAGTATAATCGGAACTAAAGTCCGCGTACTTTCGTAAGTTCACGTCCCGTGAATTTCTGCTGGAGTTTGTGAACTGAAAACAAACTCAATCGGGGTACTTAAGTATGCGTACCGGTATGCGTACTTGAGTGGGTTATTTTCTAAAAACGGTTTATTCGTGAACTTAAACATATATAAACTAATGAATGCATATTTGCAAACCGTGACTATAAAGTTCATGAATCGATTCGAGTGAATCAAAATCATTTTTGCTTCGATTGTGTCTTGTATACTTCTATGAGATCTAAGCAATTGAACAACTCTCTAACTAGTTCTTTTGAGTCATTTGAACTAGTTATGGTGAAGATGAATATGGTTGATATGGAAGTGCTCATATGGCTAACCATTTGGTTAACTACTGTTAAACCAACGACTTGTACACGTTTAGGTACAGTTATATAAACCTAAATGAACGTGCATTTTATTTGTGTATAACAATCTAAGTTCGATCTAACGGTTAAAAGATATTATCTTGAATCTAATCAGGTTTTCATCTAATAGTGAATATTGAATGCTTTGTTACCAAGGTAACTTAGATTGCAAACCCTGATTTGGAGACTATATAAAGGAGAACTCTAGCAACTTGGAAACCTAATACTCACACCTCCTGTGTGATATTAGTTGTATAATCTAGGGTCGATTCTCCTTTAACCTTAGGTTTCTACCGAGACCTTGTAGGTTCAAGATTTAAAAACTTCATTGGGATTATGAAGCCAGACACAACTATTTTCTCTGTATTTGCGTGATCTGATCTTGTTATTTCTAGCATGATTGATTATAATCGTAAGATTGGCTTGAGATTAATTTCTCCGACGGGCAAGATAAAAAAGTAGTCACAAACATCTTCGTCTCATCGTTTGTGATTCCGCAATATCTTGTTTCGCTAGTCGATTAAGATTATTATGAGGTGATTGATAATTCTAGGTTGTTCTTTGGGAATATAAGTCTGTGTTATCGATTGGTTCCTATTCACCTTGATTTATCAAAAGACGGAACAAAACTCGTAGGTAATCTTGTGGGAGACAAATTTATCTATTCCTGTAGACTTTTCTGTGTGATACAGATTTGTTTATTATAGTCTTCGACTTTGGGTCGTATCAATGCTTAGTTATGGGTGAGAACAGCTAAGGGAATCAAGTGTGTAGTATACTGCTGGGATCAGAGATGTAAGGAGCGCAACTGTACCTTGGATCAGTGTAAGATTGATTGGGGTTCAACTATAGTCCAAACCGAAGTTAGTTTATAGTAGGATAGTGTTTGTAGCGGCTTAATACAATATGTGTTCAATCTGGACTAGGTCCCGGGGGTTTTCTGTATTTGCGGTTTCCTCATTAACAAAACTTCTGGTGTCTGTGTTATTTCTTTTCCGCATTATATTTTGTTATATAATTGAAATATCACAGGTTGTGCGTTAAATCGATCAATTGGTAAATCCGACCTTTGGTTGTTGATTGATACTTGAACATTGGTTTTTGGTACCGTTCAAGTTAATTTCTCTTGTATTCAATTAGACTCGCAGATTTTTATTTGTTTTAGTAAGTATTGAATCGAGAAATTGAGATATAACTCCATGATATACTTTTTATTAAAATTGAGTCTGGTTGTCTAGTTGATTCTCTTAAAAGTATACTGGAGTTAGTCTATACAAATTTCTAAGCGAACTATTGAATGAGGTTATTGTACCCCCACTTTTTCAA
Organism: Papaver bracteatum; assembly: GCA_023529315.1. NCBI lineage: Eukaryota > Viridiplantae > Streptophyta > Magnoliopsida > Ranunculales > Papaveraceae > Papaver > Papaver bracteatum. The sequence goes on from JAJJWX010001832.1 coordinate 84,532, forward strand.
TTGGTATCAGAGCATGCAAACACGTTTAAAGACCTTATAAGTCTGTGTTTGTAGCAATCAGACTCTATTGACAGCAGTAATCTCTCTGAAAAATGCGTTGTTAGAGCATAGCTCGGTTGAATCCACCAACCATTGGTATGTCAAGTTTGGTTGTCATATTTTAGTGAATCAAAACTCATTTAAGAGTCATTTGATTTAAATGTACTAGAGTCAACTTTGTATAGGTTAGCTTGAAAGCATTAGGGTGAGACATTACAATTATTGCGAAGACTTGAAGAAGTACGGAGCTACAATCACAACATCATCCTTCCGCTTGAGGTTAGTGATATTGGACTTGAACTGTTTCATTCCCTAACGTATCTTTCAAGTCATGCATATTGAAAACATAAGACTGCGAAGCATGAACACTCTAGATATACATAGTATTAAAGAATACAATATGAGGTTTATTGCTTAACCATTAAACTTTGTATATAAGTGTTGATGGTGGTTTTTAGACAAAGGGTAAAATTGTAAAACCCCGAATAACCTAATGTCACCGGTGACACACTTATTAGAACATTTAATACATGTAGACAGTAATTAATGGGGGGTATTTTTTTTTCAAATTAGGGTTACAACGAGGAAAACACTATGTCACCTCTATGCCAATGGCAAATCATGCCAGCCACACCAACCACGCCAAAGCATGCCAACCATGCTAGCCGCACCACTGTGCCAATGTCAAATCATGCAAGCCACACCAACGGCACCAAAGTATGCCAACCATGTTAGCCGCACCTCTATGCCAATGGAAAATCATGTCAGCCACACCAAACGCGCCAAAGCATGCCAACCATGCTAGCCGCACCTCTGTGCCAATGACAAATCATGCCATCCACACCAAACGTGCCAAATCATGCCAACCATGCTAGCCGCACCTCTGTGCCAATGGCAAATCATGTCATCCACACCAAACGCGCCAAAGCATGCCAACCATGCTAGCCGCACCTCTGTGCCAATGGCAAATCATGCCAGCCACAGCGAACGCGCCAAAGCATTCCATGCTATCCGCACCTCTGTGCCAATGGAAAATCATGCAAGCCACACCAAATGCGCCAAAGAATGCCAACCATGCTAGCCGCACTTCTGTGCTAATGGAAAATCATGTCAGCCACACCAACCGCGCCAAAGCATGCCAACCATGCTAGCCGCACCTCTGTGCCAATGGCAAATCATGCCAACCACACCTAGCCCAAGCTAACCGCGCCATGCCAAACGTACACTGCCTTGGCCCTAGCTATGCTAGTCACACCACGCCAAGCCAAACACCCTTACCTTGGCCCTAGCCAAGCCACCATACTGGCCTTCCCATTGCGGATACCAAAGTGAAGGTGTGCAACAATTAACAGTTTCCCTTCATTCCCAGGAGCAAATCCTGGCCGTCTAAGGTCTCCTCATGGCCTTTGGCGCAAAACCCTAGCTTGGTCACGCACCTAGCCAAGCTAGCCGCGCCATGCCAAAAGCGCCCTCTTCTCAGCTTGCCAAACCGTGCAACCAAGGGACCAAGCCGCCACGTGCCATTGGTACATGCCAACGTAGCGCCCGCTTCCAACTTTCCAAGCCGTACAACCCAGGTCTCATTGGCCACGCATGCCATTTGCATATGCCAACATGCTCGTTGGTAGCCTATGCTTGAAAACCGTGCAACCTAGGTAAAATTGGTCACGCATGCCATTGGCACATGCCAACATGCTCGCTAGTAGCCTATGCTTGCAAACCGTGCAACCTAGGTCAAATTGTCCACGCATGCCATTGGCACATGCCAACATGCTCGCTGGTAGCCTATGCTTGCAAACCGTGCAACTTAGGTAAAATTGGCCACGCATGCCATTGGCACATGCCAACATGCTCGCTGGTAGCCTATTCTTTCAAACCGTGCAACCCAGGCCTAATTAGTCACGCATGCCATTGGCACATGCCAACATGCTTGCTGGTAGCCTATGCTTGCAAACTGTGCAACCCAGGCCTAATTGGCCGCGCATGCCATTGGCACATGCCAACATGCTCGCTGGTAACCTAACTTGCAAACCGTGCAACCTAAGGCCAACTTGGCCGTGCGTGCCATTGGCACATGCCAACATGCTCGTTGGTAGCCTAACTTGCAAACCGTGCAACCTAGGCCAAATTGGCCACGCATGCCATTGGCACATGCCAACATGATCGCTTGCATCCTAGTTTGCACTCAAGGTGCCACCTGCAACCAAGGCATTCCGCACATGCCACACGCGCCACTTGTAGCCTGGCATTGCCACTTGCACTCAAGGTGCAACCTGCAACCAAGGCATTCTGCACATGCCATTGTCACATGCCACACACGCCACTTGCACTCAAGGTGCAACCTACAACCAAGGCATTCCGCACATGCCATTGGCATATGCCACACGCACCACTTGCAGCCTGGCATTGCCCCTTGCACTCAAGGTACAACCAACACTCGAGACATCAACAAAAACTGGGGGATGCTTTCCTGGGTCTTGGTTTGGCGGTCACAGCATGCAGCGTACACTACGCTCATATTAAGAAAGGGTGAATAAGAATAAAGTGGTCAAATAAATGAGGAAATAATGGTGAAAAAGTTTTCACCCATAAAAACCATGCGGTTACCACCTCCTCCCATTATTTCACCCTTTACACTCTTCCTTCATGAGGCCAGGGTATGTTTCAATCTCGATTTGTATATATAGGTCTTACCTATTTCCACAGTACGACAAGTCTCGGTCAGGAGAAAAATACAACACTCTCAGAAAGGCAACTTGGGAAGCTCTCCCAAAAGGGATTTCATCTATTGCAAGCTTCCTAAGCTTCCACTTTTCTGATACAAGTCGAGACACTACCTTTCCAGAACTATTCTGGTTTCAACACCTTTCTTCGCTTCCCTCCCCAAATCAACCCTTCTCCTCCACTTTGTGACCGAAGCAAGTCTGGAACGGATATTTATTGGTTTAGGCCGGACTTGTACAGATTGATATCTCGAATCTAGAAAGTTCTCACGTGCAGCACATTTGTTTAGGGTTTAAACCAGTTTCTCACTCACCTACCGAATTTACCAAAATCGGCAGAACCGATTTTTACCTATAAACAATTGGCGACCACAGCGGGAGGATTGATCTTTCGGTTACATATCATCTTTCAGAAATTGATCTCATACTTCGATCCAGGCATCAGGATGGCAAGCAATCTATTTGGGGATCTACAACTCGATTACCAGACATCCTAGTTACCAGTCGTAAAACTACATGAAACGGCTGGGGACTTCACAAGAACCGAAAGACATCCTGGTTACCAGTTGTGAAGCTACATGAAACGACTGGGGACTTCACAGGAATCGAAAGCAAACGGTCCAGTCATCAAGTAACTTAAAATGACCGAGGACTTTCCACAATCACAATGGTGCTTTCCGCGAAATCCGATCTTACACACGAGGATCCCTTATCATCAGGAGATCTGGGAAACCGAGTAAGTCTTGCCTAGACATAATATATATGGTTTACCATTTCAAGTTTTCACGGGAATGATAAAACCAATAGCCATGTTATGTCATGTACCATGTCATCTACCAACACACAATGTTCACGATTCCATATCTTCCCTGGGATGTTCGTATCACTTACAATCATAACCAAAAAGCGGCATCATCCCTAAAAAAAAAAAAAGGAACCACATATTCATATTTTCATATCTTCCATATCCAAAAACGGTTCATCCCGAATAATAACTCAAAACCCTCATAGGTAACACTTGCCTATCAACCCAGAAAACCCAGAAAAAAAAAGAATTTTCTATCAACCCAGAAATCCAGAAAATCAAAACCATAAGCCAGGTGTTTCATTTGCCTTTAAAAAAAACACAGAAGAATTTCAGAAGACAGAAGTGCAAAGGAAGACATTTAACAGTGGCTTACTTTTCTCGAAGAAAACGTCATTCGTCATTCGGAGGACCGCCTGTTTCGGCTCCAACTCTTTGTTGCATCACCATGCGTATCGACTTTGCATCATAACGGTTACCAGTTACTATTCATGAAGTAGATGATGCTATTACAATAATATTCGAAGAGAGGAACTATATTCCTACAGATTTATGGAAGGCATACCTATGGATAAGGTTTGCACCAACAAAAAGAGAGGAAAACAAATTGAAGGAGGAACGCTGGAGTGCATAGAAAGAATATGCTTGCCCACTTTGTTGCTACCACGCTACCGCTAACACCAGCATTCCATGATCCACCCTGCACGCCTTCCAGGTATCGATTCCACCGTCCCACATAAAGAATACTCCCGCGCTATCATTACAGCTTGATATCCAAAGTTCCAGCGCCAACAGTCCGGGTCCAAAACAACACCAGACGCGCTTACCGGATGCACATGCTAGACGCACATATCAGGCACACATGCATCACGCATATGACCGGACACAATAACACACCCTGCGCCGATAGCCTGCATCCTTTCCAGTGCTTGCATCTTGCATCTTTTCCAACTAAAAGCTTGTGTCACACTTGCACTTCCAGTTTGCATCTTCCCAACGCTGGCAGCCTGCATCCTTATACCGTTGCACTTGAACGCCCCGTAGGGAAGCAGCAATCCAATTTCATCACATGTAAAGATCAGGAACGACTTCTCCAAAATCGAAGCAAATCATCAAACCCCTGGGTTCACGAAGACTCTCTTCCTATCAAGGGACGCACGATTTCTTGGGACTTCGCCCACAAAACTGTGTGGTCCATGATGAAACATTTATGTGAGATTCTATGTTTCTCCAAGGCACAATGTCAAGACATATCTGCAGCCCTCAACCACACTGCATTGGGGAAGCATCTGTTTCCAACCAAAGAAGTCGCTCCCAAACTAAAGCACGGTTGATAGAAGGAACCAAGGATTCTTAACCACTGTTCGCTTGAAGGAGGTCCGGTTTGACAACACACTGATTAACGCAACCATTTCGCTTCAGCATTCTATCCATAAGCTGCTCCATGGTCCGAAGCCAAAACTTTAATGTTTAGCTTCCGAAGTTTCAACAACCTCGCCAAGAGCCGAATCTACTTCAACACCGCTTCTTCATGTCAAGGATCATAGTCACATCCAGCCAATATTTTTATTTCCATGGAAGCCCATACAATTCCAGCCAACTTACTTTGTTACCACGATAATGTAGTCTCTTCTGATTACATCTCCTAACAAGAATTATTGTCGCTCACTCGTTAATACCAACCAAAGCCTCACCACAATAGAAATTACTACAAATATGGAAACATGTAAACCATGCTTGAGGACTGAGGATATACACGGAATCCTTTCACTGTCAAAAATCAGAAGACACAGTCAACCAAAAATCCGCACTCACAACAAGGTCATCTACTCTTCAAGGGTACATCACAAGAATATCATCATCTCTCTGTCTAGAAGACGCTTTCAACACTTTACGGGGACGTGAAGGGTCCCAAGCCTGCACTATCAGAATATTTCATTAAGTAATTTCTGAGCATCCCACTGTCACATCCAGAAGAGTACGATAGGATCATGTCGAATCATGTGGATGGGGAATTCAAGGAGATGTAATGAGAGTAGGCTGCGCATGGGGCCAACCTCCGACGAAGCAGTTTCTACTATTCTCAATTCGGGTTCCACCATCCAAGGCTCAATTGGGATTTCCGACACTTCCACTGCATTGACAATTAATACTTCATAACCTGTGCCAATGGAAAATCATGCCATCCACACCAACCATGCTAGCCGCACCTTTGTGCCAATGACAAATCATGCCAGCCACACCAACCGCGCCAAAGCATGCCAACCATGCTAGCCGCACCTCTGTGCCAATGGAAAATCATGCCAGCCATACCAAATGCGCCAAAGCATGCCAACCATGCTAGCCGCACCTCTGTGCCAATGGAAAATCATGTCAGCCACACCAAATGCGCCAAAGCATGCTAACCATGCTAGCCGCATCTCTGTGCCAATGACAAATCATGCCAGCCACACCGAATACGCCAAAGCATGCCATGCTAGCTGCACCCCTGTGCCAATGGCAAATCATGACAGCTACACCAAACTCGCCAAAGCATTCCAACCATGCTAGCCGCACCTCTGTGCCAATGGAAAATTATGTCAGCCACACCAAACGCGCCAAAGCATGCCAACCATGCTAGCCGCACTTCTATTCCAATGGAAAATCATGCCATCCACACCAACCGCGCCAAAGCATGCCAACCATGCTAGCCGCACCTCTGTGCTAATGGAAAATCATGCCAGCCACACCTATCCCAAGCTAGCCGCGGCATGCCAAACACACTCTGCCTTTGCCCTAGCTATGCTAGTCACACCACGCCAAGCCAAACACCCTTACCTTGGCCCTAGCCGCGCCACCATACTGGCCTTCCCCTTGCGGCTACCAAAGTGAAGGCGTGCAGCAATCAACAGTTTCCATTCAATCCCAGGAGCAAATCCTGTCCGTCTAAGGTCTCCTCATGGCCTTTGGCCCAAAACCCTAGCTTGGTCACGCACATAGCCAAGCTAGCCGCACCATGCCAAAAGCGCCCTCTTCCCATCTTGCCAAACCGTGCAACCAAGGGACCAAGCCGCCACGTAACATTGGCACATGCCAAGGTAGCGCCCGCTTCCAACTTGCCAAGCCGTGCAACCCATGTCTAATTAGCCACGCATGCCATTGGCACATGCCAACATGCTCACTGGTAGCCTATGCTTCCAAACCGTGCAACCTAGGGAAAATTGGCCACGCATGCCATTGGAACATGCCAACATGCTCGCTGGTAGAATATGCTTGCAAACCATGCCACCTAGGTCAAATTGGCCACGCATGCCATTGGCACATGCCAACATGCTCGCTGGTAGCCTATGCTTGCAAACCGTGCAACCTTGGGAAAGTTGGCCACGCATGTCATTATCACATGCCAACATGCTCGCTGGTAGCATATGCTTGCAAACCGTGCAACCCATGCCTAATTAGTCACGCATGCCATTGGCACATGCCAACATGCTCGCTGGTAGCCTATGCTTGCAAACCGTGCAACCTAGGTCAAATTGGCCACGCATGCCATTGGCACATGCCAACATGCTCGCTGGTAGCCTAACTTGAAAACCGTGCAACCTAAGGCCAACTTGGACGTGCGTGCCATTGGTACAGGCCAACATGCTCGCTGGTAGCCTAACTTTCAAACCGTGCAACCTAGGACAAATTGGCCACGCATGCCATTGGCACATGCTAGAGGTGGCAATCAAGCCGAAACCCGCGGATAAACCCGAATCCGGCCCGTGAAAACCCGAACCCGGCTTGACTTGGTTATAAACAGGTCGGGTTCGGGTTAAAGAAATGATGACCCGTTAGTAAACGGGTTAACCCGTGCCCGCCCCGTAAACCCGCGGGTATACGGGTAAACCCGTGTATAGTAAACTAAATTTAATACTCACCGTTGATATAGAGGTAACTTAATCATATCCCTACATTAAACATATAAAAACACTAAAACCCTATAATCTTTTCATTTTTTCTTCTTCTTCCTATTTTTTTTTCTCCCCACCCTCTTCTCCTACTACCGCTTTGCGTCTCCTCCTCAGTTCTCAAACTCCTCACCACCTCCATCACTCCTCCTGCTATCACGCTATTGATTAAGTTTCCTTCCCAAGCTGGTATGTACGTATACACCATTTTCTCTTAATTTTTATAATTTTTTTGTTTGTATCATATTGTAACTGAGATGAATGACTGATTTGGATGGGTTATGGGTACTCTGATTTGGATGGGTACTTTTTATGATTCTTTTGTTTGTATCATATTGGATCTTACTTTTTAAGAAAAAAGTAATTTAAGGTTCTTCAATTTCATAATTGATTACTGTGAAATAAATTATGAATAGAGGAATTAAAGGATGGGTTTTGATTTGGATGGGTTTTGATTACTGTAATAATTCTTTTATGCTTTATTTGTCTCAAATCTAGTGTTAGGTTATTATTTTTCATTTTTATTCATCTGAAATTCCTTGCTTGATGTCTCTTATTTCAGGTGATGCAAGAATTTTTATTCATCTGAAATTCCTTGCTTGATGTCAAAAGCGTTGAATCCAGGAATCTATTGGACTTCCGGAATTTTTTTAGATGATGCAAGAATCAGAAAAATCGATTGTAGCAGAGATTGAAGAAATTAGAAGATTGAATCGGTCAATGGAGAAATAGATATGAAGCAGAGATTGAATAAATTAGAAGATTAAATGGGTCAATGGAGAAATAGAGAATTTGTTGATGATTCGGTTGAAATGGAAGAGATGGTTGTGGTAGTTAGAAGATTGAATGGGTCGATGGAGAAATAGAGAATCTGTTATTGTTTGAACTGTGATTTTTTTTTTATTTTTTTTTTTGGTATTCTGTTTGAACTGTGAACTAGATGCATGTTTAGGATGTTGAACGATGTTGAATGATTGCAGGGAAGAGCTGTTAAAAAAACAGCCGGAAATAGCCAAAAAGAATGAATGAATGCAGAATTGAATTCAGTTCAGGTGAGTCGACTAGTGACTCAGCCGACTAAGACCAACCGACTATCATCCAATTGACCCCTTGACTTACGTTGACCTGAGTTGACTTACCAGAAACGGGCTAACCCGTGAACCCGCAAGTTTAACCCGTTACGGGTTGAAGAAATGACAACCCGTGAAGAATATCAACCCGCGGGTTTTGGCCCGTGTTAACCCGAGCCCGTGTAACCCGCACCAAGAAAGCCCCGAATCGCCCGATTGCCACCTCTAGCACATGCCAACATGATCGCTTGCATCCTAGTTTGCACTCAAGGTGCAACCTTCAACCAAGGAATTCCGCACATGCCACATGCGCCACTTGCAGCCTGGCATTGCCACTTTCACTCAAGGTGCAACCAACACTCGAGACATTAACACAAACTGGGGGATGCTTTCCATGGTCTTGGTTTGGCGGTCACAGCATGCAGCGTGCACTACGCTCACATTAAGAAAGCGTGAATAGGAATAAAGCGGTCAAATAAATGAGGAAATAATGGTGAAAACGTTTTCACCCATAAACACCATGCAGTTACCACCTTCTCCCATTATTTCACCCTTTACTCTCTTCCTTCATGAGGCCAGGTTACGTTTCAATCTCGACTTGTATAGATAGGTCTTACCTATTTCCACCAGACGACAAGTCTCGGTCAGGAGAAAAATACAACACTCTCAGAAAGGCAACTTGGCAAGCTCTCCCAAAAGGGCTTCCATCTCTTGCAAGCTTCCTAAGCTTCCATTTTTCTGATACAAGTCGAGACACTACCTTTCCAGAACTATTCTGGTTTCAACACCTTTCTTCGCTTCCCTCCCCAAATCAACCCTTTTCCTCCACTTTGTGACCGAAGCAAGTCTGGAACAGTTATTTCTTGGTTTAGGACGGACTTGTACAAATTGATCTCTCAAATCTAGAAAGTGCTCACGTGCAGCATATTTGTTTAGGGTTTAAACCAGTTTCTCACTCACCTACCGAATTTACCAAAATCGGCAGAAATGATTTTTACCCTTAAACAATAAGACATCAACATAATTGTATGAATGCTATTATGATTGTGTATGGGTATGAGGTGAGTATTTCATCCTAGGAAACAATGTTTTTACATGTGTTTTAAGGAAGTAAGTTCATGATATGTGTTGTGAACCGAAAAGGAAATCGTCAGGCATTATTGGGGCTGTTCTTCATTGCATATCTTATGAACGACCAATATGTGTGATTAGTATAACCGCTCATGACTTGTTTGTGTTCTTGGTAAAACTATTCACATGAGGCCTGACTTATGTATTGGTATGACTTTTATTAGTGAAACCGATTTTAAGTAATCACCTGTGGTATGATCAGGTTTGTGTGTCTGGCCAAATTTGGGAGAGGGGAACCGATCCTCGTAAGAGGTGCAGTACATCACAAGGGGAACCGATCCTTGTATAAGGTGCAACATATTTATAATAAAAAGGGGAACCGATCCTATGAACATGTGCAACACGTTTTTAAGCAAATGAGAACCGATCCTATGGACATGTGCAACACATACAAGTTAGATACCATATATATGTGGGGAACCGATCCTAGTACCTAGTCAACCGAAGTTTGGTAAGCTAGTGTGACTATGCACAGTACTCACATGGAGGTAGAACCGAAACTTGTTTTGGTAGAGCCGTTACACCCATGGTTTGTGATTGAGTGTTACTTGATGGCCGGTTGTCAGCCGAGCAAAAATAATTTCACTTTCTTACTTAACTAAAATAAATGTAGTATGCGATAAGAAAGAGTTCGTGTCCACAGAGAGGCTTTTGTTGTTATGCAAATTTTCAGATTCTTAGTAACCAATGGTGGGGTTTTGATTTATCAAAGCAATAAAGTATTAAAATAATCAATAAGGAGAATATATTGGTCACGGGATAGTTTTATTCACAAACATATATTTTCATCAATGACTAGAATTGAAATTTTAATCTCTTATTTACTAAAAGTCCTAGGATACCTTGATCGCAAGAATATCCCGCTAATTCCCTGATTTCATCACAACCACATTAAAAGATGCATATGTGAATTCTTCCTAGAAATCAACCTAAAGTGTAAAAGCACAATTAAGTTTAACTCCCTAAAAGCAACAAGTTCTATGGAATAAGACTAATCAAGGCAATCAAATGTGTAAAAGCACTAATTCGATTTAACCTAAGTTATGATTCATATGTGACTAGTAGGATATATCACTACAAGCACTACCCACAATTATGCTACTTAGAATCAGGGATAAACAACGTTTTAGTATTGAAAACCCTAATATAGTTCTAGAAATAAAAGCAAATCGGATTGATTCCGGACTCAACCAAATAAACAATCAAATCATATAACAATATGAACCATGAATCATAAACAGTAAGTTATTGGGACAAAACTAATACATTGAATCAAGTCTTATTTGTGAAATCCACTCTATATCACATAACCAATAATAAATGTTTAGCTACTTATAACTTTTGAGTTCATCATAATCATAATCAAATATAAAATGAAGAACATGAAAAATAAATGGAATCAAACCCTAGTTGCCGCTCTCCTCCAAAACTCCAGTAGAATAATGTCCCAAAAAGAATAGAAAATTTTCTTTTTATAGCTTTTCAACTTCCCAAATTAGGTCTTCAAAGCCCAAGGTCCAAATGCTCCAATAGTAAGATTCCACCAAACCCATAAGTGAATAAAAACCCAAGTATGTCCCAAAAATAGTCACCGAAAAACTGTGTTTCTGGCCGGAAGTTGACCGGAATCCGGCAACGGAACAAATCTCAGGTGACCGGCAAATTCCACCCGGTCAACGAGTCAGCTCAGTCGGGTCAACTGAGTGAACTTGGGTCAAGCACCGAGTCATACCGAGTTGACTATCCAACTCGACTGATTGGTCTCTAGGCCATTGCACAGGCCTGAGCTGTTGTAGCATGATCATTGTGCATCACCTTCAGCCATGATGGCCCTGTCTTGCACCATCTGTAATTTAACTTCACAGCTATAGATTCAATAGCATCACCTTGTCTACAACAGCAGCAAATCTCATTTCTCTAATCTTCAAATTCTCAAGAACCCCAAATTCCAGCTTCATAGCTCAATTCCTTGACCAACACCAAACCCAGAACATCAAAACCATTTCAACTCCATCACTGCTGTTTAATCTAACCATGTTCAGTTCAATAGCTACAGCTTCATGAATCACATTCTGCAGCACAACCACTGTAGTTCATTTCACCACCAACTATCACTTCAATGACCACAAAGACCCTGTGTTTCAATATCAATTCTACTGAGTTCTTCTGACTCTGGTTCTCAATCAAACCCAATGGCAGAAAACTCAAATCACCAATTGCAGCTTTTCATCTTCTCATCTCATTCCTTGCAGCTCAATTTCATTCAACTCCTTGAAGAAGCACAAACTTGAGCACCTACAGAACAACTTCAAAACCAACACCTGCGACTTGAATTCCACTAGCACTTCCCAACTGCAGCTTAGTCAGATTTAACACATCTGCAATACTCCACTCCAGCTACCACCAGCAACTCCAACCTATTTCTCCCATCAACACACCTGTGAAAGTTGACAAAAGCTTTTGCCCTAAAAGGAAAGTTGACTTGTAAAATATTTGTGTATTCAGCGTCAACTCCAATTCCAGCGAGACCATTACCACATTTAAGCAATTAGCTTTTATGAAGTTTAAATATTCGCATTTCCTTCTTGTCTTCCTCACTCCAAAATGCTTGCATATCTTCAACGAAATAAACATCCATGGATTAGGTTGGATGAACAAGAGGCAAAAAATAATAATATTATAGAACAATTGTAAGGTAAAATTATAGAACAAAGATCACAAAAAATACACATGATAACCTATCTTAGCATGTGTAACTGGGAGTTACACATGCATCCGTCATGCGTAATTGACAGTTACACATGCATATGACTTGGATACCTAGCATGTAGAATTTTTTGGTTGCAAGTTTGTTCATTTTAGCATGCGTAACTAGGAGTTACACATGCATCTATATAGTATAAAGAGGAGTTACACATGCATATATCATGTGTAACTAGGAATTACACCTATGTATGACTTGTATACTCGGCTTACCGACTTTACTTGTGATATTCACAGTTGTAACGCATATGTTACAACTAAGAACCAATTAGTTCTTTTGCTAATTCTGATTTATTGGCAGACAAGGCTTCAAACATGATATAAATTCGCAGAACACACATTCAATGCATGGAGCCCAACTACATAAAACTAAAGTACATTATAAAATAAACATATTTTCAAGATAATGATTCCTTAATAGGAATGTTTAGGCAACTGTTGGACCTAAAGAATTTAAATAGTAGCTAGCATTTGTGGGTAAGAAGTACCTACAATTGTTTTTGTTTGTTCAGCACAATAGTCAAACTGTGCCCCTCCTCTCGTTATTCAAGAGTCTCACTGACACCAGCAATCACCTTAAACCCTTGAGAAAGTGCATATGTAACTTCCTTTCCAAAGAACTACATAACCATATTTCAAAAACATCCAATCAATGTTACATAACTATATAAAAATTAAGAAAAACCAAAGAGCCGTACATAACAATAGCAATTAAGCTTTTGTACAAAAGAAAAAAAAAACTAATTACCTCATTTGATTCATTTAGCAAAGCCCTTCTTTCAGAGAGGTTGAGAATAAGCCAGGGGATGTTCAAACTGGAAAGCATCTCAGTACATCATAAACAAGGGACGCAAGTTTTATTATTCATACATGCCTGAGCAGTATTCGAATGTCAGATCAGAACATAGAAAACATGAATGCATGATGTGAGAAGATTAACTACTGTAAATAGGAGTTACACATGCATTTGAATAGTGTAACTAGGAGATACAGATGCATTTGAATAGTATAACTGAGAGTTACAGATGCACTTGACTTGTGTAACTGAGAGTTACACATCCATATAATGCAAAGAAATGTCTAATGTCTTACACCTAACTTGTAATAAACAGTAACATTGCAAAACTTTGTGCCATAAAAATCCCTTTTGCATAAAATTTGTATAATGACATTTATACAAGTTAATTTTGATATGGAAGGTACTAATAGATTTACATGTTTCTGTACTTAAGATACAACATCAGAACATAAATATTTTACAACTAACCTTGTCAGCAAGGGGATCAAGTTATGATCCTGCAGAATCCTACAGAAATAAGTTATAATGGCAGGTCATACCTAACTTATGCATCCTAAACCTGTAATCCTGTAAATAGATGCATAATCCATACCCAGTCAGTTGCTCCAGAAACATCCAGTACACAAAGGAAGGTAAATACCATTCATTTATAATCATCCCGCATATAACAAAATATGCAGAAACACTACACCAAATTCCCGGATTCGTAACAGGAATTCGTAACGGCTTTGTGGCAATTACAAATTTCCCGTTACAAATGGCCATTACGAAACATTCGTAACAGGCTTGAGCCGTTACGAATCTTTCAAAAATTCTTAACAGAGTCCAGTCGTTACGAATTTTTTTATAGGCGTGCGAGTCACACACTTGGTCACAACACTTGGAATTAGTGGGTGTGTCATTCACATTCGTGCTTTCTAGCCTTTCATCTACACCGTGTATTCCTAAACTAATATCTCTACCCTTCATTCTATTCTTGAGATGCATCTCAATCCTAAAACCCTAAATTTTATACCCAGTACAACATTACTATCTCTTATCTCTTTCTCTCTGGCCTATGCCTCATCGTCCCTCTTTCATTGTTCCTCTTCCTCTTCCTCTCTCTCGATCTCTCAGAAGAAACAGGGTCGAAGAAAAACTCATTTCTATTCTTCTTCTTCTTCTTCTTCGTTGTTCTTCGTTTTTTTCTCTTCCCAACTTCTTCTTTTCCGCTGTTCTTTGTTTTTTTTTCTCTCAAAAGCATGAACTGAGAAATCGTTCGTATCAATTAAGAAGAAATCTGGAGAAGTAAATGGATCAGGAAGGTGTTGCTGAGGTTGTGAATTTTATTTTTGTTAGGGTTCTTATTGATTGAAGAACGAAGAATCAGTAAGAGAAATAAAATTAGGGTTTCTGTAGTTAGTATTAAGTTTGTGCAAAATCAAATGTGGAATTGGTGGATTGAATAACAGAAGGAGGATATGGTGGAGATGTATTAACTCGGGTTATAAAGGCTAGGGTGAATCAGAGAGAGGAAGTTAGGGTTTGGAAATTGATTTAAGGTTCGATTTAGTGATAGATAAAAAGAAATCAAAGACTGGGTTTGGTGGTTTGATATGTGAATCGATGGTTTGAACTTTGATTAGAGAGAAGAAGGTAGTTTTGTTGCATTTGAGCTGACATTGATTTCAAGGTGAAGAGATGGTAGTTTTGCTGTTGATCTCTCGATGGATAATATGACGATGACTTGGACAATACAGGGTTGGTGGTGAATCTGTGTGGTCTGAGCTCAAGATAAGCTAGTAATTAAATGGTGTAGTGAAAGGGTAGCTTTTGATTTCAGCTGAAAGGCTTTGAGTATAAAGATGAGTGATGTTGGTATGCAGAAGCTGTCTTGAGTATGTGTGCAGATTTCTGGAAGGGAAAATGGTTGTTGTAGTGGTAGCTACAATGAAATAAAAGATAGAGCCAATGGTGATGCAGGATGAGTCATTATTGGTAGTTGTTGTGCAGGCAAGTAGCTACAGAAGGAGTTGGTGGGGATTGAATATATGTTGTTGGTTTGCAAGCAGCTGTTGTAGGAGATGGAACTGGTGGAATTAGAAGGAAAGAATGAGAATGATTGTTGCAGTGGATGGTTTTCAAGGGTTTGGTGCCGCTGTTGGTATTAGGAAAATGGTGTTAGTGGATCGTTAGATGAGACTGAAATGGTGTTAAAGCTACATATGGGTGCAAATGAACTGAAGTTGGTGGTTATTATGATGAAGTTGCTAATGCAGTTGCCAGTGGTGGCTTAGTTAGGTGGTGCTGAGTATGGTTATAAGCTGCAGGTGTTAGCCATGGTTACAATGGATGTGCGAAAGATGCTCAAACTGGTAAAGCACCAAGATCAGCAAGTAAGATACATTAATTTTTAGTTTTGAATTCTTCGTTTCGTATAATTGTTTTTGTACTGCTTTGAGCCAGTTAGCCAGATATTGGAGTCAAACCAAGTTAGCCAGGTATTGGAATCATAACATAAATTTCAGGAGGTTTTAAATGATAAACATCTTTCACTTATTCGAATGTGGCTTAAATGTGATAGGTCAGCAGACGTTCTTCTGTATTCCCAAGCCCAATGAACATCTTTCACTTTTTAGCTCAATCAACTTATCTTATGTTTCAGATTGTTCATTCATCACTTTTCATTTCTTACTTGGCAGTTTCATCATGTTCACTTGATTTATTAACTGTTATTGAAACAATTCTCTCTTTTTTATCTTTCACAATTTCTTGTGCTTATGGCATGTGCATTCATCATAATGTTCAAGACATTCATCATATTGTGGGAAATTTAACTTATTTGGTTGTGTTGAAGTAGTTTATATTGGGTGAAAGTTGTTATAAAGTTGACAAGTGAATAAAGAATTTGAACTGATTTTACGTGAGGTTCTGCTATGTCTTGTTCTAGATGGTTTTAGTTGTTTATTTTATACGATGAATTTGGGTGTGAACATGAGACTTTCAAGAGAATGTTCATCATAAATGAAACTTCTGGGTAATTTGAAATGTTCAATCGGTTTCTCTTTTGAGCTTTAGAGTTTGTTGATTCTTAATTTAATGCTTTCATTCCAATTGTCTGTGATGAATTATGTTTCAATAGTAACATTTGTTCAGTTAGTTTCATTGAAGTCTTTAAAAATTATTAACATTTGTTCAGTAGATGGATGAGTTCGTTAGCACGTACCATAGAAGGATTCCCTCACTTGCAAGAACTTGGTCAAGCTGTAGAAGTTTCATTGCAGGTGTGCTGATAAGTACTTCTATGTAATACCAGAATCGGCATTTGTAGATAAAAAACAAATGAAAATGAAAATTTTATATGTTGTGTCTGGATTTTGTCATTTTCAGTCGGACTTATAATCTGAATATTTTTTTAGAGATTCATTATCCTGAATGCTTCGTCTTCTGCCATCTTTAGAATATGGCTAGCAATGTACCCCCATCAACTCCAACTACAAACCGAGGTTTAGCACACTGGGATACACAAACAATGCAATTTTCTCAAGATATTGGAACGATTTTCTAAGTGGCAAGCAGCTTGAGAAGAACTGTATAAGTAGCATTTGCATGTTCAACCTCAAACTTTCTCTCTTTTTTTTTTTTGTATGATGCCAGCTATTTTTATTCTACGTAAGATTATCTTGAAAAGTATCCAGTTACTGAAGTTGGTGTTCCAAAGAAGTTGGTCATCACAGAAGATCCATTATCGATTCTTGATGTTGTTACTGAAGCAGGATTGATATCATCCTTAGGTAAGTTTGTATGCATCTGCTCTGCTGTGTCTCTCATTTTTCTTATGGTTTGGAAAATACGGTTTGATTGCTGAAGCATCGGTAGGAGTAAGAGATGTGTTATACCTATAACAGTTATGAACAATGAACACATAAAAGATAAAGAACATAATTTTATATGTTATGATAAATTTACGACCACCAGTGTATATCTCATTCTGAACCTACTTCATGTTTCAGATGTGGGAAGCAACCATACAAACTCATGTTCATGTATCTTTCTCAGATTTCCCTTCATTGAGTAATGTTATGTTTCAGTGTCGAAAATTTTAATTGTTGATGGTAGTATATTTCAGTTTAACCTAGTTGGTTCCTCTAATTTTGTTATGCCCTTAATTCATTGTTCTGTATCTTTTAGTTTAACCAAGATGGTTCCTTGGATGAATTTTAGGTCTTATGTTATAAGCTTCGTAATATCGGAATAGTTTCTTTGTTGATGAATTTATTTTTACTGCAGTTGCTTTAATACCTGTGCTTTGCCACTCTCTTGAACTGGTGGCTAAGTTCCTAAGGTGCAATTTTGGGCGGTCTACGTTGTAAGGTAAAAATCTCAATTGAATAATTTTGAGTGTATGGATGCTTAAAATGAATGGGTTGCTTCTGAAATAAGATGCAAAGATGATGTTTTTGCTAAGAAAGTGATATGTGTAAGTATATCAGCTGCTTAATCTAGTTAGAGTGAGATTATGTTGGATTAGGATATTCTTAATCACTCACTGAACCTACAACTTCTATCTCTCTGCAAGATGACACTCGCATTTTGACATCTGTAGGAGATCAAAAGGTAAGTTAAAATGATTTTTAGTTATGCTGATTCAGCTATGTGTGTTTGCGTATGTATGACTAAACCTTCTTATAGAACTAAACTAACGTATTGTATAAATTTTGGTTATGTAGATAATGATTTGGAACATGGAAGAAAGTGTTTGCATTGGTGTTTTAACTGGTCATACAGGAAGCGTAAAGTCAGTATCCAAGATTATAACGTAATGTTGTTGCCTTCCTTCATCTTGAAGGTGTTGTTCACCGTAACCTCAAACCAGAGGTAATTCCCTCATTCTTGATATTCCAGTCTGAGATTCGCATAGTATTTCTTGATATTAGCTTCTATAGTAACAAATATAAAACAAAAAAAATCAATGAAGCCAGTCTTTTGTTATTTTCATCCTTTTATAACTGATTAACTGTAGATGTCTCTGAGGGTTAGCTCTAAGAATTACTAGCAAAAGAAAGAAGATAAATATTGTCTGGTGGCTGACTTAACTGACCTCATATATTCGACTCTAAACTGTGCAGGTCTGGATTCTTCTCTTTCTCACTGACCCAAGCTTTCAACAAAAGCAAGCCTGCAAAGGATATAAAGCTTAGTTGCAAGGGTGGAGAACAAAGTGGCTTCAAGATTTGTAAGTTGCGGTTATTCAAGTTTTGTTTTGTAGGCAGTTAGTAAGTTTCTGTGTTCCCTTAGAACTTTGGAACCCTTCCATATATTTCTTTAGAAATTTTTGATACTTAACAGAAAAAAAAAAGTTTGGTACTTAGAGAAATTTTAAAAAGTTGGGTACTTAGAGAAATTTCAGTTCTTTTGTAATATAAATCAGAAATGAGTTGAATGAATATGATATGAATAGATTGAAGAAATTGTTGTTGAGTGTGGATGGATGTATACAGCTATTGTATTCAGAATTTTGGCTTATTTCCGGCAGTAAATGAACTGCCGGTCAGTCTTGACATGGTCAAAATTAGTCAATATTGACCAATATTGACCAGGTCAAGGTTGACCGGCAGTAAAAAAAATTCGTAACGGCTCTAAGCTGTTTCAAAATGCCACGTAGTAACGGCTCAAGCACGTTACTAAACTGCCACGTAGTAACGGCTCAGCTCTGTTACGGCTACAATGTTACAAAAATTTAGTAACGACTCCAAGTTGTTACCACGTCTCAACTCGTAATGGCCCTCAGCTGTTACGGCCACCGTTGCAACCAAAAATTCGTAGTGGCTGCATTGCTGTTACGAAAAAAATGTAACACCCACTTTTGAAACACGCGAGAGCCGTTACAACCCGTTTTAGTAACGGCTCATCTCCATTTTGAATCCTGGAATTTGGTGTAGTGAAACTTAACTAAAATCAGATAATAACATTTACACTAACAATTACTACCCACCCGTGTTTCCACTTAAATAAAATCGATTAGATACACGTTTCATATCATACGATCATTCACATATTATATGCACGTTTCAGAATGAAAAGAATGCAACCTTAATGGAAAGAATGCAACATTTTCAATTAGTAACATCCATTACTATATGTAAGTAAAATCTATGTAACCAGAATTTACACATTCAATCAGTATGTGCAAGTAAAAGTTACACATCTAATTAGCATGTGTAACTAGAAATTACACATCTATTTATCTTGTGTAACTAGAAGTTACACATCCACTTAGCTTGTGTAACTAGAAGGTAAGCAACAATTATCCTATCTATGTAACTACTTTTTGGCCCTGAACCCTCCTATATATGTAAGTACGAAAGCCGCAGGCTTATCCACTGTATGATAATAAATAAGAACCTATTTAGATGTGGTATAATATAGTGGCAATATTTATTTTATATAAAATCTCAGGTACTCGTCATCTCGAATACAACCAATAAATTATGATGACAAGCCATAAACAATGAGTTCTCTATGAGGTTTACGCATGAGTTCAACTGATGTATCACCTCATATTGTTTGAGACAACTCTTTCTGGCATCAATCTTGTTTTTGTTAAAAGCCATTTTGATAGCCTCGCCATCCTGTTCATCTACCCACATAAAATATTTCTTATGCTTCCCAATGTCCAAAAAGTACTCCTTCCCTTCCTTGGAAGTACTGGTTCCCAACCCCTATAATAATAAGCATAACAGTCATGCAACGATCCAAGGCCAACCATAATTCAACAATACTGCATAAATCTAGTGCAAGCTATGAATTACTCAAGGAGTAGTACAAAGAAACCTTGTAGTATTTGACATCCCATCCCTTTGAACTCCCTCCCAAACTTTCCAATGCATTGAATAGAAGGAGATGACATTCTTATTATTTCTATGAGTAACCTGAATAAGATGTTCAAAAACTGAAACTAGTTAGGATATATTTATCATCTATCAATATTTGCATAAAATTTGATCAAAGCAGTACTTGAAAACCTAGAGCAGTTATCACCATCAAATATTAGCCTGTTCAAATCCATGTAACATCCACCATATTTTCTCAGCCTGAAATCTTAACGACCTTAATTATCTCTCAAACCCATCATAAAGACCCACACATACCAATGCATTTGCTTACTGGTGCCTTTGATAAGAAGAAAAAAATCAATTACAGTAGAACACCCATTTCCAGCTGGTTTATATCTTGAAACTCCACCAATTCTTCACTAAACGGCTACCATAACTCATGGCAAAACAACATCAACAACACTTGCATAGAGACTCAAGAAGAATCAGATGAGCTTGAAATAGTGAAGAAGAACTCATTCAGGCATTTTCTCGAACATATGATGTGTACTGTCTCTGTTAATGGAGAAACAACTTTTCCAGTAATTTTTGAGCCTCTCTGTATCACCTTACCTGCAACAATTCCACATCCAACACAAAACATAATCATAAAATTATTTAAACACACCATTGTAGCAATCCCCTTCATATATTCCCTCCAAAATGGTCAGTAACAGCCTCAGTTCTTCGTTGTTTTGTTGCTTGAAAACAATAAGCAAAGGCAGGCATTCAATATTTTATTCCACGTTTAACTCCATTTATTAACAGATATCAAACAGTAGGAACACACACCACAAAATCTATTAGATTCTTAGATGATAAACACGATAACACGGTATAAAGTTCTAGTTTAAGCAACACCGGTATTAGATTAAACCTACTAATAATCTAAACTGAGAATCATTTCAAAGATTTGTAACACCAAAAAATTGAAATCAAGCCTCAAATTAGATCAGAATTAAGAGAAAACTTACTTTCTGAATAATACTACACATGTAATCAATCAATTGAACCACAGATCCTTTACGAATATCGTCATTGAACACTTTCTCATTCAACTGAGTTGCTAACACAACATATTGAGACAAAACCGAGTCGAAAATAAGTAATCGAAGCCGATCTTGTGATTTACCAGCATATTTTCTATCTAAATACTCGAACTAGAGGTTTTAAGTTTGAATCGCCTCTAAGAATAGCAGAAATCGCATTATGAGTTAATTTCACAGACACTTTCAACGAATTTTTATGGGTTTTGGATTACGAAATGAACAAATCTGAATGGCTCTGAGCTTAAAATGATGATAAATCGATGAATAATTTCGAAATATGAGATTACGGAGATGAAATCGATGAAAAAAAAATGAAGATGGTGAAATTTGGAGACGACGAAGAAGTTTTCAGGGGTTTTTCCGCCGGAGCTGAAAAAGAAAATGAAAGGAGAAGAGAGAGAAAAAGAATTGATAAATGAAAATATCTACTGAGATTCCCTTGTACATATAGTAAAGGGTAGTGTTGTCATTCACTACACCAAATTGAAAAATTTGTAACACACAACTACCACACTTATATGTGTAACAAATGTTGTGACACTATTATGTGTCACAACCTCGGGAAGTGTTACACTAAGACCAGCTGATGTTCTTATTTTTGGATGGGCTAATGGGAAACACACATGTGTTGACCTCACCGGGGTATCTCCTTTGGTAGGCATTGGACATGGCACCTTTACAGTCGGGCGAGCAGCGCTAAAGGCTGCCTCAGGTAAGATATCGAAGCATGAGAAAGCATGTGTTGACAATGGGCATGCTTTCGTCCCCTTTGCTTTTGATACTTTTGGCTATTTGGCTCCGAAGCGAGTTGGACTACTCAAGAGGGTCCAGAAAGTCATGCGCATCAATGTAATGACCCCTGGCTCACGAGATTTTATTTTTAATATGATAGGTTTTGCTATTCAAAAAGGGCTAGCGGCACAGCTTGTCGCTCGCTTGCCTAGTATGTAATTTTTAACTTTGTAAGATTTTGTTAAATTATAAATGTCCATCAATTTTGTTAGTATAATTCAAATTTAAAATTTTAACTTTATTTTTTTACATTTTTTAGTGTCACAAAGGATTTTCAGTTGTTTATCAAAAAAAGATTTCTTTTTCTTATATGATTAAAAAGGAAAAAAGTTAAAAAAAGAAACCACGTCTCAACTTCTTCACCATCTCGCCGACTCCCCAGTACTCCCTCCGTCCTAGTACTCTCTCCAGAAGTATCAATCTATTACTCTCCAACCCCCGAAATTGAACCCTCAACAACCAGTTTTTTTCCCATTCTCTCTTAGAATCTAGAGACCGCTACACATAGAAGAATTTTTCTTCTAGGGTTTTTTAATTAAAATTAAAATCAGAGATATATATGAGAATTCTAGGGCAAAAAGAACACCTTTAAATATCTACAACCAGGTCGCAACTTTACATCGAAAAGCGATTATACAAATGGAATACAAGATCTTACACTTGCTGTCGCATAAGGTGAATCCACTTCCTTTTTTTTTTTTGGAAACTATTGCAAGTTAAACTTAAGAAAAAACTGAGATTGAAGAGAAGTATGTACTTCAATTATGCAAATAAGCAGACACCAGTAGTTGTTTTTAGGTTGAATTTGTTTTTGTTAATATCAGAATCCTTTCCCAATTACTTTAGGTCATTTCAGATTCTTAATGTCTTCAATTTATATAACGAGAATCAGGAAAACGGGACTCTGACATCAATAGATGTTAAGGGTTGTTCTCCTTGTTGTATTGAAACTCGTTATAGGATGTAATTAATGATTTTCAGTTTTGAAATAATTTTGATATGTACCAACTTCATAATATAGGTGTTTAAATTGTATTTTCATGGGAATTTTGATGGGCTGATTCTCCAAGATTTAACATAATGTATTATGCCTCAGGTATGTTCATGGGATGTAAAACCGGAGAACTTTTTGCCTGTCTCGCCAGGGACAGCTGACGAGAAAAAATATTCCATGTTGATCTTGGTTTAGGTAAAATCTGTGTTGCTTTCATCCACTACCATTTTAGACTGTTCCGTTAGTATGCAGTGAACTTCGAAAATTTGATGAAGAGCATAAATTTGCGCACAAGGTAGATTCCGTGTTGTTAGTTTTATATATACAACATGCAAGTTTTAAATGTAGCATATATGTACATGGCTTCCTCTTGTACAACTTACATATCAGGTTGGCAGTAAGAGTGGAAGGTTGATAGTGGAGGAACAGGACGGTGAACATCCAAAGAAAAAGGACGTATGGGAATGTCTGGAACGCTATGGATTAGTGTTTATAATGCTTGTCAACCAATGAAACAGAGGTATGCCTCGTGCTTCTTTGAAATAAATTCAATTCAAAAAAGAAAGAAAATAATTAGTATATCTCATTTGTTTTTCTAAGTATCACTATAATGTGGCAGATGGAAGGCTATCCAAGCACTTTGAGAAGGGAAATGAAGATGTTCTGTTTATAAGCAGTGTGGATGCATGCACAGGCTTCGCTTTCCAAGTTTATGAAGTTTCCCCTTATTTCCTTCACGAAGTGAGTATCGCTTATATTATTTTTCTGCTGTATAATTTTATTGGGCTGTCTACAGTATGACTTCGTTGTGTTATTTGATGCTCAGTGATATCACCGCCTGTTTTAGCATATTTTTTTATTTGGTTCAACCTGTAGGAATGGATTATGGAGCGGTGGGCAAGACCTAATAAATTAGTGCTGTAGCCGGAGCTAATAATGGGAGATCCTTAGTAGTGATGCCTAATATAAAGGTTGGTTCACTATTGTGTTTCACTTGATTTGGCTGTTTTGGACAAAAAAAAGGAAGTACGCATTTTGTTTATTGTTGTATGTATCTATATTGTAACTTCTCGGTTATTGATTTATGGCTTATATGATTTTCTTAAGAATGCCATCCATTTTTTATTCAGATTTTGTCTTCTAGGTTGAAACAGTTGTTCAATTTGGTGTCATTTTGCATCTTTTTGCGGTGTGACTAGAGTTCTCCGCAGCAAAGCTTAGGTTTTTTTTGTAATAAATGAATTTGTATTTTTATATTTTTCTTCTCTTAAAATTTGCGGTTTCGAGTTTGTTGCTTTGCTTGTATTCCCTCGTGTTATTTTATTTTATTTTATTTGTAGTGACTTCTCACAGAGCTCGAGATCATTGTCAGCATTATAATGATAACAGGTTTTAACCGATGTGAACATTTATACGAAGAGGAATCTAAGTTTATGGGAAGAGTGGTTGCAGTGCGTCTATGATGATTTTGCACCAATATAAGACCCTCCTCAAGGTTGATGATTACTATAAGCTATCTTTTTATGTTGCTGGTGGTTGGGTGATATGGAATAAGAAGCGTTTGTAATTTACAAATTAAACTTTGTTTACTTTCTTACATATTAGTACTATCAGGCAAATATTTAAGGTTTTAATTTTAAATCATTTGTTAGTTTTCAGTTTTTAGTGTGTAAGACTGTGTTTAAGATATTAATTGATGTTGAAACAAGTTTCTTTTTATTAATTTAATTTTTATTAAATTTATTGGGTACTATTCTTTTAAATTATGCACATGTTTTTGTGGATTTTGGAAAAAATCTAACAATGGGGTGGGTTGGGGGAATAAAAATAATTTTTTTTTTCTTGACTACTACCAAATTTGTGACACTAATATATGTAAGAGATTTGACATACTTATTAGTGTGATTTAAATTAATTAAAGTCACACTTATTAGTGTGACCACTAATGTGTAACAAAAGAATAACGCCATATTTATTACACTTATAAGTGTGACATTAAATAAGAAGTGACACATATTTGTGTAACAAAATGTATGATTTGGTGTTGTGATTATAAAGATTCCTAATAATTAATTATGGGCCAGATCTGAAGAAAATTTGATATTTTGGGCCTAATTAGGACGACCGAGCGAAGCGAGGGAGGACTCTAGCTATATATGGTGACTTTGTGTCAATGTGAAGCATGACATTTTTTTCCAATTAGACACAAAAGATTGGATTTGGTTCAACGATGAAAGGACGACACTGCCCCTCTAAATAATAATTTTCTTTTTTTCCTTTAGATATTTTCGTAAATAAACCCAAGAGGAAGGGCAGTAAGGTATTAGACATTTTCGTAAATAAACCAAAGAGGAAGGGCATTAAGGTATTAGATATTTTCGTAAATAAACCAAAGAAGAAGGGCAACTAGATATAAGAGCCAAATTTTATTTAAATTCCTTATGTATCATATTTCTTTAGGGGTATAATTGATAACCAAACTTTCATATAACATACCTAAAAATACGTGCCTTGGAAGTTTACAAATTTTATCTCGTTGGAAAGGTTTTGAAAAAAGCTACGCAATGAGCACAAACAACAATATCAAATTTAGAGTTTCTAAGAAAAATTTAGAGGTATTTATCATTTTAGGCACAATTTTGAAAATAAATGTAGATCCATTATACAAACTACCACAAAGATACATAATACTTTATGTAACCATATTTTGGTTGTATGCATCAACTAATTTTATTTTGCAACTAATAAAACGATGTACTCTCTCCGTTTCAAGAAAAGTGATACTTTCACTTTAGGCACAAATTTTCTTTTACAGTCCAATTGCAACAGTGTTTCCTTTTTTCTTCGGTCAGCCCTCCCTACCGTGGCAGCGGTCATCTAGTAATAGCATTTTCTTAAATGGAAAATTAAGCGCAGGCCAAAAAAAAAAAATATTCTTATTGTCAGGACCACAATTAATTTTAGATGCCGTGACACCCAAAATTATCCAAAATTATTAAGAATCAATACATAACTCGTTATGCATACTATTTTTTCAGGCATAACTCGTTATGCAACCTAATTTTTCAGGGGTATAATTGGCAACGCAACTTGGATATAACATATCTAAAAATCCGCGCCTTGGAATTTTACAAATTTTATATCGTTGGAAATCTTTTTAAGAGAGCTACACAACAATATCAAATTTTTGTTTTTCACGAAAAAGTCGGAGGTGATCATTATTTTAGGGAAAATTTTCGAAAACTGACTACGTATTCATTATGAGGCCTCCAAAAAAGATGCATAACGCATTTGTGGACGCATAATGAATTATGCAACCATTTTCTCGACTGCATAACAAAGTTATGCATCTATAACGAGTTATGTAGCCATTGTTTTGGTTGATTTTAGTCCGTACATAAAAAAATTGATGCATAATTGGTTATGCAGCCATATATAAGGATGCAGATCAGGTTATGCATCCATTTTTTAGATGCATAAAAGATTATGCAACAATTTTCTCGATGCATAATGCATTATGCAGCCATATTTTGGATGCATATCAGGTTATGCATCTATTTTCTCGACCGCATGATGCATTATGCATTAATTTTCAATTTCACACAAAATAACAAAGATGTCGGATAATGTGTTATGCATCCATTTATTTGACTGCATGATATGTTATGCACTCATAACAGCATCATCTTCGTCTTCTTCTTCATTGTTCATCATACAAGCTCAAATAAGCTTTATTATTATTCCCTGTATTTTCCAAATCTCAAATCAACTTTTCTTCTTGTTCTACTTGATTGAAACAATTACAAAACCCTATCTCCATCTCAGAACACATCTCAGATGCATCTTCACAATCATAATACCTAATTAAAAAAAAACATCCATACATCTTTCGGAAATAACAAACAGCAAGATCTTGATTCATCTCAGAACATCACCTCAAACCCTAACTTTCGATTTCTTTCATCTATTGTTTCCAATCTTCATGTAATTATACTGTCTATCAATATTACTGATCGTAAGTCACAGTTGGGAGGAAGAAAAGAAAAATAATTGAAGAAGAAATTCCCGTGAAGAAGAAGAAAAGATACAAAGAAACCAAATTTTATAAATTGTGGGTTTGGGAGAAATTTTCTCACGAAAATTGGGTGCGCGCGTGAACTTTCCCCCCGTGGGTTTCCCAGTGTAGAAAATCAGTAAAATGGGTCTCCCTATAGTTTTTTTTTTTTCTTAAAGTATGGAGTTGATAGTGAAGGATCCATTTTATGGGGCTTCTATATATTGAACCCATATAACAGGGGTTCTAGTATTTTTCAAAAATGAATAACTCGCGGGATGTGTAGCAATTCCGTTTGTGAAAAATACTAGAACCCCCTACTATATGGGTTCAACATATAGAAGCCCCACTAAATGGATCCTTCATTGTCAACTCCATACTGCCAGAAAATGCTACTACTAGACCCAAAATATCAATTTTTTCTTCAGATCTGGCCCATAATTAATTATTTCGAATTTTAATAATGACAATATTACCCTTTAGTATATATACAAGAGGAATACATGAGATATTTTTTATTTCTCAATTTTGTTTCTCTCTCTTCTCCATTCATTCTCTCCCGGCTCCGGCGAAATTTCTCTGTGCAGATTCATTCTTCAATAGTGAAAGATCGAGATGACTTCATCACCGAAAATCACCAGACTTGTTTCATGATCGAGGAGATCTGATTTGGATGAGTTTTTTTGTGTATATTAAAGAAGATCGAGAAAACAGCAGTGAAAGATCGAGAAGAGTTCATCACCGGAAATATGAACAGGTAAATTCATTCTGCTGCAATCATTTTAATTCGATCTTTTCTAGGATTTTCCTTCTTCTCCATAGATTATATCTCAGATCTCCAAAAAAAAAAATTGTTTCAATTGATTTATAGATTATGATTAACATCTTAATCAACCGATCGATTTTATCTAAGTCATTTAATCTGGATTTCTTAGCTGATTCAAATACATCTCATGTATTTGATTAAATTGGATTCAATCGATTTGATTTATTTTTCATTTGCTCTTTTAGATCTGGAAAAACGATAATAAATTTGTTATTAGAAGAAGAAGATGTGTTTGTAGCGATAACAAATCTGGATTCTATTCTCTGCATTTTTGAATTTTGATCTTGATTTCGTTATTTTTTTCTCAAAACTGTAGAAAAGAGGAAGAAATACGTTTCTACAGGTTTTGTTGGTGTGGCTATGTGCAGAAGATTCAGAAATGGAGTTGGTGGTTCTGGTGGTGCTCAGGTTGTCTTGTAGCTAATTGCAGAAGGCTGGTGCTGGTTTTTTACAACTGTATTTACAGGGATTATGAACTTTAGATGAATGTTTAGGCTTGATTTAATGAATGGCAGAGTTGATCTGCAACTGCAGTTGAGGTAAATCTAAAATAATTGTTGTGTCGTGCTAATGTCTTGCATTTTGAATGTGTAATTTCTGGTTACACTTGCATCATGATGTGTAATTTCTGGTTGTTTACAGCTGCATTTACATGGATTGTGAACTTTATATGAATGTTTAGGCTTGATTTAATGAATGGTAGAGTTGATCTGCAACTGCAGTGAGGTGAATCTAAAATAATTGTCGTGTCTTGCTAATGGCTTGCATTTTGGATGTGTAATTTCTAGTTACACTTGCATCGTGATGTGTAATTTCTGGTTGTTTACAGCTGCATTTACAGGGATTGTGTACTTTAGATGAATGTTTAGGCTTGATTTAATGAATGACAGAGTTGATCTGCAACTGCAGTTGAGGTGAAGCTAAAATAATTGTTGTGTCTTGCTAATGGCTTGCATTTTGGATGTGTAATTTCTGGTTACACTTGCATTTTGGATGTGTAATTTCTGGTTACACCTGCATTTTGGATGTGTAATTATTGATTACACGTGTATTTAAGTATGTGTATATGCTGACTACTCTTTCTTGGATGATATTCTGCTCTGAAGATCTACATTTCATCATTTTTATTACCCATCGTTTGGTTTGAGTTTCATCCATTATTTAAGTTCGACTTCATCCATTCATGATAGATTTCATGGAATGTGTTTTAAGATATTTAAATAGTAACTACATAAGGAATTTGGTATCATCACATTGAACTATGTATCATCTTTGCCTTCAATTTCATTAGAAGTTTCATATATTGGC
This sequence comes from Papaver bracteatum, assembly GCA_023529315.1. Lineage (NCBI taxonomy): Eukaryota > Viridiplantae > Streptophyta > Magnoliopsida > Ranunculales > Papaveraceae > Papaver > Papaver bracteatum. Next base: position 113,668 of record JAJJWX010001832.1, read on the forward strand.
AGAAACCTTTACTGAAAATGGTTTTCATTGGCTACTAGCCATGGTATTTGTATGCTTAACTTGTCTTCTAATGCAATGATAATGAAACTTATAAAACTGTAATTTGTTTGACTAATGTATAGGTAACTTTTCCCACTTTTATTTGGAGGAGGTGCTGGTGGTGCAGGTGCAGGTTTTAGAAGAGGATTATGGAGCTGGTGGTGGTGGTGGTGGTATTGTAGCTGGAGGAAGAGTAACTGGTGGAGGAACATGTATCAGATGTGTGTGGCAGGTTGTAACATAACAATTTGAATATGTTTTATAGGATGGGTGTTATATAACATGGAATTTATCTATAACTCATTCATAATAGCTTATATCATACTTATTGTAGATTACTTAGCGGACATTAAAAAGGCAGTAGATATTTTGGAACAAGTTATACCTTCTGTTCGGGGTGACAAGTCCATACTCTGCTTTACATTTGGAGATTGTTGGCACTAGATGTTTTAAGGTGTTAGGCTCCAGTTACTGCAGTACAAATATTAAAAACTGAACCCAAGAACTTTGAGTTTCTTATCATCTGTAACTATTCATGTCACTATATGCTAATTAATGTGTAACTTCAAGTTACACATGCTAATTAAATGTGTAACTTCTAGTTACACAAAAGAAATTGATGTGTATCTACTAGTTACACATGCTTATTAGATGTGTAACTTATACATACACAAAAGAAATTGATGTGTAACTACTAGTTACACATGCTTATTAGATGTGTAACTTATAGATACACATGCGCATACGATTGAGTTACTTGTTCATACACATGTTATGGTAACCGTGCTCATACGATTGAATTGTGATAACTGGAACATTATTTGATTGCAGAAACCCTGAAGAGATCTAGTAAACAAAATATGAGATCCTGAAATTTGAATTTTGGACGTAATTCATTCTTCCATGGGTGAAATTAGTTGGTCACATACAATCTTATACAAACCAGGGTATGAACTTTTTATAACATTTATTTACTAGTTACCATACTTATACATTGATCACAAAGTTGTTTGTTAGAATCTTGCTTGTGAGTTGGTGGGTTTTTACATGTTTGTTTGTTGATTGAGCTCTTGTGATCTGTATTTTGCTTCTCAGCCATAATTAGGTGCTCCTTGTTCTATTTTGAAGTTTGACGCCTTCATACTTACGAGTAGATAATAGTTAATTGGATATGTAGATAATAGTTACACATGTTAACTGGATGTGTAACTGCGAATTACACATATTAATTGAATGTGTAACTGTTAGTTACATATGCTAATTATATGTTTAAAAGTTTGAGTGAACCCGAAATGACATGTAGTTCAGTTTATTAGTTACATATAGGCATGACCTAGTTTCAACCTGGGTGTTGTAAGTTTTTTAGTACTTTCAGTAGATGTTATGTATTGAATTGTTGGAGCTAATCGGAGTAATGTGTATTTTCGTCAGTCTGTATTGGTGTTATGAAGTGTCTAAATGATGTGCTGGATTGTGAGAGCTGAAAATAGATTGCTTATAATGACATTAACCAAAACTAGATTGTTTATGATTTTGATTGAATTTGTTAATGGAAGAAATGCTGATTTTTTTGCATTTTTTTACTTATCCCAGCTGATGTGTGAGGATCTAAAAGATGAGGATGTGAAGCCCCTACCTCATCAGTAGCTTAATTCTTTAGCAAATGACCTTGAACTTGAATATGGATATGCTGGTGTCCCTTCCAAAACTGTAAGTAATGTTGGTACTAGTACTACCGGGGCATGGGTTTTACTGGCCTACATGCATTACTAGTAGGGTATTTGACTATGTTTGTATGTATCTGACTCTTCTTTTACTGACCTACATGCATTACTAGTAGGGTATTTGACTTTTTTTTTTCTGGAATTTGCAGGTTTCCTTGACTGGACCAAATTGGAAGATTTTTGGTGCTTCACAAGGATTTATATTATAGGATATAGTGGATTATTTCTAGGATTTCACTTTTCATATTTCGTGTTTTAATTCGTTTATTGTGTTCAAACAACCAATTACTATAATTATAGTAATTGATGATATAGACAAATTATTGTAAATGAAAACTAAAGTAATCCATGTATTTTATGATGAATAACTTGTAGATACATATATATATATATATATATATATATATATATATATATCATGTGTAATAAAAAGTTACACATGCATATGGATGTGTAACTTGTAGATACACATGCCATACAAGTGTAACTTTGCATTACACATGCCATGTGTAACTTCGGGATACACATGACATATACATGTGTAACTTCTCGTTACACACTTTTGAATGCATGTGTAACTTCCGGATACACTTGCAATATGCATGGGGCCGGAGGTGGTGGTCGGTGGTCATCGGCGGCGGGGTGGTTGTCGGCGGAGGTCGGAGGCGGTGGTCGGTGGTGGTCATAGGTGATTGGTGGTGGTCGGAGGCGGTGGTGGTCAGAGGTGGCTGTGGTGGTCATAGGTGGTAGGAATATCATCACATTATATTTTAATAATTTTGGGCCTAAATTTAAATTTTATTTAATTATGGGCTTGACAATATGCATAAGGGTATCAATGTCTTTTAATAACTCGGGGTCTAGATTTAAACTTCTTTTAACTAGGGGCCTCATATTATGGGTTATTCATGGATCGGGCCTTAGCATAATTTCCCCATTCCGTTTTTGTAAACCTAACTTGTAAGCAAACCGGAGATGTACACTGCTTCATACGCTCTAAAGAAAGCAACTAAAAAGGTAAGTGAAAACTACGGTCATGCCCATTTTTCAGTTTTTTTCCACCCTCAAACCCACGGACGGAGAACTTCACAATCGCACCCATTCTCTACGGCAAAATTTCGCGCATACCCAAAGTTTTCTGAAATTGTGTTTGCTGTGTTTTCGTTTTCCGCTTTTTACTTATCTTCTTCCTTTTAAGCTGTAGTACTTTGAGGAGCAGATGGAAAGACGTTTTCTTTTTCTAAATTTTTGATATTTCTCTCTCACTCTCTCTGTTTTTCTTTACGAACAGAGCTAGCACTCTTCTGTACTCTTTAATCTCTATCTCAGTATCTCTTCTTTTATTTTTTTAATCTCCACCCATCTTCATCTACCCTTGAAGAAGAAAGTGTTTTCATGTGAAAAATCCTTGTCTCTTACCCTAAAACCTTAGAAGTAAAAAATGGAACAAATCAAAGGTAATCACACCTTTCTTTATCTTCTTCCTCAATTGATTTTATTTATAAGTATTTACGGAGATTTGATCCAATTTACTTTATCTTCTTCCTCTATTGTTTTTCTTTAGAAGTATTTTTGGAGATTTGATCCAATTTAATTCTGAATATTCTTTGTATAGATAAATGTTCAATGAGAGTGGATTTTTTATGTTCAGAAACTCTGATTTTTAGGGCATGATTAGGGATATGGGAGTTTATGATCAATTGTGAGGAGATTTTATAGGACTGAATGTTTGTTTTCTCATGTTTCATGTTGTTAGAGTTTTAGTGTCTTGGAGAAAAATGGGTTTTTTTTTTTATGCCTATTAAGATTGACACCGAGGTGAAACAAACTAAGAAATGATTTGGGTGGGGGAAATGTCAATTTTTTGTAGGAAAAAACTATAATGGATGGTATTGATTCCTGTAACCATGTTGCACGGTTGTGAATGGAAGCTAATTTCTGATTCATGGGGTACAAGGATTAGATTGTCTTTAATTTTTTTATGCTGCCAATGTTTGTTTATCTATCCGCACTAGAAAGGTACGTAGTCAATCGAATCTTCGAATATATGTGAACCCTTGTCTAAGGTTAAGGGAAGGTAATAGAGGATCATAATAAATGTAATCACTTGGATGTTTTCTTTTTTTGATGCTGCCATTGTTTGTTTATCAATTAGCTCTAAAGATATAGTCATTTGAATCTTAGAATGGACGCAAACTCCAATGTTAAGCCAGGGTACATAGAGTTACAACATTAGAAATGTTGTCACTTATAATCTATGATTCAGGGTTTGTATTTTAAATATGTATCTTGCTCTTATATGTAGATCGAAAGAATGGAATAAACTCTAATTGAAATTTCTGACTTTTCCATGTCGAAAATGTGTTCGATAGAATGTCTCGACCAACTTTCATAATGACTGCCGGAAAGCGTTTTTGGAGGCTGGCTTCGGTGCATATTGATGGGGTTTTAGCTAATGTCGTCTCACAGAAAATGCTTGCTATCGTTTCATCTATAGCCTATCAAAAGGGCATGGTATTAGCTTCCATGCAACTATGAAAATGGTTGCATAACCTGTTATGCATCTACAAATTTGTTGCATAACTTGTTATGCATTCTCGAAATTGGTTGCATAACACGTTCTGCAGTTTTTTTTTTTGTTTTTTTTGCATAACTTGTTATGCAGTCCAGAAAACGGTTGCATCACACGTTATGCAACTACTTTTCCATGTCGAAAATGTGTTCGATAGAATGTCTCGACCAACTTTCATAATGACTGCCGGAAAGCGTTTTTGGAGGCTGGCTTCGGTGCATATTGATGGGGTTTTAGCTAATGTCGTCTCACAGAAAATGCTTGCCATCGTTTCCTCTATAGCCTATCAAAAGGGCATGGTATTAGCTTCCATGCAGCTATGAAAATGGTTGCATAACCTGTTATGCATCTACAAATTTGTTGCATAACTTGTTATGCATTCTCGAAATTGGTTGCATAACACGTTCTGCAGTTTTTTTTTTTTTTTACATAACTTGTTATGCAGTCCAGAAAACGGTTGCATAACACGTTATGCAACTACTTTTTTCTTAGTGTTGAAGCCAACAAAAAATAAGGTTGCATAACTTGTCATGCACCTACAATAATATCTACATAACATGTTATGCAGTCGTGAAAATGGATGCATAACCAGTTATGCATCCGAAAATATGACTGCATAATGCATTATGCATCAAGAAAATTATTGCACAATCTTTTATGCATCGAGAAAATAGATGCATAACCTGATATGCATCCGTAAATATGGATGCATACTGCATTATGCATCAATTTTTTATGTACGCACTAAAATCAACCAAAATAATGGTCACATAACTTGTTATAGATGCATAATTTGTTATGCAATCGAGAAAATGGTTGCATAATTCGTTATTCGTCTGCATAATGTGTTATGCATTGTTTTTTTTGCCTGCATAATGGTTATGTAGTCAGTTTTCGAAATTTTGCCTAAAATGAAGATCACCTCCAATATTTTCGTGAAAAACAAAAATTTGATGTTGTTGTTTGTACTCGTTGCGTAGCTCTCTTAAAAAGATTTCCAACGATATAAAATTTGTAAATTCCAAGGCGCGGATTTTTAGATATGTTATATCCAAATTGTGTTGCCAATTATACCCCTGAAAAATTAGGATGCATAACGAGTTATCCCTGAAAAAATAGTATGCATAACACGTAATGCGGATGCATAAATCATCATGCAGACATGTTTTAATAATTTCGGATAATTATGGGTGCTACAGAAATATTTATGGGTGTTACGATATTCAAAATTAATTGTAGGCCTAACAATGAGAATATATTTTTTTTTTAGCCTCCCCTTAAGTTTCCCAAAAGGCAACTAGGCACGGCCTATGTTGGAAGTTAAGCTTCTCAAGCTCAACAAGCTGAGGGCTTATATTAAAGTTTACCCAAGCTTCCATCTTGAATTGGCAATGGTATTTTTTTGAGCCGATCTAAAACCCGTTATATAACGAGGGAAATATCAGATATTTTGCAAATAGATTAAGAAATCAATTCTTTTCTAAAATACAAGAACAGGAATGTCATAAGAATTTGGAGACTGTAACTGTGGTAAAAGGCACAGCTTGTAGACATCACATCTGTCGTTATAAAAATGCTAGATCGTAAATCCTTTGCACCTGTAGAACTTATGAAAGAAAGTTTCCAATTCTCATCATGCATTTTACTTACTTTTGGCTCCACCATAAAAAGGTAACCATTTCTGAATGAAAATGTTAAATCAAACATATAAGAGGATAATTCGAACTAACCAACAGCAACATCAATAAATACATATATAAAGAAGGTATCCCTTACAACAAGTGCCACCTAAAAGCAATAACCATAGTCCTATGTAGTCTGAACTTCGAATTCCAAAAACAGAATCAAGACAGCCTATCCAACCTGCACCCGCTCTTGCCATGACAAATACCACGCCACCACTGCACACTACCACTAAGCACAACCTACAATCCACAACATAGTAAGATAAGACAATTACGATAAAGCTCCACATGACAGTGTCAAAAAGCAAAACTTAGAATAAATTTTCAAGGTATAATAAAGACCTAAAAGAGGAGAGGGAAAATATTAATCCAATTCAACTTTATACGAGAGAGATTCACTTTATACTTCTTATGCAGAGCAATGACAGAAAGGTTCAACAAGAAATTCAACCTTTTATGTTCATATCAGGCGGAATCATTATATATAATATATTCTAAAACAATTTAAGCTTTTCTCTATGAAGGATAGACGCACAAATATGTCTAGTGGGAGAAATAAAAATATCATGGATTAATTACCATGAAAGAAATAAAAAAACGAATATTTTAAAAAGAGTATAATCTATTTAGTGTTAAATTCAAAGTCTCTTTTTTTACTTTACTTTATTATCAAATTTAATATTGAAAAAGATTCACGAGTTATTACGCAAGCGAGCAACAAGCTGCGCCGCAAGCCCTTTTTAAATGGCAAACCATATCCTCTTAAACACAAACTCTCTAGAATCGGGAGTCATGACATTACTGTGCATGACTCTTTGAACTCTCGCTAGGAGTCCAACCGCCTCCGGAGCTAAATACCCAAAAGTGTCAAAGGCAAAGGGAATAAAAGCATGTCCATTATCAATACAAGCCTTTTCATGCTTCGTTATCTTACCCGAGGCAGCTTTCAAAGCTGCTTGTCCAACTGTGAAAGAGCCTTGCCCGATGCCTACTAATGGAGAAACCCCAGTAAGATCAACACACTTATGTTTTCCGTTGGCCCACCCAAAAATAAGAACATCTGCTGGCCTGAGTGTTGATCTGCCTTCAAGAGGATCCGTCAAAAAGTTGACCAGCGCCTCTTTCTTTGCCGAAATACCAGCCCTCCATAATACATCATATAAGATATCTCTCACATGATCATGTCTATATTTGAAACCAGGATCCACCTTACAGTGAACAGCATGTTCCCCATATGCGTCTAGGCACTGTAATACAAGCAGACAACGAGAATCGAAGGGTATAGGGGGATCATTAACTGTATTTAAGGATGCACTGATACTCCAAGGGGACATCTTCTGTCCAAGGCCGTCAATCGGGATAGCGAGAAGAAAATCCTGCGCATGCGCTGCTTGTAGACACTCAAAAACTGCTTTCTGTCTATCCGAAAACCCATAAACCCTACCCATATCTTTAACATCTTTACCAAAAAGAGCACTCGCCAGGTTGCTTTGTGCTTTAAGTGAGGCGGTGTCTTTATTGGTAAAACTACTAAAGTCTTGGTCTGGCAGAGTTTCTTGTAAGGTTTTCAATGCCATATAAAAATTATCGTCCATACCTTCTACTCCACTATCCTTGAGTATGTGATCTTGCAATCCCCAAGATTGCACACGTGGTGCAAGAAAGGCGTATTGTGATGCTTCCTTAGCCGTGTATAACCCAAGGCCTCCATATCTGATAGGAAGTGTAACTAGTCTCCATTGAAGCTCCCCGAAAAACGGGCCTCCACACACAACGATTCCCTCTATCGCCTCCCTTAAGCCTCTATCAAAGATATCTACTGCCTCTGTAGTATATCCCGGGAAACAAATTCGAAGGCCAAATAGCAACTTAGAGATGCCCATACATGCACGCAGAAGTAATAACTCGCTCTGAGGATCACGTAGTTTGGACAAAATCTGCATTAACTCCACTGCCTTCTCTGCTCTCCTGATAGCAAGCCTTTTCACAAACTCATCATTAAGGCTGACTGCACCCCCTAAAAGTTTGACCCCATTGTTTGGCCTTGAGATTTCAGCAGGAAACATCCCATCCCTTACCTTTCTTCCATCACAAGAGGGCCAAAAGATTTCGGTTTTTTTAATATTCAATATAAGTCCCAACCGAGGCCCCTCTGTTTGAACAACAGTAAGTGCTCGCGCTACTTCGACAGTGTCACCAATAATAGTACCATCATCAAGATACCAAGCCTGTAAGGATAGTGTGCACTGCTCATTTATCTTCCTTATAAGCTGATGAAGCACCAAAGAAAACAACAACGGACCCAACGGGTCACCTTTTTGCACCCCTGACGAGGAATAGATATGATAATCTCCCACATATAATCTTGCTGGTTGACCATATAAATAATCCACCCATGGGGATATAGATGGACAAAGTCTACGAACCGCAAGAAGCATGGATGTGCGGTCAACTAGGTTGAAAGCGTTGGTGAAGTCTACAGTTAGCATAGTAAGACTAGGGTCTAAATGGTGCTTACTAGCATACATGTTCACTGCATGTAAAATGGCCTCTGCTCCTCCTGAAACCCCCACCCCAAACTGAAAGTCCTGTAAGTAGGCCTCCATGTCCTTTCCAACTCCCTTCATAGCCACCTTGGATACAAGACGACGCCAAATTTTCCCAACAGCGATAGGACGAATACTATTATCTGGCTTAAGAAGTGGAGTTAATGGTGCTGACGCAATAAACTCTGCCAGAATAAGTGGACATCTACCACTCAACCACAGATTAATAACCCTTGTTATTGCCGTGACTAGGTCAGCAGCCACAAGAGAGCCTTCCCCACAAAAGGCATCCAATAAGTGTTGTGCCCGGAGGCCATCCTTGCCACATGAAGTCCCATTAGGAAACGATTTAATGCAGCTTAGGACAGTTCCCTCTTCAGCTAGTAAAGGCGTCTCAGTTAACGGGATAGAAGGCTTCTGCAGAGGGGGCATGAATGGGTGTTTATCTTCCAGGGCTTTCTTCGTATCTTCATTGTACTGTGCCACCCCGGAAGAGCTGATGGCTTTAACTGCAGAAGTAAAATGTTCGTCTGCAACTTTGCGCAAGCAAGCAGAAATATTTGTACGTTTGCTGTCAGGTTCTTCATCATCCTCTAACTTAACACATCCAGTTCGCCGCATTTGTAGAACCTCTTTAATAAGCTTTTGGACTCCCCCAGCTTCACCCCACATCGTCAATGCTTTTATAATTTGCTTCTGCTACATAGTCTCTTTTAGTAATTTGATCCATAAACTTTCCACCTCTCTCGTTCTTTCTCTTCTTATATCGAAGAAAGGTCTCCCTCTTCAATTAGCTTACCATGTGAAAAGGAAAAAAAATGAAACATGGAAAAGGATACGCTTAAGTGTAGAAGGGGGGAAGCAGAAGCAACCCAAGCACAAAGACCACAAAAACAAGGCAACATACCTAGTGCTTACAAGAGCTAACAGCTACCAAAGAAAAAGCTAACAGCAACCTAAAGAAACACCCTTCTATAGTACTTGAGTTTTTTCACGAGAACTAATAATAAAGGTGATAATTTTCAAAAACAATTACAAGAAAACCCTTTCGCAGCATAACTCATTACTAGACTATTTATCCACTTTGTAACCTGGAACAACCCTCGGAAAAGTCCTAATAAAAGTGACAGGAAACATGGTGCATTTTTGAGTAGGTAGATTAAGTATGTTAGATCCCTAAATTGAAACAAAAAAGAGAGGGAATTTCTTTCAACATTTCGTTGGCCTGATTTCAATGCAGTACAAGCATACACTTTACTTCAGCACCAACGACAACAATTACAAGAAAATATTCTACTACATATTTAATACATGAGAGGTTTCCTAACTGTTACTTAACATTCTAAGGTGGAACCTCTTTTGTGGAACCTATGAGAAAGATCCCAATAAAAGCAACATGGCAATAGGGCATATTTGTGACTTTAATATATATTCTGGATCTACAGAGAGCAAATTCTTCCATATACTTTTGCATCCTTCACCGAGCTAATTGTCTGCATCAGTTACATGGACTTCACAGCGAGTTTTCTAAAAGATGTCTTACAAATGACAAGTAACCTTCAGGTAAGAAAACAGCTGGGAAGATCTATTATGCAAAAATCATATAAAACATACAACCACAGAAGGTTTGAAATATAAAACATATATTACCTCCTTTCCAGCTTCCAACTTTGTCATGTTTCCATCACTCGTGAAAAAGTCTTTCAGCCCTGAGCATAAGAAAGTAAGTTATGAGCATACGAGTGTCAAATCGATCAGTATATGCGTAAGATTAACTGACTAATACTCACATATTTTTGATTCTCTTCTCTAACTTCTCTTCTTTCTTGGTCTTTATGATCTCTGGCTTCTTAATATTTTTAATTGCTTCCAGTTTTTGTTCTTTCCCAACTAAACTCCTGGTATAAGTAAATATTTCACACCATTCTACATTACGCACCTCAACAATTGTAGACTCCTCATATTTCGGATCATATGAAACCAAAGCACCGCCATCCACATCCAACAAAACCTTACCATTCTTGAAAGATAGAACTGGCTTCACATAATCAAAGGCTCTTATGAAGGATTGTTGGAAAATCGTAAAGAGTTTAGTCCATGACTCTCTTACGCCATAATCCTTCATCACCCACATATCAACATGGACCTTGTAATTGTTACTTAGCAAACAAAGGTACCCGTCCAATACATCTACATTATTATGAAACTTGTCATTTAACATGTCAGGTTTTGGAATTTCTTGGAAACTCTCATTGATAATATCAAAAGAAAGTATTAGCCTGGGGTCTTCATCAGATCCACTTACAGAATTATCCCCGGGTACAATTAACGTTGTTATCCAGTGAAGTGCTCCATTAACCAGCACAGCAGGTGTTCTTCCATAAGAAAGACAATAAGGAATGTAATTCAAGCTTTTCCATGTATTTGTTCCAGATGTATAGACCTTAACTTCACAACCATGTTCAAAATTAAGCCCAACAAGTCTGACCAACTTATAATCCTTAGTCTTACTATCAAACCCGAATCCATATGAGGTTTTGTCGCAGCAGTAGAAATCTGCTGATGGAAATTTGATTTTTGTAGTTGGTAATTTCTTATACTCTTTGGTAGACGGGTTCCACATGCAAATAATATCAACACCATCACCAGTATTCACGCAAACTAAGCCATTGCATGAACCGAAAATTTCAACCCCAGCTCTTAAATGGTTGTAAGGGTAATCCATTTTAACAGTCTCATAAATTGTGGATGATTGATCATAGTCTATGGAGTAAAGTGAGCAATCTCTGAAAATGACACTAGAATTTTCCTCTTTAACAGCATGATTAAGGTGTTTTTCAACAAAAATAGGGTCTCTGATTAACTCACACCATGGTTTTGAAACGCACCTGAATCTGCAAAGAGAATCGACCGGTAACCTAGACAAGATGTTTGAGATGATCTCTTCTGGGAAACAACACATCTTTGCCTCTATCTCTTCCTTTGCTCAAAAATCAGAGTGAGACCTAGACTGTGAGAGAGTTTAGGGTTTCTTTGTTTTAAGAGCGAGAGACAGACGCGAGAGAGTTGGGCTATGTTTTCTGTTTTTAAAGTACGGCGCGCGGGTTATAACCCCAAAGGTGTCACTATCCATGTACAAAAACCCCAACAAAACAAATTGTTCACAAAAACCCCATTTAACATAAACTGTCTATATTAGCCTTCTAGTTTAAATCACCCCAACAAAAATAAAAACAACCTCACATTTAATTTTAAATCACCCCAACAAAAATAAAACTCAACCCCACCACTGCACTGCACCACCTCCACAACCGCCTCGCCACCACCGCCGCGCCGACGCGCCATCACCACCGCCACCGCGCCACCACCACCGCCGACTACAACCACCGCCGCCGCCACCTCCACCACCGACCGCCGCCGCCTCCACCACCGACCGCCGCTGCCGATAACCACCGCCACCACCGACGACCACCGTCAATGACGACCACCACCTCCGCCACCGACCACCGCCGCCGTCATCAACCGCCACCACCACCGTCGCCAACCACCACCGCAGCCACAACCACAGACCACCGTTGATGACGACGACCACCGTCACCGAGCAACACCATCTCTATCACCGACCACCACCACCAACCAGCCGCCACCATCACAAACAATTAATTTCATTGATCAATGTTCAACAAAATGAGAAAAAAATGATGAAACCAAACTGAAATGAGAAAAAAAAATGATGAAACCAAACTAAAAAAATGATGTAACCAAAATTTCTCGTGCAAACAATTTTTCGTGAAAAAACGATGAAACCAAACTGAAAAAATATTGGAACCAAAATTGGTTTCACCAAAAATAGATGAAACCAATTTCGGTTTCATCATTTTCCACATATTGTCATTTCACCAATAACCACCGCGACCAATACCAGCGCCAACCACCGTGACCAACTACTACGACCATAGCGCCGCCACCACCACCACAGTCCGCCGCAACGAGTCATTGCACCACCACTACCATCCACCTCCACCATCCAGCACCACAACCGTCCACCGCCATCACCAACCACCAGAACCACTGCCGACCAGCACCACCAGGACCGTGCCATTGAACCACCACTACCAGCCACCGCAAAGCACCTGTCGCACCGCCACCTGCACCACGACTGCCAACCACCATCACCGTCGATTTCCACCACCACCAGCACCGTGCCATTGCACCACCACTACCAGCCACTGCAAGCACCTGTCGCACCGCCACCTGCACCACGACCGCCCACCACCAACACCGTCGCCGTCCATCACCACCGCCGAACGTCATCACCCATATCGCCACTGAAATCTTCCACTGCTGCCACCAGCACTACATACCACCTCAATCTTTGACTACCAATGGCACCAGTACCACCACTACCATCAATCTCCATAGCTAAAAATAGGATGAAACCTGTTTTGGTTTCATCGTAAATATGATGGAACCAATTTTGGTTTCATCATAAATAAGATGGAACCATAATTGGTTTCATCATAATTCAACTACAAACCATTTTGGAACTAATACCGGAACATTATAAGCCACATGTACAAGTACATGTAAAGAAAAAAGGTATGAGGTTTACTCTTTGAGGATTCATCCCAGCAGCAGCAACATAGAGATCTAGCTTCCCTATTGAAATCCCAATGCCCTGAACTCCAAGATCTCCAAGACCTAATATTCTACTTCCATCTGTCACCACGATCATATCAACCTACCAAATAGAATACATTCGTCAGTAGCTTATTAAATGAAAGCTAGAGGATAACAAAGTATAATAAGAAAAAAGTGTTAATAACAAACAACTTAAGAACTTCCAGCCGACAATAAATATTTACACGCAAAAGCCATACTAAGTAATAGAGTAACACTTCCTCTGTAGCCTGACTTGCTTGAATAATGCAAGACATGAAAAAGGGAATCAGAATTGACATGATTTCTAAGCAACACTAGCAGCAGTCTCTTAGTGACATCCAAACAGAGATATAACACGAAAGAACATACATTTGAGCCCAAGAAGTATTACTAACCTGTTATGCATGCCAATTATAAACCATATACATCATTTCTCCACGGTCTTGTGCACTAAAATACATTCCTCTTGGCCTTCTAAACAAACCATTGTAATTCTTGCAAACTAGCCCAACTGTTGGTGTATACACTATAAGTGCGTATTCTGCAATATTGTCAATCAAAACCTGCAAGAACCAAAAATCCATTGATGAGGTAAAAATTCCCATCAATAACCATACATATGTAAGGCATCAACCTGGAAAAGTTACTACAAACTCAAATTCAAATATAGGAGCACACACCTTGTAGTACATTGTCTCATTTCTGTCGTGCAACCTGTTAAGGATACGCCACTTAGCCAATGCATATGGATCATTCGGTCCATCTCTTGCTTGCTCCTCCATCCTTTTCAAGTCAGCCACTACCAATCAATCAACAATAATCACTTTCAACTTTCTGTTCTTGTTCCCTTGACGAAGTAAACAAATTCAACTTAAAACGAGGAAAAGAGGAATACATACACAAGATACACCAACAAACAAGGTACTGTTACAACTACCACTACTACTACCACCTTCCACACTATTTTGCACCCTGTTTATACCAGTACATCAACCGCCACTGGAAAAATTACAATATCAAGGAATATTTTACTTACAGATCCCACTTGCCTAGCAACCCAGTGGGTTTAGCATATAATCCATTAAGTCAGCAAGTTTCAGTGAAGACAAGGTAGAAACAACATTTTTCTACCACCATCACTACCACAACTACTTAAGAGTGACAGAACAAAACTCCATCTTCACTAATAAGATGTACCATCTACAATTCACACACAGAAAGAAAAAAAAACGAAATTACTTACTGAATCTCTCAATTTGTTGCTGAGAACTCATAACCTTAGGAGGAAGAAGACCACGAAGATCAAGTCGATCTCTCTCCGTCATTGAAAAAGAAGTACCCTAATAACCAAAAATGAAACCACACACATCAATCATTCACCCAATTACACACAAAATTAACTAGAATCATTGTTCTCTGAAGCAATTTCACAAACAGTTAAAGAGCAATAAAATTAGATAAACCTACCTTATTAAACCAAGGATCATGAAGGATATCAATACTCCGTTTATGAATGATAGTAGGTCTAGATCCTTCAGTTGTAGTAAAAGATCTGCTAATTGATGTACCAATTAGGAATTCCTGTTGTTGTTGTTTGATTCTTTGTCTCAGTATTGACGAACATAGTCGCAATTGTAAATTCACATTCCACATTTTTGAAGATTTTGTTAAATTTACTGAGATAGAACCTCAGAAGAAGATGAAGATGAAGAGTTATAAATAAAATCTGTTTAAGATCGATTGGAATTCTAGTGGGAGACGACGAAGAAGACGATCCGCATTTTTATCATCTCCTAAAAATGATAAATTGTTCACCATCATCTCTCAAATCTACCGCAACCCTAAAATTCTATCTCAGATCGAACCCAGTAAGAGCCAGATCCAACAATCACTGCAGATTCTCGATTTCAGAATCGTTGTTGTTTACAGCGTACGCGAATAAGAATACAGATCTGTTTGCAGGGGAGACGAAGGTGTTGCTGATGGTGGTAACGGAGGTGTTGTTGCTGGTTTTCACGGAGATATTTGTTGCTGGTGGTGGTGGGGAGAAGGAGCCGGAACAAAGAAGAAAAAAGAAAAAAGAATATCCGAAATAAAGATAAAAAGGGTAGTTTTGGGTTTTTTAAAAATAATAAAAACTAAATTTACTTATTATTATTTGACCTGGGGTTTTTGTGCCACTTTCTTTTGAAAAGGTTTTTTTTTGTTAAAAATAATATGACTGGTTTTTTCTTATCACTAGTTTGTTTACCTAGGGGTTTTGTCACTAGTTTTGTTTAAAGTAAAAAAAAAAAAAACGATTGTTTTCCGTTTAAAACGGAAAACATAAAAAGACGTATTCGGTCGTATTTTCTCTATTTTCTGTTTTTAAAAAGAAAAAAAAGCAAACAGAGAGTTGGAAATTAGAGGAGGGAAAGAAACGAATGAGAGCAGGTATGATCTCTTTCAACGTATTTCCCATCGTTAATCTCTATTTCAACTCTAACGTATGGTGTTGATTTTGAAACAGATGGCCTTGACCGGCTCTGTATCAAAATTCTAGGGTTTGCAGAAATTTTTAGGCAGGATATCTAATTTAGTTTAGTGGGGTTTTCTTATTCGACTTACTTATGTTGTTTTGATTTTTTTTCTATGTATAAAAATCCATGGGTTTCGTTCAATTTTCTTAGTCCACTGTGGTGGTTATGTAATTGCACTGTTTAGAGATGCTGTTGGCATTATGGTTTTGTTTAGTGATTTTAGTAATAATGGCGCGGTATGCAAAGCTTCTTATCTATGTGTCTTGATTCTTTTAGATTCAACATAACAACATTTTACTTCCGCACTTATTAAAACACTTCCAATCTCAACATCTCATTCTATCCCGTTAATTGTGCCCTCAAGCTAACGATTTGTTGATGGTAGAGTTGTAGTAGGGAATAACAAAATTAGATTCTTAGAACCAAACATACACATAATACTCTAGCTTGGTGATTAGAGCAAAAAAATTCACAAATTCATTTTCATTATTACCGGTGGAATTTTATCGACCTATTTGCTTTTGAAAAATCCTTTCACTTTCCGCTATTATGTTGTCTATGAGTATCCAGTGCAATTGAACATCTCGTTTGTTATAAGACAACCCTGGCTATTAAGTGTAGTTCTGACTATTGTTTGACTCTATTCACATTCGGTTTTTGTAACTTCGGTTCTCATATGAAGTATGGTTGCAGGTATGCAGGTGTTGGTTTGACACCAGTTTAAGCCCATTATTTGGAATCATTCCGGTTGGTGAGTATTTGCTTTCTATGTTTTCCTCATGTTCCGCTAGTTGAGAATTATATTTCCAATTTTGACCTTCGGGTGACTGGTGTTTCCCATATAGGATGTGGCGCGTGTTGCAGATACTACGAGAGTACAAAAAGAAAATCAAAAAGCTAGCGCGAGCGAGTGATAAAGAAGACTGTTGGGTTAGGGGTTCTGATTAATCAGGAAACCAAATGTTTGGGTTCTCGTATGGTGAGGTCTTCCTTCTAATTGGAGCTACTGCTGCCCTAATTGGTACTCTCGCTCTCTTTCCCTCTCTATTGAGTTTAGGATTTACTTTCCCTCTCTATTGAGTTTAGGATTTACTTATGAATTTTCCCCAATTCCTTAGAAATTTGAGTGCACAGATTCAGGGGGTTATATAAATATCAATTTGATTGTTTTTTGAAAACTGAAATGTGTTTTCATTAATTAGGTCCCAAAGATCTGCCAAGAATAGCTAGAACAGCAGGTAGATTGACAGGTAGAGCGATTGCTTATGTTCAAATGGGTCGTGGGCAGCTTGATAATATCTTGCAGCAGTCTCAAGCCAGACAGGTAATTCTTCTCCTGATATTTTTTGCACCATTGATAAGATGTTCAGGAAAAATGTGTTCAGTGGTTGATATCGTTCATTCTTGTTCTCGGGGAGTCATGGTAAGTACTGCATTTTAACTTTTGTAAGTGGTGGTTGTTGTTTTAAGGTGCACAAAGAGCTTCAAGATACAATGGCACAACTAGAAGCAATTCGTCATGAAGTTCGGAGCTTATCAATGTTAAATCCTGGTCCTCTGATTCGAAGATTGGATAATATGGATCCTAAATCTCCCATCAGTGGTAATCTCCATTTTGAGTGTCCACATTTCTTACAAGAATGAGGATTTTGCTTAGCTATTTTGCCGTACTATCACATCATATCTCATAAGGGTTTTTTGTGATGAAAAAACTTATCTTGCGTAAATGATGTAGCACAGAAGCTCATAGAAGAGAATGCGCCAACAAACACCATTATAAAGGTAGGTCCTAGATAACTTCTATGCATGGTTGTATAAATCATCTACTCGTGTAAATCGATTCATTTGTTCATTTCTCTCACAGGAATGTATTTCAACGACCCCAACTGCTGCTAATTTAAACGTTGTCGCAAAGGTAAGCTGCGTGTTCCTAAGAAGTGTATTATCAGGAACATATTATTATTCATAACTTATTTGCTTTCTATTCCTAGGAGCCAAGTTCAAAAACCTCAACTGCGACTAATTTGCAAAGCCAAGCAGCAGCTTATTCAAGATTAGCTGAATCTAAGCTGAAGGGCAGTGGAGATGCAGAGAAGCTTAAAGAGGAAATCGGTCTTTTAGCTGTTCTTCCTGTGTCTGCAGAAAGCGCTGGGTTACTACCTAATACAAAAGGTGCTGGCAGCTCTTTTATTCTCTGCTACTAGTACATTTCCAGTTTCCGTTTCCATCTCCCAGCTCTTTTATTTGATAAACTAGTTTCTGTTATGCTGCACTGCTGTTTGTAATACGATGATTGCATGGTGATATAAAATATAATGGCCACAAAGGAAAAGGATCCTTCAAGGTTGATTATGGTGTTGATAAGTAGTCATTCTTAATCTCAATTGAGGGCCGATTGTGTGAATCAAATGATGCATGGATTAACGCATGATGCTGACAAGTATTTAATCATGTAGTCACCGGCTCACCGTTGATCTTGTTGTCATTCAAAGTTGAAAGGGTTGTGTGGCTAGACAGTGGCAAGCTTGGCTTTCTCTGTATTTACATGGTATTTCTTGACCCAGTTACGAATCAGACTTGAAACAAAGATTTGAAAAACTTGTTTCTGAGGGTGTTGCTCACTGTATGCATACAGGTTTTTCAGTTATTAGAAAGAATGAATTATTGTTCTCATGTATGGTTATCGCATATCATTTCAATTAATGGATTGAATTACAGGTGATGCAAATGGATCAGATATTATGCTGGAAGCAATTCTAGAAGCGGAAGTGGCAGAGAATGCCAAAAAGTTCTTTGCACAACAAGTAAATCAAATTCCAAGTTATTGAAAGGTAGAATCCTTTCTATTCTCTTTTATCCTTTTACTGATCCTACTTTTCATGGAAACTAAGCAAAAGTGTAAGCCTTCACTTCATGATATGATAGGAAAAATAATAATGAAAAAACAGAACTTTAGATGCGTCCTCTGGAGTTTGTTGTTTTCAGGGTAGGAAAGAGGGTCTTTTACAACCTTTACATTTTGAGGATTTTGACGTTTGATGGGTAACCTGTGGTCCAAACTCTAAATTTCCTGCCGTGTACATTTCTCTTATTTTCCCTTTAAGATCAATAATGGTACGATGCTGATGTGATTCCTGCATTTGGTTACTTAATAATGTAAATTGATAGAAAGATTTAAGAGGAAAAACTTAAATTTGATGTGAAGGTGTAAAAATCATTGCAACTGTCCAGTTCCTTTTGGGGGCTTGTTCAATTGGTAGTAATTATGGGATTTTTACTGGGATATTTATTGTTAATTTGACCATGTATTTTACTGTGTTCAACCTCCTCTCGGCGCCTTGTGGTTAACAAATTTCTGTACTTCATTCGAGAAGGGGAAAATAACTTGAACTCTCAAGATACAACTATGAAGTTGCAAAGTGAATAGCAGGATCAATTTGAGCATCTGGTTGATTGACTATACCAAGTTTCAGCTTGAGTTCTACTTTCTTATTCATAATGTTGGACCAGATTATTTACATCTGTGACTTGCATATGAAAGCGTCCATTAGCTGATATCTTAATGTTGAATTTTAACAGGTGACTTCGCTTGCATGCCCAAGTCCAAATCCATGAGCACTGTAACACTCATGAGGCTCACTCTGGTGCAGCATTTTTTTGCTTAACATGGAGTGAAGCTGATCTAACTGATCTGTGCTACATTCTGATATAAATTCATTCAGCCACAGGTGCTTTTTTGGGTTGATAGTTATATTGAAACACATTTAAAAGGGGGAAAAAGAAGGTGTATCACAGCTTCTTCCTTCCATAATTTTATGTTTATCTTTTCTTATTTAAATATATATTGCTATTTTATTTTATTTTGAGAATTAGAATCATAACTGGGCCTATGTTTCTTATCAGTAAAGATGCGTGGACACTGGACAGCTTGATACCTGAATGCCTGGCCAGTTCAAGACATAGTTGCCTATGGAGTAAGGACTTGAAATGGTTCTAAAGTTTTACAGTATTATCGTCTGTAAGGTCTGGACTCTGGAGAGTACTCAAAAGACCATGCTTTTAAAGATTAGAAAAAAAAAAGAGATGAGCAAATAATGATTCTATCTTTGACACATGATGAAAATCAGAAAAATTTCCACCACCTAATAAAAACTTGGTGTGCAGCCAAGGTCGTAGTCTTCTCTGCCTGCTGGTACTAAAAATTGGGATAATTTATAAAGTACCCCCGTTTTTTTGGGGTCATTTCTTTCATGCCCTCGTTATTTACAAATTTTCAAAAGTGCCCCCAAAGTGCATAAAAACGGGAAGGGGTTATATTAGTCAGTCAAAACTATTTTACTCGGTCAAAATGTGATAGAAAATTACCAAACAGTCCAAACCTAACCCTAAAGATAGAGAGAGAGAAAACAATTCTCATTTTTTTTTTTGGTTCTTCCGTTCAGAGATGAGAAAAGGGGAGGAGGCGACTGGTTTCTCCCTTTTCGATCTTCAATCAATTGAAATCGTTTCATCTAGTTGATTTTGTTTATTAAAGATCACTAAAACTCATCTTCTCGATGGAGGCA
The DNA here is from genome assembly GCA_023529315.1 of Papaver bracteatum. NCBI lineage: Eukaryota > Viridiplantae > Streptophyta > Magnoliopsida > Ranunculales > Papaveraceae > Papaver > Papaver bracteatum. The sequence goes on from JAJJWX010001832.1 coordinate 133,980, forward strand.
AAGCAGAAGGTCATATCCAGGTAAGATTTTACAAACCCTAACTTTGTTGAGATGGGCTCTGGATCGACAAAGGGTGTCTGTTGATGGAGGAAATTGATGAGTTCAGTTGGTGGATTTGAGAAATAGATGAGGAATAAAAGGCGGGGTTGAGATGAATTGGAGTTTCTACAGGTTTGTTTTTTCATTTTTCTCAATTGATTCATTTATTGCTTTGATTTGGGATTTCATTGATTTGTAGATTTGATGAACTAGAGTAATTTATCATGTTATGTTTGGGGGATTAGTTGTGTGTCCTGTTGATTGAATGATTTGGATTGATCAAATTGTGTATGTGAGGGAGGAAATTACAAATGATTCAAGGTAAAACAGTTGATTCATGGTATGGTTTCGGTAGGAATCTTTATGTTAGTTTACAAGTAGATACAGTAGCTAATTGGATATGCATCATCTAAGGTTGCATTTCTCATTTTTTTCTGTGTTTCTGAAGACTATGCCATTCATCTGTCTACCTGGAGTAAAAGTATATGTAGTATTGTTTTATGTTGGTGGTTGATTCTTTTGTGTCCCTTATGCTCATGCAATGCTGCAAGTTGGCCATTATAACTGCTATCAATAATGGGAAGTTGGTGTAAAACATTTCGGTGAAGCCATGATACTGTCATTGCTCCAAATCTATACGTTATATTTTGTGTACGTTTTATGTTCCCTCTATTTATTTCTTCCAGTTTTGGAATTATATTAAAAGAAATGTTGACGTTGCTGGTGCTGTTGGTATTTGAATTAGCTGTGCAGGATATATGGAGTGAACAAATGCAGGTGCAGTGATTTCGTCTAGCTGGTGATGGCCTGAACTATGATGTCCTGAAGCTGAAGATAGGATATATTTTGTGTACAGATGATGTGGTTGTTTAGGCTTTTAGGAGAGTTCGCATTGAGGCAGCCTTTGCATTGTCTCATACAACTTCTGAGGTATTCATATTCTTTCCCTGCTTGAGTTTGTTGTTTGGGTAACAAATCCGTGGCTAAAAGTTGATGTAACTCTTAATTGCCTTCTTAACGGTTTAGCCTAGTAATCCATTCGGCTACAAGAACATAGGAGTTGGCTGGTATTTTGACTTGGCTTTAGGTTCATCTCGCTATCAACTATTTTCCTCTTAGAAAAAGAGTTAGTTGTGGACATAGTCAACCTGACACTGAAAGCATTGCTCTCGTTGTGGTCAATTTCTTTGAGTTTCTCTTATTTAAGTGGCTCTCGTTGTACGGATCTTGCTTTTAATTCTTTCAAGTTCTTGATGTTGCAGGAGACAGATTGGGCTGGTTTACTTCATCTTGTTAAATTTTATAAGAGCAGAAGATTTGATGCCGAAATCGGACGGACTGCCAAGGTCAGAGTTAGTTTATGTAATTCGTAGTTTCTGAATTTGTTAGGAGTCTTGTTAATTGCATTCTTGTAATTTTGCTGGTCACCTCGGTATTATTTTGGACTTGTATTCATTTTAAACTTGGTCTTCTGAAAAATTCTGGAATAAGCCTACATAATAGGCAGAAGTTTTTGAGATCTAAAAGGTTACTAAGTTTCGTGAGCAAATGCTGCATCTTGAGAGTGTAGTCTTGTCTCCACTAAGAGAATACATTCAATATACACCCTGATGGCTCAGGTTTGTTTGACTACCAAATTATTAATTTACCTCCTACCAGCTGACGTGTGCTAGGTTGTAAAAGACCATGTTAGTGTCAGTCAAGTTCAGTCCTTGGTGATTGAGATTGCGCATGCGAGTCACCTGTTTCTAGTTGATATACATGTCTGTAGCGAAACTATTTGGTTAAAATGTCTTAATTTGAGATTTCTTCCTTCACGTTCAGGTTGTGGTGCTGTTTGGTGGTGGAACTGTGATGCTGTATTGCAGTTGCTTGGTTGGTTGCTGTTACAAGGAACTGGAGCTGGTGAACTGCAGGCAGTTGTTAATGGTGGGTGATGTTGGTCAGAATCCCAAGGCAAAGAGGCCAAGAACCCGAGTAGATGGTGCTACCTTCACCAGCAGTTTAATTATGTCTTGTTGAATTGCAGTTTGCTTTTGAATGGTTTTTGGATGAAAACTCTTAGTGATGCAGTTTCATCAGTCTTTCATATGCACAATAGTTTTATGTTGTGTTATTTTGGAAGATCTATAAATCAGAGGGGCTTTTAAGACTTTATGTAGGTGCCATGTGGAGTTTAACAGCCCTAACTTTCTGTTTACAGTTTTATTAAAAAAATTGTTAAACTTGGGCTACTTTTGAAAATGTGTAAAAAACGGGGGTACTTTTGAAATGATCCTGTTTTTTGGTACTTTATAAAATATCCCCTAAAAATTCTATAGCATGATGATTGTAGCTTTGACTCTGCCCATTGAAAATGAAAAAGTGAAGATGGTGGGAGATGGTATAATAATTACAATTATTGAGGCGGGTAATTTCACATCCTCTCCTAAAATCTTTTTCAAATGCATTTCACACTGAACAAGGGATTTTGAGAATCCGTGGTTAATATTTTTGAGGAACTTTATGAGGAACCAAATTTGAACTCTCTCTTTCGTAAACCCATCAATAAGATGACATATATGAGTAGCCCAAAATACAAAATTTACGGTTAAGATGATTATTTTTAGATTCAATTTATATTTTCAAATTTTTAATGAGACTAAACTAACCTTTATCCAACTCATATTCACAACAAGTTTATTTTAAAAATAAATTCCATTTTTTACGGTTAAACAACCTAATCTATTGTTGGCGTTATTTACGGTTAATTGCGTTCAATTTGTTAATATACCTACAATACCTCTTTCATAAAAAACTTATGGTAACTTATTTTTTATCATATTTTACGCAAAACAAGATATTTAGAGATTTACAATACTTTAGGGTAAGTTTCTCTTCCTCTTCCTCCTTGCGTAATCAACTATCCAGTAAATGTAGCGGGAGTTTTTCAAACTCATCAAACAAAGGTTGAAGATTGGTTGTCGATCAAGATGGAGATTTTGAAGGCTGGTTATATAAAAGAAGATTTTAAACGGGGTCAAATGATAAAGACGGTGAACAATAATATTAGTACTCGATATCTGAAGTTAGATTCCCACTCAATGAAAATTTTACATTGGCAAAGGTTGTTTTTAGCTAGCCAACAAATGTTTAGATTTGGTAATTCAGTGGGTTAGTCAAAAAATTGTAATGGATTTGATTAATTTAATAGGAATCCACTGCTCCAACTAGGCAACAATATTTCTATACGTTTACCTTTCATTGATCTTCATTTCATATTTTCTTTTTTTATTAGCTTCCACTCTTTCTTATTCTTCATATTTAGTAATTGGTCCCTCCTAGTTTATAGGACCTTATTGTTGGAGATAGATTTTGTTGAATTCTAATCTTGATACCTACCACTTCACCTACCACTTCACCTACCCCTTCACCTACCACTTCACCTACTACTTCACTTACCACTTCACCTAACCCCCTTTGTTCTCTATATATATTCTCTTCTCTTTGTAAAAGAATATTATCAAAAAATATCAAATACATTGTATTCATATTATCTAAATGAAAACTCATTCAATGAAACTCTTTGTTTTGATTCAATCTTGATATGGTATCAGAGCAAGGAGAAGGATCCTTGTATCTAGTGTTGAAACTTCTGAAATGGCAACCCGTCGTCAATACAACATTAAAGATAAGTCTGCCACCTGCACTCATTGTAATAAACGTGGTCATACCAAAGACAACTGCTTTGAGATTGTCGGGTATCCAAATTGGTGGGATAAACACGATCCCAAGAAAAAGAATTCCGCTGCAACAGCACATGTGGTTAGTAATCTAACCTCCGCTATGAAAACAATCAATGGTAAGGTTTTTAATGTTTCGCAAGTTGTTACTAATAGCTCATGGATAATTGATTCGGGTTGCACAGACCATATGACTTTTGATTCCAGACAGGTTTCTCCTCTTAAAACATCCATACACAACTCTGTTTGCACAGCAGATGGATCTTTGGATCCAGTAATTGGAGAACAATCATTAAATCTTACGGATACATTGAGTCTAGATTTCGTTTTAGTCGTTCCCTCTCTAAATTATAATCTATTATCAGTTTCCCAAATTACTAAAGTCTTAAATTGTGTTGTTATCTTTTGGCCTAATTCTTGTGTGTTTAAGGACATTCGAACACGGCGGACGATTGGATCTGGGGTTAGAAGAGGAAAGCTATACTATCTAGATTTGGAGTCAAAAATTTCAGAAAGATTATCTAATGCTTTAGTTGTGAATGGTACTCATGGGGAGAAGGAGAAATCACAAATTTGGTTATGGCATAGACGGTTAGGGCATGCTTCTTTTGGCTACTTAAAAAGGCTATTTCCTAGTCTATTTTCAAAGATTGATGTTTCTAGTTTTCAATGTGAAGAATGTGAACTAGCTAAAAGCCATCGTACTTCGTTTCCATCAAGTTTAAATAAAAGTCCTATTCCATTCATGATTATTCATTCTGATGTTTGGGGGCCGTCTAAAGTTAACACTCTTGGAAGCGCATGATGGTTCGTCACCTTTATTGATGATTGCACTAGGATGACATGGGTTTGCTTGATGAAATCAAAAGATGAAGTGAATAATTTATTTTAGAGGTTTCATAAAGTAGTCAACACACAATACAATACAAAGATTCAAGTTCTTCGAAGTGACAACGGAGGCGAATATTTAAGTACTGATTTTCAACATTATTTAAAAGAATGTGGTATTGTTCATCAAACAACTTGTCCTAATACTCCTCAACAGAATGGGGTAGCTGAAAGGAAAAACCGTCACTTGCTTGAAGTTGTGCGCGCTTCATTAATATCAGCTCATATGCCGTTAACTTATTGGGGTGAAGCTCTTGCCTCTGCAGCATATGTGATCAACCGTACACCTTCCAGCACTATCATTTTTCAGACACCTTTTCAAGCTCTCAGTAAGGCAACAGTTTCACCAACAGTTCCAAACTTGCCTCCACGCATATTTGGTTGTGTAGTATTTGTGCACTTACACAAGAACCAACGGAGCAAGTTATCTCCCCGAGCTTTAAGATGTGTCTTCGTAGGATATGCTGCAAGTCAGAAAGGATATAGGTGCTACCATCCTCCAACTAAACGAATGTACATCACATTGGATGTTAAGTTTCACGAACACGTGATGTATTACTCGAAGTCTGAACTTCATGGAGAGTATGAAAAAGAAATTCAGACTCTTGACTATGAAGAAGACATAATCGAAGATGTTGTTCTTGAAATTCCAAAAGACCATAAAGTTAATGAGGAAGAAATTAACGCGGATGGTGAAATTGAAGCTATAAATGAAGTTGAAGAAGATAATGCAGATGGATCAGAAGAAAATGCAGATGAAGTTAAAGAAGATAATGATGGATCACCAACCCCAATCCAACCGTTCGCTGAAGAAGTTCTTGAACCTGCAAAGAAACAATTGCCAGAACGTCGCAATAGAGGTATCCCTAGAACCATGTATGAACATGATATTTCATCAAAAACTAAATATCCCATGAGCAATTATGTCTCTAATCACCGTCTAACCGAATCAAATAAGTCATTTGTGAATCAGTTATCTACTGTAGTTATTCCTAACAACTTGCAGGAAGCATTATCTGATCCAAAATGGAGGGAAGCTATGATCGAGGAGATGAAATCCTTACAAGAAAATAATACTTGGGACATGGTTGAATGTCCAGAAGGAAAGAAAGTCGTGGGATGTCGCTGGGTTTTTACAGTTAAATACAAGGCAAATGGTGAAATTGAACGCTTTAAGGCAAGATTGGTTGCAAAAGGGTATAGCCAGACTTATGGTGTAGATTATAATGAGACATTCGCACCTGTAGCTAAAATGAATACAGTGCAAGTCTTGTTGTCTCTTGCTGCAAATTTAGGCTTGCCATTGCAACAGTTTGATGTCAAGAACGCCTTTTTACATGGAGATTTGTCCGAAGAAGTGTATATGCAGCTTCCACCAGGAATGATGAAGTCAGAGTTGCATAACGGAAAAGTTTGCAGGTTAAATAAGTCATTGTACGGTCTGAAACAATCTCCGAGGGCGTGGTTTGGAAGATTTACCAAGTCTATGAGAGCATTTGGTTATCGCCAGGCAAATTCAGATCATACTTTATTTTTAAAGAGAAATCGAGGTAAGATTACAACTCTAATCATATATGTAGATGACATGATAGTTACAGGAGATGATCCAGAAGAAAGAAAGACTCTCCAAATTTATCTATCAAGTGAATTTCAGATGAAAGATCTTGCTTCTTTAAAATACTTCATTGGAATTGAAGTATCTCGATCAACAGAAGGAATCTTCTTGTCACAAAGAAAATATGCCCTTGATTTGTTGGAAGAAACGGGTATGACAGCGTGTCAACCTGTAGATACACCAGTAGAGCCAGGTTTGAAATTATGTTCGGATGTCAACCAAGTACCTGTTGATAAAGGAAGATACCAAAGGCTTGTGGGTAGACTAATGTACTTGGCACATACAAGACCTGATCTTGCATATGCTTTGAGTATTGTTAGTCAATTCATGCATAATCCTGGAGAAACACATATGAATGCGGTAATGCGAATCCTAAGATACCTGAAGTCTGCTCCGGGAAAAGGGATCTTGTTTAAAAAGGGTCAAGACTTCAAAAGTATGGACGCATATACTGATTCTGACTATGGTGGGTCATACGATGATATGAGGTCTACTTCAGGATATTTTACCTTCGTTGGGGGTAATCTTGTTACATGGAGAAGCAAAAAAACAAGGAGTTGTTTCACGATCAAGTGCAGAGGCTGAATGGCGAGGTATGGCGCTGGGTATCTGCGAAGTGATGTGGTTAAAACGTCTGCTAACTGAATTGGGGTATCCTCCTAGGAAACCAATTCGTGTGTACTGTGATAACAAAGCGGCGTGTGATATTGCACACAATCCAGTTCATCATGATCGCACAAAACATGTGGATATAGACATGTTCTTCATTAAAGAGAAGTTGGATAATAAGATCGTGGAGTTACCTAGAATTAGATCGGAAGATCAGGTAGCTGATATTTTAACTAAAGCAGTTCCAAGTAAGGTATTTCTGAAGTTTGTTGGCAAGCTAGGCATGAGCGACATATATGCACCAGCTTGAGGGGGAGTGTTGAATTCTAATCTTGATACCTACCAATTCACCTACCACTTCACCTACCACTTCACCTAACCCCCTTTATTCTCTAATATATATTCTCTTCTCTTTGTAAAAGAATATTATCAAAAAAACATCAAATACATTGTATTCATGTTATCTAAATGAAAACTCATTCAATGAAACTCTTTGTTTTGATTCAATCTTGATAGATTTATGGCAAACGAGGATGTAATGTGTGTCAATAAAAAAAAGAGAAAAAGATTCACCCTCCTCTCTTTGAAATGCTCTTACTGTTGATTGAATGAGTTTACTATGTATAATAATCTTCTACTCCCGTAAAACCCGGTATGTGCCCTTGTAAGCTACAATGACCCCATTGTTATGGTGCACTACGGTGATTCACCCCCACTGCCACGGTTGCGTAAGAATCTCCTGTTCAACAGGTGCATCCATGAGTGAGTCTCATGACAGCTTATTTGCACTTCTGACGCTCATTGCAGGCAAGTCTACAAGCTACCCCATGTGGGACATCAACATTTTTTTAATGATGGGATGGGCGATCTCTGCAATACTATTTCTGATATTACAGGGGGTGGAATCTAATTTGCAGAAACTAGTAGCTGGGATTAGGGGCCTATAAAAAAAAGTAATATCAAAATCAGGGCAGCAATAATTTATTAAAAGAAACATTTTTGATGATCAAACATCCTTTTTTGTTGTCTTTTTTGTAATAAGTGCTTAAAATAAAATTGAAAAATGTCCGTGAGTGTGAGTAAACAAAACCCACTGAACTACTGAGCTCCACTTTCTAGAGAAGAGAATTACTTTCTTTTTTTAAGTCTTTCTTCTTCATCATCTTTCTCTCATTCTCTTTCAAACCCCAAAAATCCTTCCAAACAACGTAAAAATCCTTCCAAACAACGTCTTTTGTAACCCTAAGCACAGACAATCTCGATTTCAGCAGTTTTTATTTACTCCTAAATGAAATATCTTACTATAACCTACTAATCAGAATCACAGCTTCTTTCTTCTTCGGGATTTTGGAAAAAAGATCATGGCGAATAATCAAGAAGATGGAACAACAAATGAAGATTATTTTGAACAGATCTTAGCAAATCCGTCTTTTTATGTCAACCAAACAAGTTCTGAAACAGCTAGATTAATGGCGATGCAGTTAAGTTCTAGTGGTGCTGGTGGTGGTGAAGGTTCATCAGGTCATCATCTAGTATCAGCTGAAAATGGAGTAGGAGGTTTTCAAGAATTAGGGTTCAGGTTAGAACAACAACAGCAACAACAGGGGATTAAATTACCAGATGAAACCCCACTAGGGTTAAGATTGGAACATCAGGTGCCAACAACATCAAATGGTTTTGATAGGTTTGGTCATCAAACTTCTTCTGCTGGTCATCATACTCATCCTCATCAGCATAATAATAACGTAAGTTTAACTTCAATTAATTTTACTTCCATTTTTCTCGCCGTATTTTCAGTATTCTTGTTTTATTTAGTTTACCTGCCTCATATTTCCGACTCGTGTCCTCACAAAATGGGAAATGACTTCCTTCTCTCAGTTCTCATTACTATTTTCTTTTCACTGCTCTAATTTTGACACTTCATCCCACTGAAGTGGTATGATGTTGGTGGGGTAAGCAAAAGTTAGTTGTTTTGGGGGCTAATTAAGAACATTTATGATTTTATCCATGATTGACGGTCTATTGGAGAAGTGTAAACAAGGTGTAAGATAAAGTGGGTTACAGAGAGAAAAGAACTGTTAAATGCTCAAATAAGCTGTGTGTTTGGGCTCCTAGGCCACTCTCAGGACAACTATCATGTAGGTCTTCGTGAGCTTAGGGCACTAGCAGAAGAGGTTCATGCTGCTCTTCATCACTAGTTGCTCACTAGTTGTAGTTTATCCAGGCAGTGTTCTAAGTTTGGGTTACTTGTTTTGGGGGTTGGGACTGGGGTAAGCAAATGCAGAACCAATTTGTTAGTTGTAGTGAATATCCTATGTTGATTGACATATTATCTTTTTGTCACTTGAGTGAAAAGGCAAAATTTGCAAGTAGATCTTATTAAATTTGTCATCTTTACTTTTGTGTGCAGGAAAGAGAACCCATGCATTTGACAAGTTTGTTTCCTGCATTCGAACATGTACAACCTCATTCAGTTAGGCCTGCCGTTTCTCAGGTTATCTGCGAAACTCCACTGTATTTATATTTTTATTGCTATCTTATTGTTTCTGGGTTAGCTGTTGGTTAAAGGTCTAATTTGTGTATCCAAAGACGACGTTTTGATGAGCAACAATTCCAATTTTGCGTTTTATTTCATGAAGTAATGAATGATCGACATATTAGCGGTGATGTGTGTTCTCTTTCCTTTTCCCTATATTTCTTCTTCATGTATGTTGATGTTACATATTATCAGCTTGTGGATAGGTGTTCTTTTTCCTCCCTGTTATCCTGGTTCTCACCCATTCAATTTCAAGGTTCTAGGCTCTGCACCGATCGCTAACCAGACATTTCATATCTTAGTTAGTGCACTCCTTTTTTGTCATGTGGATTCTCTTCATACTCTATGTGATGAATTATGGTTTGTTCTTCCTTGTATGTCAAAATGTGATGGTTCATGGTAGCATCATCTAAAAACAACAACAACAAAAAGTTCTGGCAACTTGACCATTTCATGAAGTCTCTCAAATACTATTCCATGGGAGTAGTCTGTAGTCCTCCGTAGTTAGTTATAACGACTACATAAACTATTTTCATGATTTTGTTTTTACAGCTAGTGTCTTCCCAAATTTTATGATCCTGGATAGACGTATCTCAACATAAGAAGTCACAGATGTTTGTGTAAAATCCAAATAATCATAAAGCTGTGCCTAAAATATCATATTATATTGTTGATGATCAATTTTTTTGGTCTCATATTCTTGCAGCCTTTACATGCACATCAAACATCCACCACTGGTGCTGCTGCTCCACACCCACCTGCCTTCCGCCCTAGGGTGAGAGCAAGACGTGGACAGGCTACTGATCCCCATAGTATTGCCGAGCGGGTAAGACTGGATTTTATACGAAAATATGCATATTAAATGAATGAACAGTTAATTGTGTACCACTTATGCATATTAAAGACTGGATTTTGACTAATACAGTTGATTCTCAAATGTGGCCAGAGTCATCGTCAGTTTGTAAGATTAAGGTTACTGGAGTATTAACATTAAAAAGACTATATTTTTAGAAGTTTTTTGTCCCTGTTCCATCTGTAGACTATAGTACAAGTCTAGGTGGGCATCCACTTGCGTGATTTTAGTTGTGATTGAAATATTCCTCAACTGCCTGTTTAAAGATGATCATTTATGGTTTTCTCCTTATATCCGTTGCTCTCTTTTTGCTAGATGTGAGACATCTGAATACCGGAATGCATAAGTTCGGGATATTAATTCCAGTTTGTGCTGGCATATCTTTGTACTCAGAATTCATTCTTTGTTGCGCTTTGGCAAAACTATTGTTGATAACGTAAACAGTCAACTATTATACAACAGACAGAATTTTTCTTTTTCTTTTCCTTTCAAGAGGCTTATTCTCATTCTCAGACATTTGGTATAATTAAGAGAAACACCATGTTCAGTTTTATGAACCACGTATATGACCATATACCAAAATCTGTCTTTCTTGCTTTTCATTTTGCACAAACTTTTCAGAGGCTATTGTTCCACACATGTATACCACTATAATTATGGACCCTTTTTTCTTGATGCAGCTTCGTAGAGAAAGGATAGCTGAAAGAATGAAGGCTCTGCAAGAACTTGTTCCTAGCTTCAGCAAGGTCATGCCCTCCACTCTCATATTTGTCTTTGAAGATCATTAACGCCTTTTCTTCAGATTTTGATTATGTCGTTTGGAATATTAACATATATGCAAGTTAATTGTAGGCAGAACTCCTCAAAACTTGCTAGGTGACTTTATTCCTTACAATTGGCTGTTAGGCTTTATCTGCATGGTGTGATTGACATGCACATATAAATTGAACTCGGTGAAACTTTTCCACACAATAGGAAGATGAGCATATCTTTATATAGAAATTTAGGGATTAATCATGGAACATGGTTCAAGGAATGGGATGTCTCATATCTGAGGTAAGGTTGTTGATGCATGCTCTAATATAGATCAGCAAAAGGTACATACAATGAAACTAGGTTTATTCTGTAAGAGTTTGAATGGATGGAAGATGATTGCGTAGAACACTGAAAGGTTCTAGAAGGGTCAAGAGGAAGCCTCAAATATTAACCAGTGAATGCAGCAAGGATTTTTAAGATGACATCATATTGACCAGTTTAGGATGTGATTCTAGACATAGGAGGGTTTAATGTTTCTTTGATAAAGATACGAGTATACATGTCCCAATTAAAGTAATGAGTCAAGATATGTCCGTATTGTTAGTTCAATCTCTCGTGATCTTGCTTGTAAGCTATCTTTCATGATTTTTTCCGAGTCGAGACAGAAGTATATGTTCTCTTTCTGAACGAAGTTTCACGCTGAAGCTTTATCCTTCTTTATATCATGATTGATGCCTGCTTTTCCTATTATGGGGTTAGCCCAGTGGTTGCTTCCATAAGGTAGTTTCTTCAATTACAGTTACTAAGTTAAGTCAGTCCTTCTAGAATGGCCATTTACAAGATTGCTAGTCATTTGCTTAGCTTGCTTAATTTACTATTGGGACACGGCTTCATTGTACTCATCGTCTTTGGCCAAGACTCTACCTTCTTGACAGAAATCGAAATTTTTATCTAACCAATCATTATGACGAAATAGCGATGGCACATTTCTGTAACGAAGCATACCCGTGACATGAGGCTTAGTTTTCTGTTTTTTTATTTCTGCAGACTGATAAAGCAACCATGCTTGATGAAGTAGTGGATTATGTGAAGTTTCTAAGGCTCCAGGTCAAGGTAAAACAGTTGCTTTTGATCATAACAATTCATTTTTAATTCACGACTGGACTGCATGTGGCTACACTGCCGAGTTCCAGTATGACCAGTGACTACTAAAGAAGACTCAATATTTATTTGATATGAAAAGTAGATTGGTTCCATGTAGATTTAAATAATTTTCAATTGGGGATAATTATTGAATTAAGCAAGCTAACTCAAAATAAGATTTCTTTTTGCATACATCTCTACTGTAAGTCGAGGCTATTGTTGGCCGAATGGCTCATTAAGCCAACAATAGTACCCTCAACGCTGGTACTATGTTCCATGGAGCATAGACCCTCCAAATGGCTACTGTTTACCGGAAACCTCGCATCAGAGCCGAACAAGAAACCCTCATTTTCTTGTTTTGCTCAGATGCGAGATGTCCAGTAAAAACCCTCATTTTCTGCGAACAAACGTATACCAATTCTTTAGCATCACTGGTTAATAGACCTAGTTTTGCTTTTTCATTTTATAAGATGAGCAGCGTCTCGAACTGCAGACTTTGCATCCACTCGGCACAAATCTGTTTTTTATTATTGCTCTTATTCATTTATGGAATTAATAGGTACTGAGCATGAGTCGGCTAGGAGGGGCTGGTGCGGTTGCTCAGCTTGTATCTGATGTCCCACTGCCATCAGTTGAGGTACTACCACAGAAAACTGCCCAAAAAAATCTTCCTTGGGCATGCTTCCTACTTCTTCTGGTTATTTCAGGATGATTGAGACTTGCTTGTAAGTGTGGAGATGTTTTATCATACCCTTGTTAATTATATCATTAAATTTTATATCCATTTCTGAAATTTAAGGGAGAAGACTTGGATGGAACTAACCAGGCTAGAGAGAAATGGTCAAGCAATGAGACAGAAGAACAAGTAGCGAAGCTCATGGAAAAAGACGTTGGAACTGCCATGCAATTCCTCCAATCAAAAGCACTCTGCATCATGCCCATTTCACTTGCTGCAGCTATTTACCCTATTTACCAACCCGATTCACCTTCCACACTTGTCAAGCCTGAATGAATTACCGTTTCTTAAACTCGACATAAGTAATAGCTGTGCACGTGCCCCACCAACTACTCCCAAATCAACACGCCCTACCAAGTAGGATTAGGTTCACTCTTAAAGACTTACCCAGTAGTGTTTGATGGTACTTACATGAGCTGTATGTAAGTTTCTAACATGTAATCCGAGTCAGATCCCATGTTTAATTCTTACCTACTTTTGTTATCTATTCAACTTATATTTTCTGTCAAATGGGATATGTTAGAGAAGAAGACCAGAGAAAACGATTTTCAGATACTTATTGGCCTGCAGTATTTTGAGTGAAGTAACTATGTAATAATACTTATTTTGGTAATGGCTTCCATGACTGTCTAATTGGTAGTCATGGATTCTTGTAAAAACTGAAGTTCATATATAAATAGATGTTTGCATTTCGTTTGCTGAGAAAAATTGTTTCCAATAATCATCTCCTCTACCATTTCTCCAACTTGGTTGGAAACAATCCGAAGATGAAAACCTTGTGTCAAAAACCTACCCTCCCAGTTATTCATCTGAAGCCAATATCCAGTTATTCATCTGAAGCCGATATCCAGTTTCCTCAACGACCTCTCAAATCAAACATGGTGCACATTAGAAGGTAATTTTTCAACTATTTCATTTGCCGGAAACAAATGAAAATAACAAGTTATTCATTTGAAGCCGATATCAAGTTTCCTCACGACCTCCCAAATCAAACATGGTGCACATTAGGCTAAGTCTTATGGGCTAGATATCTAGCTGCTAGATTGGCATCCACGTCAGCTTGGGCAACCTCCTAAGTCTTATGGGATGGCGAATCTTGCAGCGGAACGCTGAATAGTTCAGCGTCAAAAGGTGAACGCCGAACCGAACAACGCTCAAAAAGTGGTCCAAACGCTGAACAGTTCAGCGCTGATGCCCTGGAATATTCCCAAAACGCTGAACCGTTCAGCGTTTGGACCACTTTTTGAGCGTTGGATCATTCAACGTTTCAATCTCGTTGCTAGTTGAACTGCGAGCACTTACTAGGAGAGAGAAGTAGACAGAAGCAGTGTAACTTTTTTCCTACACTTTTTTTTTGATTTGCAACACTTTTTGGCTAATCTAGCCCATAAAACTTAGCCGAAGGTAATTTTCCAACTATTTCATTTGCTGGAAACAAATGAAAATAATAAGTTATTTATCTGAAGCCAATATCCAGTTTTCTCAACGACCTCCCAAATTAAACATGGTGCACATTAGAAGGTGATTTTTCAACTATCTCATTTGCTGGAAACAAATGAAAATAATAAGTTATTCCCAGATCAAACATGGTGCACATTAGAAGGTAAACTATTTCATTTGCTGGAAACAAATGAAAATAATAAGTTATTCATCTGAAGCCGATATCCAATTTCCTCAAAGACCTCCCAAATCAAACATGGTGCACATTAGAAGGTAATTTTTCAACTATTTCATTTGCTGGAAACAAATGAAAATAATGGATAGCCTACTTTACTAAGGTTGAACCTATTTGGTCAACATTATGCCATATAGGTATATCCCAACACCAAATCAACTTATGCAAGGCCACACGGGTAAATTTTAGTCGACCTGCACAAGGCCATATAGGTAAATTTTACTCACTGATAGCCCTGAACAGATGGGAAAAAAAAAACTAATGACAAGCTTAAGAGCAATTCCTATGGAATGAACAAATCTTTGATTGTTTCCAACCTTCGAACAGATGAGAACCTTTGATTTGTTCATTTTGCTCCCACTATGGACTCAACAAACTTGAAAACGAATGGGTAGACCAACAAAATTGAGGGTTTGTTGAGTGCGACAGTAGATTAGGCGCGCGCTTGATCAACAACCGAGAGGCGGCACCAAACACGCTGGCGTGTGACCCAAAACTGCCAGTTTTTCCTTCAAATGCCAGCGTTTGAAGTGAATCCTCCCGCGTGTGATCCAAAATAGCCAACGGCTACTTTCCAATCTCGTCATCCAACGGTTGTTATTCCTTTCCTTTCCCTATAAATTCACCACATCTTCAAACTTAAAACTCACACCTTCTTCATCTCTACCTCAAAATTTCGCAATTTCATACCATCGCAATGCTCACTTTTTCTTCATTTCAAACACAACTACTTATATCAACTCAATCTACCAGAAAAAAATCTCTATAAATTCCATTTCTAACAAATATGGCATCCTCATCGCAATGATCTCAACAACAAACGCAACAAAAAACAGAACAAAAAACACAACAGTCACAACGAACAAACAGTGGTGCCAAGTATACGGTGGATGAAGACGAATCAATTTTTAGGAATTATGTATTATTTAATAATAGATCAAATCAATGGTATTTATCAAGAAAAGAATATAAATATGATAAGATTTTACAAAAAAATTGTGAAGAAACCGGTAACATCAATAATCGTGATGCCGAAGGGTTGTCTCATCGTTTTCACACAATTTCAGCATCTGTTAGTGAATACATATCTTTGATCATGAAAATGTGGCGTGGAAAAAAAAAGTGGTGAAGGTGAACCAGATGTGGAACGAAGATGTCGAGAAGAGTGGCAAAGATCCCACAAAACGAGTTTCCAACATGAAGCTTGTTTCACCATTGTGAGGGTGCTTAACAAGTTTAATCCATACTTGCTGGAAAGTAACCAAGTGCCTGCAAGATCACCACATGGTCCAATCTCGCAGGGTTTTCAGAATGGCCTGCCTTATTTCTCACCTGAAGGAACTGGATCTCCACATACCAGGTCTCCAAGTAGTCAGGAACAACACAACTCCAATCTAGACGTTAACACCAACGTCAAGAGAAGAAGTGGAACGGGTCAAAAATGTGGAAAAGCAGCGAGAGACGCAGCCCAACATGCATTATTAGAAGGAGGTTCAAACGAGTTCAACTATGTTGAGCACAAGGAATTCGAGATGAATATAGATGCAGATAGAACCAGGGATCGTGGCATTGCTATAAAGAAACTTCGAAAAAGTTGTCTTTTGCGAGAAAAACACTACAAGGATTTAAGATAAGCAAGCTACTCTCCTCGGACACTTCGATAATGAATGCACAATAACTTGTTGTATGGACTAAGCAAATGGATTTGGCGGAACAACAACTCCCTCAACAAATCGTCCAGTATGAGAATGTGGAAGATGGCGAACTTCCTTTTCAATATGCCAAAATCGCGTTCGGCATCCTTTTTGCATTTCATTTGTTGATAATATAAATTTTCCACTGATAGAATATCCTTCGAAGTCGTTGGTCCAAAACCCGTATGACTATAAGCTTGAACCATAGTTGACCACTCTGGATAGATTCCGTATACTAGATAACAACCTTGAGTGTAGTCATGACCGTTGATGGTGAAATTACAGTGCGACGCAATCCCATGCTTAAGATCTTTAAAGAATGGTGACTTGTACAAAACGTTGATATCGTTATTTGAACCGAGAGTCCAAAAAAAGCATGCCAAAACCAACAATCATAAGTAGTTTAAGCTTCCAAAATTACAGTTGGTTTTGGATAATGACCCTTATATTGGCCTGCCCATTCAACCGGACACACATGCCACGTCCAGTTCATGCAATCAAGACTACCTAGCATTCCTGGAAAACCCTTCGCGGTGTTTTCTGCGGTGATTCTTTGAACATCTTCCTGAGTAGGCTTCCTTAAAAAGGTTGGACCAAAATGCTCGACTATTGTTAAGCAAAACAATTTGAGATACCTAAAAGCGGTTGTTTTCACAATCATCTGTGGAATCTGCTGGTACCCCATAACATAATATACGGAGGGACGCAATGACCTTTTATTCGGTACTAAAGCCTCGTACATGTCCTGCGTCATACTGATAATAATTAAATGAATGTTGTACTTGACAAATCTCAATAATCCTTTGCGTCAAGTTGCGGCCCATGCGGAATCATAGATGAAAATCCTCATCGGAATAGACACAATCATGATTAAAATAATCATGAATCATATTGTCATGGTAAAAATGCCGATCTCGCCACGTCCATCTTCTAGTCATAACTTCATGTGGATATAAAGGCTTTGGTATGATCCCGGTTTGTAATTGCAATATAAAATTTCGCCTCCTTCTATCTTGAATTGCAACTTCATCCATTTGACGCAAAATATCCATATACATTCTTCCTTTTCTTTATACTAAATTCCATCCATCTCCATATCTTCCTCGGAAGAACTAAAATCAGGATTCATGGTTGAAAATCGAAAGCAATTGAAATTAAGAAAAGATTGATCAAATGAAAGATTGTTGTGAATTTGTGAGATGAAACTAGAGAAGTACTTATAGGGGTAGAAACTAGGCATTCCGGTGACCGTTTAAAAGTATCCATTCATGGTCTTACTTAGCACACCAGTGGTTTCAGCAAACTCGTCAGCGTTTCTTATAAGACCGCTGGCATTTTTCTTTCGTCCGCGCTTTTGATGATCAACCTCCCATTGATTTTCCATAATGAAAAAAGCATGTTTGTTCATCCACGTGGCTCAACAAAAGAAATTTTTTTGATTTTCATAGGAATTGCCCTAAGTGGTATGCTAGTGAGAAACATTAACCAGTCTTTGGAAAATCGGGGAATTGATTGAGTATCTAATAGACAAGCTAGTGTCAGTCTTGCTGCTGTGGAAACTTCCTGATAAAGACTTTACAAAAGTAAATTGATGCGACTTTTCTTAAAGAGCAAAAAATTAAGGATACATGACCAATTATGATGTCTGATACAGAGACGTGTGGTGGGAAAGTATTCTAAATTAAGGGAAACTCAGTCCGCGAACTCAAGAGGTTATGTCTGAAAACATTGTTCGTGAACTTATTCTAAATTACTAAGGAATGCATTTGCAAACCGTGGATTTATAGTTCATGATTAATGATTCGAGTGAATCACATCGTTTTTGATTCAAATATGTCTCTTGTAGTACTTGAGATCTCATAGCAATTGAACAACTCTCTAACTAGTTCATTTGGACTAGTTATGGTGAAGAAGAATATGGTTGATATGAAATTTATCATTTGGCTAACCATTTGGTTGACTAATATTGAACCAACCATTGTACACATTTGGGTACGGTTACACGAACTCAAAACTTCAAGTATATCTGTGTATGGAAAGCTAAGTTTTTGATCTAACGGTTGAGAGATATTAGCTTGTATCTAATCAGGTTTTCATCTAACGGTGAATATTGAATGCTTTGTTACTAAGCTAACATTGATTGCAAACCATGATTTGAAAGACTATATAAGGAAGAACTCTAGCAACTAGGAGACCTAATCCCCACACATTCTGTGTAATACTAGTTTGCTAAAGCTAGAGTCGATTCTCCTTTAACCTTTGGTTTTCTTCCCTAAAACTAGGTTAACAACTTAAAGACTTCATTGGGATTGTGAATCCAGACCGATACTACTTTTCTTATAGTTGTGTGATCTGATCTTGCTATTTCTATCGTACGAGTATAATTGTAATAATTGGCTTGAGATTTCTATCTCCGATAGGCAAGATAAAAGTAGTCACAAACATATTCGTCTCATTGTTTGTGATTCCTCAATAATCTTCTTCGCTGCGTCGATTAAGTTTATTGTGAGGTGATTGATGAAACTGAGCTGTTCTTCGGGAATATAAGTCTGGTTTTATCGATTGGTTCATGTTCACCTTGATTTATCAAAAGGCGGAACAAAATTCGTAGGTTTATTCGTGGGAGATGAATTTATTTATTACCTGTAGACTTTTCTGTGTGAGACAGATTTGTTTGCTAAAGTCTTCGACTTTGGGTCGTAGCAACTCTTGGTTGTGGGTGAGATCATCTAAGGGATTCAAGTGCGTAGTATCCTGCTGGGATCAGAGACATAGGAGCATAACTGTACCTTGGATCAGTGTGAGATTGGTTGGGGTTCAACTACAGTCCAGGCCGAAGTTAATTTGGAGTAGGCTAGTGTCTGTAGCGGCTTAATACAGTGTATGTTTAATCTGGACTAGGTCCCGGGTTTTTTTTGCATTTGTGGTTTCCTCGTTAACAGAACTCTGGTGTTTGTATTATTTCTTTTCCGCATTATATTTTTATATAATTGAAATAATACAGGTTGTGCGTTGTTCAATCGATTAGAATATCCGACCTTATTAGTTGTTGATTTAAATCGATTGACACTTGGATATTGGTCTTTGGTACCGTCCAAGTTATCTCTCTTTGATTAGGCTCGCGAATTATATTTGCTTGAGTAAATCAAATCGAGAGATTGAGATAATAACTCTTTGAGTATTTTCTATTGATTGAGTCTTGTTGATTCTCTAGAAAACAACTCGGAGTTGTCCATACAGATTACTAATCGAAATATTGGGTGAGGTTGTTAGACCCCCGTTTTTTCAATTGGTATCAGAGCAGGCAAACATGTTAAAGACCTTACAAGTCTGTGTTTGTGGCAATCTGAGTCTGTGGATGGAATCTCTGTTGCGCATACCAAAATGTCTCCTAAAGATTTTAACCATGTCAAGTGTATTGGAAACACCTCAAAGGATTATTCCTTAGTTGATTCTTCCGAATCCCGAGGTAGAAAGAATGTTCAATGTGATAATGACATTTCTTCCTCTCATGAGGCATGTGACACTGTGGCATAAGCTGAAAAGGAACTCACTAGAATTTCAAAACATACAACTGAAGATATTGGTTTTAATGATCATGATAAGCTCATTGATGAATTTGAAAAGTCTATTAATCGAGAACGTGATCTCTATAATATCATAAAGTCATTCTCTAAGAACATTGAGAAACCTCTACAAGAAACTACTCTACAACAGGAAAATATTAATACTCTTGAGGAAGTTGTTAAAGAGGACTCAATTTGAGAAAAACGTTTGCTCGAGACTCATTCATCAGATCTCAACAGACATCGTGCTGAAAAAAAAAAAAAACTTTGTGCATCTCTTACTCTATCCCATGAACAGTGTAAATCCTTGAAAAAGGAAAACTCTGTCCTAAGGAGAAATTCTAATGTGACTAATTCTCAGGAATTATCATATTCGAAGAAATGTTCTCAGGAAGAAGATTGTGACAAGAAAAGTTTGCATAACTTCCAATCTTCTCATATGGCTATGAAGTTTAAACAGGTGCCAGTTATTGCTTCACATCCACGAACCTGTACTTTTTGTGGGAAACAGAATCACTATGTTATTTATTATTTCGCAAGAAGGAAACAAATTTATAAGCTTCGTAATTTGATTCTCTTCACTGTCAATGGAACAGAAAGTCAGTCGACTAAAGAAGTGAATTGTATGCCCACAAGAAATCAGAAACCTTATGAGAATGATCTCTACTCTAGATATCATCACAGGGATAAAGTTCTTTTTGGTAATCCTTTTTGCTGTATTAATAAGCACATTTCCTGTACTTATAAGGATGTTTCTGATAAATCTAAATCTAGAACATGGATTCCCATCTATTCATATCCTCTTGAACCTATTTCTAGAGGTCATATATTTAGTCCTTCTGATAAGAAAGATAATTAATCAGTGTCTTTTCTCACTAGAAAGAGCACATATCATAGACAGAATGATAGAGATGAACAATGTTCATTTGATGGGCTAAAGGCTCATACTTGTGTGAATTAATCACAAGGTTGAATATCTCACATACAAAAAGCCTAGTTGTTAGAGAAGTGGATAGGTATACTTCATAACTATGTGACTCTAATTATCTAGCTAATTTCTTATCATTTTTAGAAAGATAATTGTCCAGACACTGGTTTGTGAGTATTTTTCTTTTTAATTGTTCATTTTCTAAAACACCTTTGAAAAATAAAAGTGTCTCTTTTTTTCCATGTAGAGCTTTGTGAAAAACCATCCTACGGGTTCATGTACGGTTCAAGTTTTCCCTTAAACATATCCCGTAACCCTAAATCTCTCGAGTTTTTCATTATATACCTATCTTATTGAGTTAATCTTTTACTCTAGGTTTTATGTTATCAATGGCTTTTTATTCGTGCTTTTCAGACTCGACTAATGATGTCATTGATAAGGCGGTATATTGCGAACTCGATAAAGAAAAAGAAACTCTTATTGAATTTGAAGGTTCTCTTTCTCAATCCTCTGATTCACTCTCGGATATAGAAAAAATTGAAGAGATTTCATCGGATGTAGTTCTTGACTTCCTAATGGAATTTGAGAAGACTAAGCAACTACTTGTTGATACAATGAAGTGTCTTGATGTGGTAAGAACTAAGTTGAAAAAGGTTAGGTTTGATCTTGTTCTCATGAAAAACCATGTTAAAGAACTTCCCAATAATATCACAAGTACAGAAGATGCTTCCATTCACAAGCTTCAAGATCTTAAGGCTTGAGAAGGTCCCGAACTTTCAATTTGAACCTAGTTCGGCATGGCATGGAAGTTTTTCTGTTTGGTTCTTAATGTCTAGTAAATCTTCTACGTTTTATGTTTTATTTAGAAGAATAACTAGTGTTTTGGAATAGCAATGATTGTGATTACACATAGCTATATCCAATCATTTCATCTTCTTGTTTTTAGATTTATTGGTTTAAATTCTAAACTGGTTTGAAAGATGATGGTTGCAGTATTAATCTTTTTTGATTTTATATATTGCAATATTTTGATGGGATTTGTATGTTTACGTCCGTGAACTTGATTATCCCATATTTTGTCAAAAGTAAAGTCGTTCACGTATTGGTATGCAAATATTGATAAAGGAATGAATGGACTTTTGGCAAAACACAAAAGTTAAGCCTATATTGTCAATTGTTGATGTAAGATAGGTTAACATCTTTTGTGATTCAAGGATAAAGTCTACTATGTCACTTTGTGATGGAAAAATAGAATAGGTCCTTGTTTTGTTATCCACGGTATAGAGCTTAATTGTTCCATATTATTATGTATTACCGTGAAGGTTCCATTGTGTATCTCATGTTGAGCACTATACAACTAAGTCGATTTCTTATTGACATAGTTGGTTGTTTCATGAGATGCTATATGTTGAGCTTTAAGAACTAAATTAATCAACTTGTGTGGTTATTTAGTTTGTATTCCATGAGTTCTCATGTTGAGTACATGTACGGTTAAGGTTGTCATTTCCTATGATAATCTTAGTCGGGGTTCCATAATCTCTTATGTTGAGCCCAAATGAACTAAATCAATCATCTTGTGTGATTATTTAGTTAGCACTCCATAGATTTTTCTCATGTCGAGTGTGGACAATTGAATTGATCACTTTGTGATTAGTTTAATTGTGTAATCCGATTATAATATTTATGGGTTTTCTTGTGAATAATCTAATCGATAAATTAAGTCTCCATAAGTTTACTTGTGTTGAGCATATTTAGTCAAATTAATCATGGATCGCTTTGGTTAATATGATTGAATATTTTGGATTCCAAATTCATACTTGTATGCAATTTGTTGAGTCTAAAGAAATCCTTCTTTTCTCTTGAAATTAAGGTCGCTCTTGTTGTTCCTTAGGGAATGACATCTTATGGAAGAGAGTTCTTTTGAACTTGCGCTTAATTTCCAAATCTTTGTGAAGAGTGCGGCTGTGGAATTTTTAGGGGTTATCTTGTATCTTTATAAACTCCTTGATGAATGCATTTAGCCTCGGCTTTATGATTGCATCTAAACAAGATGATAGAACATTTACCTTTGGTCATGAGATGTCTCTTACGGAAATTTCATTAGGATCCCGTTCTTGTACCTTTGCCAATTTTATTGACAAAAAGGGGGAGAATTAATTGTAGTTCACACTACAAATACATATGGTTTTCAGATCATTATGTAAGGGAGAGTGGTTTCCATGTGAGATGGAGTATTGACTAAGGGGGAGTGAAGTATCACCATAGTATTTTTGTTGAAGTTGTGATGCAATTGGACTTTGACGATGTGTAATAATACTATGACATTGTATAACAATGATTGAGAACCAATGCTTTTCTCATTATTATAGCTACGGATTTTCAACAACGATGATACTAAACTTACAACCTTTGGGATTATTTGACTACTTGGAAGTGAAAAACATTTCGAGTATTATTGAAGATTAGGCATGTGGAATAGGAGCTACAAAGTTTATTTATATAATTTTTGTATTCCATATGTATTAATAGTTTTGCCACTAAAATTGACAAAGGGGGAGATTGTTAGAGCACTGCTCGGTCAAATTCGCATGCATTGCTATCTCAAGCATGTTTGTCAATCTTAGTGATCAAAACTATATAGTCTTGATTTCTATTCTATTATAGCCAATGTCTCGGACTAGGATAGAAACTGTAGTTGAGCTTAAGAACTCCATGGCGATCATCATACAAGACGAAGGACTACTCAAGGAACCAGTGAATCTTCATCGACTAAAAGGTATGTGGAGACTTGAACTTATCTATCACTCAAAAGTCTATCTACTCTATCTCATATCTTGAGACAAAAGTCATTTTACTATATAGACTAAGAATATGCACATGTGACATTTTGAGTTGAGTATATCTCTCTTATCTATTTCTCAAAATGTGTGTTGGTAAAGCTTTCGCTTTATCCAAGTTCATCTTTGCCTAGTGACGAAAGTTATGTTATGTTTCAATCACTTTGGAAATCGCTCTAACGAAAACTAGTTTGTGAAAACAACTATATGACGTCCTCTGAGAATGTTTCAATGATTGAAATGAGAGTTTAGACTATACAACCATTGTGGGATATAAACATTGTTGTGGCAACACATATATGTATAAGTCCTTAACACTTGAACCGAAGTTTGCGAACTTTGTTGATCAAGTGGAACCGGAAAGTTGGCAGCAACTCAGTCCGCGAACTCAGTCTGCGAACCCGAGAATATCTGCTGAAGTTGAAGCTCAGGTGCAGTCCGCGAACCCAGTCCACAAACTGACAGAAGTTCTCATCTCGAGAAATTCTGCTGGAGTTTATTAACTTCAACCGTTTAGCTTGAGTCCGCAAACTCAGTCCGCAAACTCAAGAGGTTATGTCTGAAAACGTTGTTCGTGAACTTATTCTAAATTACTAAGGAATGCTTTTGCAAACCGTGGCTTTATAGTTCATGATTAATTATTCGAGAGAATCATATCCTTTTTGATTCAATTATGTCTCTTGTAGTACTTGAGATCTCATAGCAATTGAACAACTCTCTAACTAGTTCATTTGAGTCATTTGGACTAGTTATGGTGAAGAAGAATATGGTTGATATGAAAGTTATCATTTGGCTAACCATTTGGTTGAATAATATTGAACCAACCATTGTACACGTTTGGGTACGGTTACACGAACTCAAAACGTCAAGTACATGTGTGTATGGAAAGCTAAGTTTTCGATCTAACGGTTGTGAGATATTAGCTTGTATCTAATCAGGTTTTCATCTAACGGTGAATATTGAATGCTTTGTTACTAAGCTAATATTGATTGTAAACCCTGATTTGAAAAACTATATAAGGGAGAACTCTAGCAACTGGGAAACCTAATCCCCACACATTCTGTGTGATACTAGTTTTCTAAAGCTAGAGTCGATTCTCCTTTAACCTTTGGTTTTCTTCTCTAAAACCAGGTTAACGACTTAAAGACTTTATTGGGATTGTGAAGCCAGACCGATACTACTTTTCTTGTAGTTGTGTGATATGATCTTGCTATTTCTATCATACGAGTACAATTGTAATAATTGGCTTGAGATTTCTATCTCCGATAGGCAAGATAAAAGTAGTCACAAACATATTCGTCTCATTGTTTGTGATTCCTCAATAATCTTCTTCGCTGCGTCGATTAAGTTTATTGTGAGGTGATTGATGAAACTGGGCTGTTCTTCGGGAATATAAGTCTGGTTTTATCGATTGGTTCCTGTTCACCTTGATTTATCAAAAGACGGAACAAACCTCATAGGTTTATTCGTGGGAGACGAAATTATCTATTACCTGTAGACTTTTCTGTGTGAGACAGATTTGTTTGCTAAAGTCTTCGACTTTGGGTCGTAGAAACTTTTGGTTGTGGGTGAGATCAGCTAAGGGAATCAAGTGCGCAGTATCCTGCAGGGATCAGAGGCATAGGAGCATAATTGTACCTTGGATCAGTGTGAAATTGGTTGGGGTTCAACTACAGTCCAGACCGAAGTTAATTTGGAGTAGGCTAGTGTCTGTAGCGGCTTAATACGGTGTATGTTTAATCTGGACTAGGTCCCGGGGTTTTTCTGCATTTGCGGTTTCCTCGTTAACAAAACTCTGGTGTTTGTATTATTTATTTTCCGCATTATATTTTTATATAATTGAAATAATACAGGTTGTGCGTTGTTCAATCGATTAGAATATCCTACCTTATTGGTTGTTGATTTAAATCGATTGACACTTGGATCTTGGTCTTTGGTACCATCCAAGTTATCTCTCTTTGATTAGGCTCGCGAATTATATTTTCTTGAGTAAATCAAATCGAGAGATTGAGATAATAACTCCTTGGGTATTTTCTATTGATTGAGTCTTGTTGATTCTCTAGAAAATAACTCGGATTTGTCCATACAGATTGCTAATCGAAATATTGGGTGAGGTTGTTAGACCCCCACTTTTTCACTTGTTAATACTAGTCGTAATTTAGATCAATAAGCTATCATTTGGTGGTACTCTTCAGTACTCAAATCGAGTAGTTCTGTTTGACTTGATCTGGTTAACTTGTTAATCTAGATCTTGGAAGATCTAAACTCGACAAAGGAGTTAAATTTATTTTAAACAGAAAATATTTTGCCATGCTCAACAACATATCTCTGATTAACTTCTTGAGATAGGAGAGTGGTTACCAAACAGATTAGTCATTTATTGTTTGGAAGACGATCGAAAGGGTTGAGTGCATAAAGTCTTCATAGAATCTGAAGCAACTTAAGATAGTGGACTATATCTTAGAATTCACGTGTATTGGCCAGATTGGTTATATGCGCAGGGATACTGTGGAAACTAGGTAAGTAGGGGTAGTTTATTTGGTTTCAACTATACGAAATTGGTAGTGTCTTTGTATAGTGGCTTAATTCTGAGAGTATCCAAAAATGGACTAGGTCACGTGGTTTTTCTGCATTTGCAGTTTCCTCGTTAACAAAATCTTGTTGCATCTTTACTTTTACTTTCTACAATTATAATTATTGTTTTAGTTATAATTAAAAGTAAATACAATGTATGATAATCCCAAACACCTGGGTTCATCCCTATAGTGAAGGTTCGGTTTCGAACTTATACTACATACCAAGTGTATACCTTGCAGTTGGTATCTTCTTGACAATCTCTGTCTATATTAGATCATGCAAGGTGTCATACTTATAGGTTGATAACGAAAAGATTGTGGTATACTCACATCATAAATGTTCGTGTTACTATGAATAACCTGTACACATATCGGCATTGACGAACACATCATCCTTTGTTCGAGGCTAGTAATACATACTTGACTTGTTCCATTTATATCGACGTTTCTTTCAAGTCGTTTATACTGAAAACAAAATATACGAAGTATATTTATGTATCTATAATATTAGTGACTTGATCATTTTATTATGATCAAAGTGTCAAGGAAGCATATACTAGCTAGTTGTTTTATGCAACTTTGGTGTATTAAGTTACAAAGTATAGTTTAGCTATTGGACTTCAAAGATTAGACATAACACTTTTTTTTAACTCGTTACCAGTTAGTGAGTTGAAATTTCTGGTTGATTCCATGCCTCTAAGACTATGTTTAATTATATGAGTTTAAGAAAGTAGACTTGTGAAACTTGTTTCGTGGTTGAAAATAAATCAAAGGATCTATTCTAAAACCAACCCTTAAACAAGGATATTTACTAGGACACATTCTAAGGATGCTAGTAAGACCGATATTTTACCAAGGGTCTCTACTAGGACCTATATATCCCATGGATCCCTATAAGGACCGATCTTTAGGTTAACTAATATGAATGTTTTCAATTTGTCTATTACTTTGGGGTTTGTATGGATACCGAAGATATGTTTGGTTAATATGGAAAGTTCATAAGATGCCAACATAATATTTTTGGACACGTGCTAAACTCTTATTACCTAATGCTCAAGTATTTTCTTGATAGTCAAGGTGAGATCCCAAAATAAAATATTCTAAATTTCTCTGTGATATTCATAATTTATATTTTATTCATATCCCAGTGGAGTATATCTCTGGTTGTTGCATTAGTAAAGTATATGTTATATGTTATATCATCCAAGAGATATTTTAGTATATTAGTTAAAGTATTTACAAAACCGAAAATAGATATTTATTG
Organism: Papaver bracteatum; assembly: GCA_023529315.1. NCBI lineage: Eukaryota > Viridiplantae > Streptophyta > Magnoliopsida > Ranunculales > Papaveraceae > Papaver > Papaver bracteatum. The sequence continues at coordinate 161,417 of JAJJWX010001832.1, forward strand.
TATGTCTTTAGTATTTTCGGGTTTGGTATTTCCTTGTTGTCCAAACTACCCTAGTCATTATAAATAATAAAGTTTATAATTATTTCAAACTCGTTCCGGGACACAGTGAACTAACAGTTTGTGTAGGGAGCCCATCAATAGTGTTATCGTAATACACATTGCAGAGTGGAGTATCCAAATTAGGTGAAATCCCTTACATGCGCTTCGTTTTAAAAACTTCTTTGGATCAAGAAGCTTCTAGTAATACCGTTATTTGGAAACTAGATCGTATTTTTATTTAGTTGTCGGTTATGGATTTGATTAACTAACGGTGTGCTGGACCTTGATAGATATAGTTTGTTTATTTTGTGATCCTTCTCTTCTGATGTAAGGTCACTCGAACTAGTTTAAATATCAACGATTTCAGATATGCTTTATTGCATATAGATCTGAAGACAAGACTTTTGATCATCCATTGTTAACAGAATCCATTCTTAACATGATATATTATTAAGTAATCAAGTTGTTTATGCACGGATTGAAGAATAAAAGATTTCTTTTTGGTATTTAGATCTTCGTGATAACTTCTTGTACACTTGATTGACTGGGATCCGACAAGCTTGTTTATCTCATATAGACTTTTTAATCTTGTTATATATATCGAAATTCTTATGTATTTGTCTTTGAGATATAATCTGATAGTTTGTGATCTAAAATTGATTATTTTGGTAAACTTGATCGTAGTTGATCTAATTGATTCAAAGAAGTTTATATTGATTAAATGAAAGAGCCTTTATTTAACTATATCTCTGATTTATTTCCTAAGATTGATAGAGTGACTTTTGAAACAGATTAGTCATTTATTATTTTGGAATACGGTCTAAAGCAGTTGAATAGTTGAAATATTCACAACATATGAAGAGACTTAAGATAGTGGACTATATCTTAGGATTTACAGTGCGTAGACTATATTGTTTGTAGACACAAGAATACTGAAGGAACTGAGTAACTTGGAGTAAGATTACTTGGTCTCAGTTATACAAAGTTGTATTAGTCTTTGTATAGCGGCTTAATTTCGAGATTATTCAAAACTAGACTAGGTCCCGAGATATTTCTACATTTATGTTTCCTTGTTAACAAAATCTTGTTGTGTGCCTTTACTTTATTTTACGTAATATAATTATTATAGATATAGTTATGATTAAAGTAATAGTACTGCACATTGATCGAGCACTTGGTTTGTTCCCATAGCTTGGTTCGCTTTCGAGCTTACTGTATATATATACCAAGTGTATATCTTGCTGAAGTAATCTTCTTGACGGTGCTTGTCTGTATTAGATTACACAAGATGTGTCTTGCATAGGTTGATATCGAAAACATTGGGGTGTACTTACCCTCATCATTTCAGTTATAACATGTATCATTATGTTTTCTTATCATGCTCTAGATTAAATACACAATATTGTAAACATACATCTCTATCGTGTTATGTAACAAATTCCTCTCTAACTTGTTATCATGCAAAATTGTAATTATCTCTACAAAATTTTCATATAATATTATGTGTTTCATCCTAGACATGTTTTTATTATTTCTATTTGATTTAGAATCCAATTATCATAGCAAATGTAATGGTAAACAATAAACTTGCAGGGTTCACTGTTAGGATTTCTTGAAATTTTAGGCAACATATTGGAGATAATGGTTACCTCATTGAAGATTGATATGACTTTCATTGATTGGTTCAAGGCTCCAACATATCTTATTAAAAATAAGATAATTAGGATGTGGAACCAATTCCTCTAAAATGAAAGGATATATCTTGAGATTTGACGTAAGAATTGTTTGTATATTTCCTTAAAATTTTCTCAGCAGTTTCCTTTTCCCCGTTGATAAGTGTAATGATTTTCATGATTGGCTTCACACATGATTCAGTAATAAATATAAGGGTTATTTGGTTTTTGGTACTCAGATTTTGACCGAAACCTGGGTTTGATCTAAACATTTGTCCAGCCTTTGTGTTTGGTCTAAATACCAACGTTGAACCGCGTTGACTCGGTTAGATTTTGATTTCTGTTAACTAATTATTTAAAAAATAAATAAAACTTAATTATTTGACGTCGTTAACTTAACCGTTAACACGTGAGACACCAAAAACTCACATGTCTAACTGATCCTAATCGCCTCTATCATGTTCTTCATTCGATTTCTCCATTTTTATTTCAGAAATTCCTCTTCTCCTTTTAATCCTAATCGCTATATCTCCATTGTTCTTCATTGTTCAATGAGTTCCAAGAAAATCAGCTACTAAGGTTAACATTACAGACATCATTGCTATGAACCCAGCAAATGTAAATTTCAACTATGGAGTTTCCGACAAATATTCTTTAGTCAGTGCTTCTGTTGCATCCGGAAAGATGGTAATAAATGAACGAAACCAATTGCGAGAATTACACCGGATACAAATGCTAAAGCTGCGAAAAACAAATTTCGTTCTTAAGAATTTCTTTTCTTTTCCGATGAGTTGAAGTGCAATTCCTGCTGTCCCGGAGATTAGAATCGCTACAATTGCTTTATTTTTCATGTGAATGCTTCTGAATCATTTCTGCAATCTGTTGTATCGGTTTCTTTAAAGCCAGTTGTCGCCATTCAAGTCTGAAATTAACTCCAACATAAAATTTCCCTATTTTTGACAAAACAAAAACAAGCCCAAAATTTTAGAACCCTTATATTACAAACCCTTCAATAAATTTCTTCTATAAACCCTAAATAAAATTCCAAAATCTCTCAAATCTTCTTACTAGAATGAATTCCCCAAAAAGGAGTCATCAATCAATTTCTTCTTCCCCTGTGTAATTCCTTCACTTTCATTCATCAATCAATTATGAACCCTTCGAAATGAAACTCCTTCTGTCAAAATTTGATCTTGTTAATGAATTTGTATCAAAACTTCAACCCTTTATTCTCCTTGATATCAAATCCTTCTCTTCAATTCATTAATCAGTAAATAAATTCTTAATGAAACACGGCTTCAACCTTTTGTTCTTTTTAATATCAAATTCTTCACAGATAAAACTAAGAGAAAGACTAGATTCCATGACCTCCGATCAATTACAGTTGGCCGATGTACTGGATTTCCATCAAATAGGTTTCTATTTTTTTTATATAAATCTCTCTTAGCCATTGATATTTGTGTTGCGTGCAGATCTGATACGAGACCTACACGTGTAAGAAACGTGAAGGACTTCATCAGTCATTGTTAGTAAAGTTAATTATATTTTCGTAATTCACTATTTAATTGGTCAAAAGTTATACACGTCATCGGTTAACCGAGTCAACACGGGTCAACGTTGGTCTTTAGACCAAATGTAAAAGGCTGGACAAATGTTAGACCAAACCCAGGTTTTGGTCAAAAACTGAGTACCAAAAACCAAATAACCCTAAATATAAAAGTGATTGTATAATGCAATAACATGAATTCTGTAGTGTAATCATTTGGCACATATAGAAAGTTAGATGTTACTCTACTTTCCAACAGAACCAATGAAATAACGAAAATATATCCAAAGTAATAGTAAGGTTCATCAACAACATGATGTATGTAAACAGTTCAGATTATAGTGAAATGCAGTCGTTATATTATAATCCAATGAAGGATGAAAATCTAAGAATCATAAAAAAAAGGGAAGTTGATAAGGAAATTACTTGTATAAGTATGACAATCTCAATTTCTCTATTTATGAACTACCCTTTAAGATACTGCAGGGATATGACTGACTATGATTGATCTTGCGGGTAGAACAATTTAAGCAAGGGGATCGCATGTTGATTGCTCCATAGGAGAAAAATTAGAGGAGAAAGGAGCAGATGCAGCCTTCCAATAGGTAGCCTAATAGATTGGATACAACATAATCTTCCAAATTGATTCAATGCCAACTTTTCAGCTGCTGATGGGAAGATATGAAAATGCTAGACAGAATGGATATATTATTAGTGAAAACTTTGAAATTTAAGCAAGTAACTGTATTAATTTCAATGTAATTTTTTTGTTTGTTTGTTAATTTATAGATATAACTAGGTATTAACCCGTGCCGTAACGGCACGGGCATAATTTTTATTTAGTTATGAATTTTCCGACATATGAATATCAAATATAATATGTATTAATATCAAGTTTACCCTTCTTATCGTTGCAAAAGTAAAGGGAAACCCGATAGATATTTTAATTCTTCACTTCACATCCTTTCTAGCATTTTCCGCCTTGAAATCCTTCTATACTATGTCTCTCCTTTTTCGATTTGTATCCTCAAGCCAACAATGAAATTATATCGAAACTAATTTTTACATATTTTGTCCCAAAAAAATATATTATTTGATATGTTTTTTAGTTTAAAAAGATATCTTATCGATCTTTTGAAATGGTATTACCTTTTTTCATCTTTCTTATATTTAGTGAATGGTGTTAAGATGTTCATGGAAAATAGGAACCTACTATGGGCCTGACAACATAGCACCGATCATGTCCCTACTTGGCCACCTTGGGATATGAGGTGTGTGGTTTTAATCTAAAAGGCCTCAGTGCTATGTAAGGAGATGCCCAAGTTTATTAAGCTCAACATGTAATCCTCTTTCTTCCATGTGGGACTATCCCTAGCTATAATTAATTGGTTTATCGTGCCACATACTCCAACAATCTCCATCTTGACGATATTAAACCACTTCACCATATGATTACCATTTGTATATGCTACCCATCGATCAGGATTATTGTCACTATGCGCCCTACAATCCTACTTTACCTTGAGTTAATGAGAAGTCAATCACCAACTCCAGCTTGAGCATTTCCTTGCCCACATATAACCCTACTACTTGATAGTTAATGTGTGAGACATTAACTCCACCTTGAGCGCCAGTTCATCCTTGAGCATTGCCTTTCGGATCTAGAACCCTGTTCCACATAAGTTAATGAATGAGACACTAACTCCACCTTGAGCGCCAGTTCAACTTTGGGCCTTACCTTCTTCACCTTGAGTCTAATTTCACTTGCGCCCTAAACCGGGTGACATCCACAACCACTTCAACGTTCGAACAGTATCCCCAACCATGGGTTCTGATACCAATTGTTAGGATCTTCATGGACCATTAGACACTACTCAGGGCCTAACCACATAACACGAAACACCACTTGACCACCTTGGGATAAGAGGTGTGGGGTTTTTAGCTAAAAAGCCTCGGTTCTATGTATGGAGAAGTCCAAGATTATTGTATGTTCTTAATGTTTCAATGATGATGACATACTTAAAATATAATTCATTCACTTAATATATTATACTTTAAAATGTTAAGTCATTTCCGATGGTAATCATTTTACCCACATACGATGTAGTTCTAGTTTTTCAAAATTCCCATAAATATTATGTACGTAATTCAATTTGGCAGGAAGAGTTCACCGAATGAAATATAGGTAATGGCTCATCCTTTCGTAACATTGTGTCCTTTTCAACATAGTTGGATCCAGAGTTGGTAAAAATCACTGAATTTATGGGTTCTCGGGCGAGAGTAATCTAGGTATGGGCTACCTCCCAGAAAAATGCTAATGGATGTCCACATCAGTTTTAGTTAAAAATCCCACACTATCAGATAACCACAATGACTAAGTGGGAGCAGTATTAGCAAAGATCAGGTCCTTAAAAATGGTATTAGAGTCGACCACGGGTTACATGTCGAGGGCGAAAGAGTATTCTTGACGTATTGAACATATTCCAGAGTCTCATGAGTGAGAAAAAATTCCAGAGTCTAGGATTGAACATATTCCGTACCCGAGGACGACTCCAAATTAAGTTGGAATAGAGGTAATGGTTTGTCATTTGCTAACACCGAGACCTTTTCAGCATAATTGGCTTCGTAGTTGGCGAAATATCTTTATAGTTAAGCATGCTCGGTATTGAGTAATCTTGGGATGGGTGACCTCTTAAGAAGTTGTTGCTAGATGAACGCAGCGGTTACCATTGAAAACTGAATACTATCAGATGAACGCAGTGGCTTAGTAAGGACATTATCGGTAGAGGGCAAGCCATTACATTCTACGACATCATGCATCCAAATGTGAGGTTATTTGTTGCATAAAAATAATAAAATCATGATTAGTTAGTAAGTCAAATCATTAAGTAATTAACCTAATAACAATAAGCTCTACTAACAATAAACTCTGCTATCCATCATCATTGAATAAAAATAACGTTAAACAATTTATCAAGAAATATGTGAGGCGATGCGAAATTACTCACTGGGCACCAATACTTGCCACCGTCATTATGATCCACTTATATAATTGCTAGCCAATTTAACTAAGTTTGATGCTGCTTTTTTTCATTCAAAAAGAGTATTTTGAAAAGATTTTGATAGCAATATTTTTTCATCTTAGTGTTTATTAAAGATTTCATAAAGTGTATACTTCCTAAATTTATCAATTTGTAAAGTGATGAGAATGAGCTTTTAAAAGCTTCAAAAGCAAAAGCTATAGTTCACCCTAGCTTCATATGTTATTTTCCAATTCTATCTCATTTTGTTTATAACTGACAACAATTATCCTTGAATCTATATATGATCACCAATTTTTATTTTTTATTTTTTATATTCTTTAAAGATAATTATTTTTTATTTTCAAACTACATTTTATGTTATATCGTATCATTAAAATATACTTTTATTTTCAACGATATATATTAAGAGATTATGGATTTTTAAAAAGTGGTTTAGAAAAATAATACTTTTTAGTAATAATACTAATTAGTAAATTTAATATTACATGTGTAAGTACTCTAATAGTAGAAAATTTACTTACTTTACGCACTATAAAATAGAATAGACAATTTTCATAAATATGTTTGCTTTTGTCATTTTCTCACTAACTATAGTTGAACATGATATTTTCAGAGATATGTCTGTTTTTTAAAATAGTTTTATCTTTAGTTTATAATTTGTAACCGTTCAATTGTTTTTTTTTACAAAGCTCGGCACAGTAACTTACATCGGCAACCAATTGTTTTTTTTTTTACATAGCTCCGCACAATAAAGTACATCGGAAAAGCAATTTTGTAAAGATCGCAGCAATACCAAACTAATTCAAAGTATTAGCTAATAAAAATATACTTTTATTATCATCATTAGTAGAATAATTTATATATTATCTTTTTTAGTTTGATATTTAATTAATAGACTATTTATTATGAAGAATTATGGAACCTTAATGACATGATAACTTTTGTCCATTAGATGCATTTCTAATCTCAATCACAACCATCACCTATGACAAACGATTACCTCCCTAGATTTATCTCTTGTGAGGAAAAGTTTGAACCACCACTTACATAAGCAAAGTTATTACAAACCGTGCTTTATATTCTTGATGATAATAATAAGAAAATGAAGTAACAAAGTATTAGTATTGATTTTGCTTAATGGGATTGCATAAACAAAACATAAAGTGTTCCATTATATGAGTTACCGGTAGATCCAGGTCTCTTGTACTCGTTCCTTAGATTAGTGGTTATTTATGTGTTTATAGGGCTTAAACCGTGCCGTAACTAATATCTACTGATATTATTAGATTAGTGATTCATTCGACCTTCGCCACGCTTCCACAACCTACTATCGCAACTAATATCTATGAATATTTTTTTTCTGTTTTTATCAAAATTATTTATTAATAGAAGAAATACAAATTTATTAATTTAACTAAGAGAAATTTTATAATAAAAGAAATTAATAGATTATTTATTATGAGAAATTAGTGAACAAACATTATTATGAGCAATTAATAAATCATTTAATATCAATTAGTGTGGAAAACTAATTAGTTAGGTATTTATTATATTAATCATTTACTATATTTATTATATTAGATTTCCATTAAAGGGTCATTAAATGTTAGTTTTATGGGACAAATTACAACCATAGATTTATCAATTGGGATATGAAATCTTGGCCATCACTTACACGTGCGAGATGAGGGTGTGGCCAAGAGAACTACAGCCGTAGATTTATCTTTGTCCAGACAAATCCTGACCACCACTAACAAAGGCCAACTTGTCCAAACTCTGTTTTATACTAATGATATTTCCAAGACAACTAATATAGCTAATTTCTGTAATAGACATGCTATCCAAAATATGTAGAAAAATGAGGGATTAGTACTAATCCTTCATATACTCTATATGAGGAATTATATAAAACTTTTGACTGTTAATGATGCTTAAAATTCTGAGTATCAGTTAAATCAATCTAGTATCTGAAATGTTTTCCCTATTTTTCGGAGAGAAAAAAAACTATGTCCGAATGTGTAATTTCTACTCCTATTCCAATCTCTCCGCTCTGATATATAAAAATAATGCCATATGTTGTATTGTTTATTTTGTTTTGCTCTGCAGATCATTATAGGACTAATACTAACTGATTACACAGGAAACAGAGCCACGGTCTCCCCATCACCTTCACAACAATAAGAAAGAGAACTAGCCAGGGAGGGAGCTGAAGAAGCATTCAAATGGGTTACATAGTTAAGCACAATGATGAAATTTAAAGGAAACTGCAACCACTCCATCCAGTGGATTACATGAACGATTGTGTCTTAGATGGAGAACATTTTTATGCCACATAACTAGATCGTAAGCATGCAACGAAATATGACCGTGTTTGTTAAGATGATGTTTTATTAAAAACGTAGCTTCAAAACCACTTAATATTTTTATCCGCCTTATTACGGATGTTTTATGCAGAGTATTCAACTGTGTCACATGTTATTTTTCCTAGAGCTGAGTTTGACATGGTGTCTTTTAGGTAGGTTTTCGTTCTTTCCCTATCACGAATGTAAACTATTCAATCAAACCAATACTGTAGAAAAATTCAATGGAAAAAATAAAATTTTAAAATTACTTTTATGCCAACTAATGATGTCATAGACTCAAAACTCTAAAGCTGAAAAATTCACAATGGAACGAGTTATTTAGATTTCATTTTTTTTGTTTTTGACTTGAAAAGGGCAATTAAATTAAAAGATCAGCTCATCACCAAAGAGATGAAAAAGAGAATATAAATAAAGGCTCACTTATAGTAGAGCCACGGAAAAAATATCAAAACCAATACCCAGAAAAAACAAGCTACATGAGGAAATTGAAAACTAATGCATAACTATTAAGACAGGGTTTAATGAAATACCCTAAAAATTTTTTGTTCTCATGCACCAGTTGTAAATGAAAATATTTACATTGTTGATGATTGCGTCCATGGTATTATACTTCCCATTAAAAAGCCTACCATTACGCACAATTGAAACTTCCCACCAGATTGCAAATGGGATAATATACCAAATATTGTTTTTGACATTGTTACCTTTACCTTTTTCCTCCTCCATTCCCAAATAGGTTGTCTAACAGTTTCTCGAAAAACCCATTTTAAACCATAAATTTTCACGAAAAATAACCAAATATCTCTAGTGGTTTCACAATGCAGGAAAAAATGATTATTTGACTTTGTTGCGTTCTTACAAAGTAAACATCCATTCACCATAATTGAATTCCTATAACAATATTGAGTTGGAGCTTCATTGTAACATAAAGTCTAAATAAAGAAAATTACCTTTTGTGGGATTTTGGGATTCCATAGTGCTTTGTAAGGAAACTGCAACAAGCCATCAGTCTCCATAGCTTTATAACAACTAGCCACAGAAAAACCATGACTTCCATGTTTCCAAATTCGCTGATCTTCTCCCTCATTTCCAAAATTATATGTAGAGATGAGATTTGTGAGATAAAACCAGACATGTAGTATAAATTACAAAATGTGTATGAACATATTAACATGCGATTTTTAAAGAAAACAACAGTATTGCAGTTGTACCATTTTCCTTTTAAAAAAATTCAGACGCAAATGTCAAAACATATGAGGCTATTACGGGTCTGACTAAGTTGGTGATTTGATTTTAACAAGTTGTAGAAAGTGTTAGTAAGAGTTTCATTCGCTCGGACTTGTGAAGAGTCGATTTCAGACTTAGTTCTAAATTAAACAAGAGAATTTGTAGAAGTTGATAACAGTATTACGAGAGACTGGGACTCAGGATTCCACCAATAATTCATTCATGCGATTCATATATTTATTCTAGACAATTATATCTCAAATAATAATAAAATATTAACTATGATTCTTTTTCAAGGTAGATTTTTGAAAGCAATGACCGCAAATCGAAAGCATGAGACATCAAAACACTTAATCTAAGCATGACCCATTAATTGAAATCACAACTATTCAATAAAAATCATAAAACGATTAATAATTAATGCAAAAAGTCATAAGAGAATTAAAAAAATTAACACATGCATGAAATATGGCTTCCTCCATCATTCCATTATTGGAACTTAGCTTCGCATGGTGAAAACACGCTCAAAATATTTCTCTGTTTCTCAATAAGTGTTTACAAAGGTGAAAAAAGGAAAAGGAACAAAACAATGCAATTGCAACGGTTATAAACGCTGCGGATTGGCTGTTACAAAGAATCATTGAAAATGATGAACTTAGTCGCAGAAGGTCTTCTGCAACTATTGCTAATTATTGTGGGGTAAAAATTGATTATGCAGTATTTGGTAAATTTGGGTGTGTTAATGAGAAACGAATTCAAACAAATGCACTGCACGGGAGTACTTTTAAATTCGAGAGATCAATATGTAAGTCTCTGACCTAAACCAAGAAATGGTCATTCCAGATTCAATTCGGTCACAAAGTGAAGGAAAAGGGTTGATATTAGGGAGGGAATCAAAGAAAGTGTTTGAGATCAGAATATTGAATTATAAGGTGTGGTTGTTTTACGACTTGTATTAGAATGTGGAACTAGCTTGTAGAACGTAAGCTATCAGTTCTCGGTGTTTCCTGTCCTTTGTACAAATAGGTTGAAAACCTATTTATACAAGTCATTGAGCACCCTTGATCTCGTAAGAAGTGGAGATCGTTAAGTAGTGGAGAGGTGGGGTTGTGTAGAAGCGGTTTACCATCACGTTACCATTGTGAGGGGAAACTGGTCATCCTTGCACCCACTATCCTCTTACTACTATTTAACCGTCCGCTCTTTCCTGATACTTTCTTGTAATAGGCACATTGCATGCTGCATGTTGTAAACCGCTAGACCAATAACCTGATGAGTATCCCCCAATTTGTGACATGTTTGATGTCTCGAGTGTTTCGTGAAAAATGTGCAACAAGTTTCTAAGTGGGTCTAATGTGCAAGACCTAGTTATTATAACCAATCGCATGCAAGCTAGGCATCATAATGACATAGTGGCGTCTTCACAATGGAAATGTGGCGCCTGTTAGTGGATAAGTGGAGAGGTAATGCCTGCCAATGGCGTAGTGGAAAAGTGACCCCTGCCAATGGCGTAGCGGTTAAAGTGGCTCCCGCTTCATCTTGGTATATTGGTGTTGGATCCAAATATGGCCTTGCCATTGGCGCACGAGCTCTATGTTACCTCGTGTAAACCATTAATGATCATATTAAGTTTCGACAAAATTTTACAAATATGGTTTTGCCGATGTAGTGACCTTTTTATATCTTGTTCGTTGTAGTTATTCAAAAGCGAACTTAAGAGATTCTTGTTAATATGTCACCTGGAGATGCTTTTGTGGCCAAGCCGAGAAGTATTAACGACTCTAAAAATAAGCCAAATGTGGATGATGAATTCTTCACAAAGTATTTCATAGTCGCAAGAACACACCCCCAGCCACGTAATGACCCTCCTTACTGGCCCAAAAAATGAAGAGACTGCTCAATCGATTTCTCCGGAGCATGTGATAAGGTTTTGTCTTTAAAGGAACGAGTATCCTGCCTCTCCCATTGATTTGAAAATTTGCCATAACCCATTGCCCGCATATGATGGATGGATTAAATACATGATGAGTATTGACAGTGTCAGGATTTAATTTTATTAAGGCGCAAATTGCGGATGTTGTCATGGCGTCTGTAATACTTTGCACTAGAAAGGATGTTGTAGGTTTGACTACTTTTATTTTTAGATGGAACATGTCCACCCATACGTCCATATGTAGATGGGGCGAGATGACTATCACTTTGGAGAGTGTAGTTGTTCTGTTGAATTTTCCGGTTATAGGAAATTTTGACTTTAACTTATCTGAGGAAGAAAAAACAATGCATGTCGCTTTAATCGAGAAGGATGGAAAATATAATCAGTATGGAAAGGATGAGAATGCTTCTATACTTGGTGGGTGTCTGAATGGTTCCCCTCAAAAACCAAACTAGATCAGGTACTGAATGATACGCTCAGTGTCGCTGCATTTTTATCGTTGTGGTTGTCTAGAGATATTTTTGATGATGGCTCTGGCAAGAAAGAAATAAGACAGAAGTTCGTCAAATTTGCTACTAAACTAGCAAAAGATGTTGCTCTTCCCCTATGCAGTTTATTCCTTGGCTCTTTGTATACCCATGTGGATTGCCTAGCAACGAACATATACACCTCCAACGGATGTATGAAGGTAGACTCATCTGTTCACATTGCCTTTCTCCAATCGTGGTTGTGGGATAATTTCAAAAGTTATGCTCCTAATCCTGATACTTCACTTTCTAGCACATTTGGGGGAGCTAGGATACTTCGTTGGTTGAAGAAATGTGCAAGACCTGGCTTAAGGATCGTCGATTTTCTTGACAATGTGTATGCAATTGACTTTCATCCCTGGGCACCAGTTCACGCATCTATAGTACATCCCAATACTTTTTCATCCGCTCCAGGCATAACATTGCATTCTGACGGAAAGGACATGAGCATTGAGCATTGGGGAAATCGCGTTCATGCGAAGCTGCATACCTGGATCTGTCCCATATTTCTTCAGAGTATATTTTGAGGTGGTTCCTTATAATATGGACAGAGCTTCTCGTCAGATGGTATTTGACCAGGGAATTCTGTTCCATCGTCTGTCGATGCCTCCAGACGATCTTTTGTCGTCAGTTTTTTATAGTAGCGTTTTCGCAACAAAGAAAAGCCTTCCATTCTTGCTTCCAGAAAGAAAACCAATGATGAACCCCAAGTATGAGGAATTCGGGAAAGAGAAGTTTCTCCCTCTTCATCAGTTCGTGCAGAACATCGTGAATAGTCCTCGTGGAAAGCCCTCTTCCAAGACTTTAGAAAAACATAAGTTGTTTAAGCCGCTCCCTTCGCGTAAACGAAAACTTTCCGACCAAGGTGAAGAAAGTCCCCAGAGAAAGGAGAAGAGGTCGAAAAGTCGAGCAGATGGCATTCGGTCAGGTTCAACATCCTTAGTGGTCTTCAACTCTTAAAATATGCATGTATGTATGCGTTTCTTTCTCACCAGCTAGATTTTTTAAATATTTAGGATTATCTTCATTGAACATTCCTCTTTTAATTCAGGGCCTTGATGACATGAACGCCTTTTCCAGACTTGCACGTGGCAAAAATATGGCGCGTCTAGAGGAGGAATCTGGCGATACTGAGTCTCTCGAAGGTGAAGATGAGGAAGAAGAAGATTCAGAATCCGGCGACGATGATAGAAGCACTTCTAAATGTAGTAGCAACGAGTCTAACTTTTCCAGTGAGCCAGCAGATGAGTTGGTATGTCCCACACGATTTTTTTCCTCTTGGATTATTTATTTTCTGATATGAAATAAATATTCAATCGGTGATATTACAGAAAGAAATTACACCTGGAGATAACCCTGAGATGGAGATTAACCACGATGAAGATGTTATTGCGCCTTTAATCATAGAAAAAATGTTTGTGGATAACCCTGAGATGGAGATTAATCATAACGAAGATGTTGATGCGCTTTCAATAGTGGAAACCACGCATGTGTCCATGGGCATTATTATTACTGAAGAATCTTCTGGAGTTGAAGGAGCGCTAGTCGTACATTCAGCTGCAGGTGCCATCTTCAACCCTCAATTTGTGGCTCCCTTTAAGGATCATGTGCTGATTGGCGGATTCAGCGTACCAGCTAAGTATGCGAAGTTGTATACTCAAATATGGGAAAATCATGGACACATCGCAACGACCAAGAAAATTAACAGTCGCTTTTTGTTGGTTAAACACGTGGAGGAAACCTTATCTTCAATTCATGATATGTGTAGTGTGACCGGCCATACCGTTTCTGGAGACGTAGTCTCAAGCTAAGAGTACCATCGGGACATGTGCGTGAACTTTGAGTTTAATGCCTCCTGGTTCTGCGAAGGACTTTCCAAAATCCAAAAGCTGGAAACTGAAATGGCCGAAGTTCCTTTCGTGGATTTTATTAATCATCAGGAGGCAGAAATCGAGAAGTTATCCCAGGAATTGAAGTTGAAGCAGGCTACTCTCCAAAACATGAAGGACGCTTTCTCCAAGAAGAACAAGCCATTGTTGGATGATTTCTCTTGAATGCTTTTATTTTTCTGAACTTTCTCCTCTTAGGTTTTTTTTTTTGAAAGGCAAGAGACGCCTATTTTGTGGTTTGATTTTTTGGCTTTGAGCTAGTAGGTAATTGCTCTGTGAAGATGTTTGAATTAATTTGTTTTTGGAATGATTTTGTGAGGAATTTTCTGAATGATATTTGGATCAACTAATAAGTTGGAATCTTAATTATGGATGCACATAGTTGAGCCATTTGGGAGAAATTATTAATATTGCATGAAAAGGGAAAATACTAGGGTGATATGATATTTTAGAATAATTGAGTTATTGGCTTCTATTCTCAAAATGGGACTGATGTCTGTGTCAAGCCCTCATCGAATTTCAAAATAATTGGCCGTGAAAACATTGTTTGATGAAACTTACTCGTCCGTGAGGCTTCCCAGCAAAACTGAATTTTGTCGGATAATTGCTTCAAGTCTGAACCTATTGTGTACGCATCCATAACAATAAGAAGTCCCCGACGGTTTTATTATTCTCGCAATGTCTGGAATTATATAGAGTCATTATTCCTTCGATAGATAAGAAGCGTCCATCAGGAGGAATCTATGTGAAAATGTCTTTATACCGATCCGCGGTGAAATGGAAGACTTTCAGTTCCCAGGCGCAATTCTCCTGAATTGATCTTTCTTGGACAATGTGCTTCAGACCATTGCATTCACTAGTAGGATGATGGATGAACCTGTGATAGTGGCAATATCTCGAATCCAACATTTCTTGATCAGTTGGCGGACGCCATATGGGAGGCATTTGAACCACCCCGTCTCATACCCAAATTTCCAGTAAATCCAGAACTTTTCTTATGGGGAATTGGAAACATGGGTAGTTCGAGTCCGACTTCCTTTGTGTTACCGGTCGTTGTCGTGGAAACTCTTATAGGTTTTAACGTGAAGTTTTTTTTCGATGGAGGAGTCGAAGCTTGAGAGAGTGTTGATTCTGGCATAGATCGTTTAGCTCAGAAATTTTATTGAAATGCAACTTCCCTTGAGGGTTCTGTATTAGTGACAGCAATATGAGGTGGTTGGACTGAATACTGTTCATCGGCACAGTTCCCGTTCTCACAGGTATCTTGGTAGATTTTTCCTTCTTCAGGTGCTTCTATTTTTAGTAAGGTTAGAGCGGTGGTGGATGCGGACTGTTGGACAACCCTTTGAACTTCTGCGAGGGTCTGGAGATACAAGTTTTCCAAAAAATCTTCATAGGCCGGCTCCTTACCCTTACCTTGAAAATATTGTGATGCACCCGGCAGGTCTCTTCCCTTAGTCTTGTAAAATTTCCTCAGCTCTTTGTCATTGGCTAAGTTTAATTGGTCATTTCCTTCCTGCTCCCGTACGATGCGGCTACGTATTCTATCTGCACTATCGTTGGCGAAGATACAAACCTCAGGCAAGGATTCAATATTTTTTGTATCACTTCTAAAATCGGTGGTGTTCTCCGAGCGAATGTTTACTGATTCTTTCCACAACCGGTTTACCATACTCTTTAGGAGAAAAATCGTCTCATTTTGCAGCTTGATGATATTGTTTTGATTTACAATAATGTCCTCCAGCATTTCCGTCATGCCTTCCATGATGATTGGATTTCGAGCATTCATGGTTTTGGAAGGGTATGACTGACCGAGATACATTATGAAATGGAAGGTTGGGATTGGTGATTTAAATGAATTTTGGTTAATGATTAAATTAGGCCTAAGATCCACCCTCTTGAAATTAAGAAAATTGGAATAAAACTGAAAATTGATCTTGCAACCGACAGATTAATCTCCCACTGTGGTCGCCAGTTATTTTGGGGTAACAACTAATTCTGCGGTTTTTGGTAAATTTGGGTGTGTTAGTGAGAAATGAATTCGAACCCAAAAAAAATGCACTGCGCGGGAGTACTTTTAGATTCGTGAGATCAATCTGTAAGACTCTGGCCTAAACCAAGAAATGGTCTTTCCATATTCAATTCGGTCACAAAGTGCAGGAGAAGGGTTGATCTTAGGAAGCGAAGCAAAGAAAGTGTTTGAGATCTGAATATTGAATTATAAGGTGTGGTTATTTTATGACTTGTATCAGAATATGAAACTAGCTTGCAGAACGTAAGCTATCAGTTCTGGATGTTTTTTGGATACTTGTGTTGATAATACTTGTGTCATTTGTCGAAATAGGTTGAAAACCTGTTTATACAAGTCATTGAGCACCCTTGATCTCGTAGGAAGTGGAGATAGTTAAGTAGTTGAGAAGTGGGGTTGTGTAGAAGCGGTTTACCATCACGTTCCCATTGTGAGGGGAAACTGGTTATCCTTACACCCACTATCCTCTTACTACTATTTAACCGTCCGTTCTTTCCTAATACTTTCTTGTAATAGGCGCATTGCATACCGCACGTTGTAAACTGCTAAACCAGTATCCTGATGAGTATCCCCCAGTTTGTGACATGTTTGATGTCTCGAGTGTTTCGTGAAAAATATGCAACAAGTTGATGAGTGGGTCTAATGTGCAAGACCTAGTTATTCTGACCAATCGCACGCAATCTAGGCAACAAAATGGCATAGTAACGTCTGCATAATGGAACAGTGAAAATGTGGCACCTGTTAGTGGATAAGTGGTGAGGTGATGCCTGCCAATGGCGTAGTGGCAAGGTGACGCCTTCCAATGGCATAGCGGACAAATAGGATCGTGCTTCATCTTGGCATATTGGTGTTGGATCCAAATATGGCTTAATGATATTAACTTTAGTGGCCACATCAAACTTAATGTCTAGGTGATGCTATTTTGCATGTGGCCGCGACACGGTGACATTTTTTGTGCGGATAATGCCATGGCCCCGTCAAAGGAATTATGGCAGGGCCATAATAAGGGAACGACCATTGGCGAAAGGATAGCCATGGGTGGCCATATCATAGCGCCATTTTTAGGGTTTTATGGGTCCCACATGGCTTGTGGCATGTTGCTTCCACGGAATGGCATGGCCTGCCGATTGGCAAGCTAGAGTGATTTGGAAGGTTGGCTAACTGATTGGTATGACACTTACGATGATCACTAGACACGTCTTGGGATAGCTTACAAGCAATCCCAGTACTTTGTCGTGAAACGTAGCAGCGGCGTTGGCACGTTGCTTGCGGTGGCATGATGATGCCTATTTGGTCGCATTCGGAGTGGCTGAACTTAATAAATCAAGCGGCCAAATCGTTTGGCTGTGATTATTTCTTGGAGACCGGCTTGGGTCTTCAAGATTAGATTCCTAATGGAATTAGGCGCATCGGCCCACCAACTTCCAACTTTATTAAAAGTGTGTGTGGTGGGTTTTGAGCGATCTGATTGGTTGATGGGAGTGGGGGCTGGCAAGAGAAAGATGAAGCGTGGCCAACGGCCACAGGCAGCGCCTATTGGAGCGAATTATCCGGCTATGTGGCGTGGTTGCTCCTCTTTCGCCATTGCTCCTATTTGCCATAGTTCCTCTTTTGTTTCCTGTTTTATGGTAGGACTTTGCTCCTGCTAGATCCTGTGCGGATCAGTTTCCAAGTTTACCTAGGTTTGGCCTCGACCAATAGGGTTCAAGATATTTGCACAAGGCGCAAAAGACCTAATGTTTGAAATTAATTAGGCCGAAAACTTGAGTCTTGTGAGTTATCACAAAATTGAACAAATTTAACAAATTCTGCGACAAAATTCTTTTTATTCTCAGAGAGCAGTTAGCGCGTCTTATGATTGGGCATTTTCATGCAGACCTTAATTCTGATACTTCGGGAAATTCGTGCTACTCATCTGCGAGTGAACACTAATTGTCATGTCATACCAGTACTAAGGGTTCAGCTAGGGAACATAGCATAGTAAAATACTCAATAAACCATACACTAACGAGTAATGCAGGCGAGAGTTTTACAGAATGTTTGGGATTGTTGCTACATGCACCATTCTGAATAAATATACTGAATTGCTCAATACATGTGTGAGTAGAAAGGCTCGGGCACTCATTACTTTTAAATGGCTCAGTCTCTTTGTAGACGGCGCATTAAATACAGGGTTTTATAATTTTAGCCCTGAACTAAAAACCACCATCAACACTAATAATGATTGTTTCTGCAACAAACTTCATGTGTCGGCTATACTATTCTTATTCCTCCTATGCTAGTGATGATCAACTTCTCTGCAACTCTATTCTCTCACTCTGTTCATCCCCAAAGTCTCTGATGGTCCTTGATGAGTCTCCTACCACTTATATATAGACAGTGGACCGATTAAAACTTTCTTTCTTTATCTTATTTTTCATCAACCAGAAGTATCGGGATTTATCTTGTTTTTCTTCTTTTCTTAACGCGTCTGTAGGTTGTCAAACTATTCCTAGGATGGAAACAAATATCACGAAGATATCTTAGCCTTACCTCCACACGCTACTTCCACAAATATAACCAAATAATCCCGTGTATTTATCCATCCCGTGTTTCGAGAATTAAAAGAATTCTTCCCTTTTTTTACCTACAAATCCATGTACCCAACCTGTATAATCATACCAAACCCATAACAATCCATATCCAAGAAAGAATCTGATTAGATGTCGTCCAAAATTCTCCCAGAAATTCACAAAGTCATGGAATTATTTTCCCGTAAAATACCACCTCCCCTATTTCATTGAAGCCGATGATCAAGCCCAAGCTTTCCTAATCCAACACGCATACCAAGCTTGTTTAGGCCTAACAGGTCAATCCCAATCAAAATAGGCAATTGAATCCCCATAAAAGTCATCCGAAATTCCAACCCTAAATCAGCTTCATTATTGCCAGATTTTCCCGCCAAAATCTATTTTTTAATGGTGAAGATGGTGTGCCTCTATCCATACTTGGGGTGCCAGTAGCAGCTAATAACCAAAATTTGGGTGTAAATAGTAATTTTCTAGGGTGCCTTTATCAACTCCTCCGCCTTTAACACATTTTTGAGGTGCTTTTAGTAATTTTCTACGGAGGTCCAAATACCACTTTTCGAGACAATTTTTCCACACATGTTTATTTCTCCAAAAATACCTACAAAGACATAAAATATCAAAATAAGTACCAAAATGGGTACTAGTACAATATAGAAAATCGAGATTAAAATGGATACATAAATGCGTATATCAGTTGGTCTAAAATCGATCAAGTTTTATGTGAAGAGATATGATCAAGTATAATTTGAAGAGATGGTGAAACCTTCGTCTTTTTTTCTCTATTTTTTCCTTTTTGTTCGCCAAAGATGTACATTTTAGAAATATAATTATTTCAGTTGAAAACAAGGAAAGGTTTATTTTAAAATTAGAAGCATTGTACTCATGACGATGGGGTTAGTCGTAGGAATTGATGGATCTTACGATAGATAATGTTATACATTAGAAACTCTATAAATTAATAGCCGTGGAATCAAAAAAAAAAAAATCAATTTGTACAGAGATTATTAATTTAACCAGTTAAATTTTAGCTTGTGCAAGTTTAGTTAAGATCATCCAATTCTTTCAATTTAGAGAGACTGTTAACTTAACGAGTATTAATTAAAAGAGATATTTTGTAAATAGGTCGTAATTTTAAGACCTAATTAGGGTCATATAACATGCAGCTGATGCATTAGGGTCCTAGGCTAACAAAGACCGTGAGAATATTGTTATATTTGACTTTTTCGATTTTATCACATATCTTAACCATCAATTTTACCACAGATCTTAACCATAGAATTACTTACCTTCTTCTATTAATTTCCAGGACTCAAATACTAAATCATTTAGTTAGTGATTAACAAAAAAACATCAACAGTTTAAAACCATCTTGCTATTGTCTCGATCAACATTTTTATCATTTACGTATGTTTTAATTCAGTTCCAACAAGAATATCAAGTGGTTCATTGAACCTAGATTCATCACCAAGACCTGATCATGTTTTTCATTGAAACAAGTTGTTCATGCGAGTAATTATGGGTCTAATAGCTCATACGCTTGGTCTTTATGGCTAATCGTGATAGTTATAAGAGATATTTGAGGTTAAAAAGGATACAGAGTTTATATATGGTAAGAGTTTGTGTTGTAGATATGCATTGTTGCCATTGATTTCTGGTGATTAATGGTTACGAATTGCTGAGTTTTAGAGTATATGATGGGTTAATGAACTCGGGTTTTTGTCAAACTTGATATCACTGCACGGAATAAGCTTTAAAATGGGAAGAAAAACACAAGAACATCACTGTGTATCACCAAATTTTTGTGAGCCAAGTGTTCGAGAGAAGTCCTGAACTAGCTTAAAAGGGGGTTAGGTTATAGCTAGTGCCTTCAAACTATTTGATATAAGGGTACTTTGGTAAAATATGCAAACAGTCAAAGTCAGTCCATGACCCTATTGCATCAACCACATGTTCCGCGACCTAGAACCTAATTAGGTCCTAAAAATACGACCCTTTTACAATATATCTCTAGTTTAAAATTTTATATTGTATTTTGTAACTCACTAGCACTAAGTTTACAATTTGAGAAATAAAAGTGATCAATTTTTATTTTGATGAATTTAAGTGGTCACGATAATACCATCTCTAAATATGTAATATCCAATGTCGGTGGCATATTGACACTGAAGTTGGTGTTACAAGACTACATCTTGAACTTCCTATAGGCAGCTGGACAAGGTAGAATTGGAACAACGGCTTTTCAGATTCAGAAGGAAAATAGATTTTTTTGTTGTCACACAAGAATTTATTTAGTCATTACGAGACCTCCGTTACAAAGGAAAACATATCAATTAATTGATTTTATGATTTAATACCCAGAGATTTAAAATATGCTTGAGTTTTCTGCCGGAAGATAATAGAAAAATATAACTATAACAGACCAATATGCCCATAAACAGATTTTACTTCTCTATGTTGCCCAAGTATAAGGTGAATTTATAATCTTTCCCTCAATCTAATGATAAGAAATATGTTTTTGTATCCTTGCGTGTCCATTGGGTTCATTTTACCTTATTCTTTTGAGTATCAATCATGGAAAAAGTTCAACATGGTATGGAATGTATTGAGAGCGAGAAAAAAATCTGAAGTGATTATTTTTATACATATTTACACCGGCAACGATATGAGGCTGGATTTTATGGTGAAAATTTTTTAAGAACCATATTGTGTCGATCATCATCCAAGAAAATTGCAGTGTTGATGTAAGGATATAATACCTAGTTAGGTATGATATACGGTACACCCTACATATAAATTTTTTAGCATCCAACAAATTACCGATCAAAAAATATTGCAAAAGATAGATAAAAACCCTTGACATTCATATGGAAAAGAATGGTATTCATCATTATTGACTACATATTAAATCCATCCCAAAATAATGAAATTTGGTCAATTAATACGCATTACAAAACACCAGTATTTGTTATACTTAGCAAAGATAAATAAAAATCTACCTATTAGATTTCTTTAATCTTATTATAAAGATCAAACTTTTCCAACACCAACATAGCTGGCTAGAGGATTTTCAAGGTGCATATTTGCATCAAAATATCGAAGATAATCCAAGAACTTAAAAGGATGAAATAAAAGAGGATGACATTCGTCTACTAGCTCCTTGGGGGTTTCAACATATACTAGCTCATTCGATGTTGAAAATTGTGAGTAAGAGTATCTATCCTTTTCTCCTTTCATCATAACTCTATGTTTTGGTGCATGCATTCTTCCATTGCTCCAGGCCTGCACTAAATTAAATTCTTAGTATGTACTTAGATACATGTATTTGACCACTATATTATTATAGAAAGAAACTACTAGTATTAAATACCATTAGAGATTCCCCCACGATAACCAAAAAAATTCCTTGTTTTGGTACTACATGGATCCATTGTCCTTTTTTCGAGAGAACTTCAAGTCCTTGAATGTCTTCATATAAGATGGTTAGGATATTTTTATCAGTGTGAGCAGGAAGACCGATAGTTGGTTGGTCAGTGAAAGGAGCTTTGTATTTCATTACACGAAACATGTAATCAGTATTCTTTATGTTGGAATCGTAATACTTTTTTATTCCTAAGCTCTCAAAAATCATTTTTCGAATGATTCCTTCAAGTTCTTTCATCATTATACTCATAGAGTTCAAAGTTCCACTGCCACAAAAATATAAATATTAAATAGGAACAAAGTCAAAATAAGATCTTGTTGAGGAAAAAATAATAATAATAGATATAAGATCATGTCTAGGGTGTGGTTAGTAATGGACATAACTGAAATCGAGAATTTATGTATTACCAAAAAGAATGGTTTTCGTTGGGCCACATAAGATCTGTGAATGCTAGAGCCTTATCAAGAATAGGTGCATTCTCAATTCCTAAACTTTCCAACAAAGGATAATTAGAATCCTTGCCGATATAACCATGATGAGGTTTGGAATTGATATTCTTTTGCTTAGTCTCATCGCCCACATCAAACAAATCTTTCACTCCCTTGAACATTTCATCATGTAGTTTTCCTGGAACCTTTTCATAAACTACTTGAAAACATCCATGGTTTTCACAAGCTTCTTTCACTTGTTTACACAAGTTCTTCCATCCTTCACTTGCTTCAACTAAAGCATTTGGGTCTTTACTGAAATCAATCAATGTAATTTCACTCTCAAATCCCATCTCTCTAGATATCTTCTGTTGTTTATTCTCTCTCTTTCTTAGTTTGTTTCGGATTGTGTTAATATGTGATTCCTTACATATATAAATTGGATGTGATGGACGTGCATTTATGAGTTGTAATCCAAGAGAGATATTGTAATCGATTTACAAAAATTTGTGAGGTATTAATAACCATGTAAAATGTATTTCTACAGTAATGGTTGTTGGATAAACATGCCTTAGTTGCTTGTCCACAAATTAAATTCATTGAAAAATGTATAGAAGGGTCATAGATGTGTTAGATATTTAAAAAAAAAATTGTATATAAAAAAGAATCCCCAATTTAACTTTGATTGTATAAAGCATAGGTTTCTAGTTTAATATTGAGGCACATATATTTGTTTTCTTGCTAAGACCATTTTTTTTTTCAATAACAAAAGTTTATCTACGAATATACATAAAAAAGAATCTATTGCAATCCAAAAATTACTTGAGAAACTAAATGAATTTGACATAAAAAAACACTTATTCATTTAACAACATAAATAAATTCAGGCTTTCCATCATGACTAACATAGTCACCACTACCAACATGAAGTAAGCAACCGCGCTTAGCCATAACATTAATTGTAAATTTTTTTTTCTCTAATTGCATGTAAATAACAGATTATATCATAAGAAATACAAGTTGCACGCCACCTTTGCTTCACCATCCAAGGAATACTGAAATTGTTGAAAGCCTAAACCATGCGAATCTTGATTCTACTCGCACCCAATTTTGTTGCCCACAAGCACACTACATCTCTAGTAACATTCCCTACACCTGCAACACCAGGATTACCTCTTGCATCACCATAACAGCACAACAAGATTTCCTCTTCATCTGGTGGATGTCACGTGTACTCAACCGGGATAACATGCTTCACTCTTTTGAAAGAAACATGAAATTAATTTAATATCACAAGATCTTGACCAGTATCGTGCATAAACCCTTTCACGCTATTAAAACTTTCATGAATGTTTTAGTGCACTTTCATCTTCAATAACACCAACTAAACCTTTGCATTAACTCAGGTCTAGTACTCAAGCTCTCAACCAACCAGTTGTCATTGGTCCTTCTGCTCCTACCTTTGGATTCCTAATACGACATTACCATAATATGTGATTCGATGATTCCATTTCTACATTGTAATACATTTGTTGGAGCACTGCTTGGTTGAATCCAACAAGCGTTGGTATGTCAAGTTTGATTGTGAAGTTTTGTTTTAGAACTCACTACTTGAATTACTTGCTAAAGTCTACTTTTTTTAGGTTAGACTTAGGAATCTTAATTTTTAAGACAAACTCTAGTTACTCATCAAAGAACCGAATACGTATTGATTAAAATGTGATGGCATCATCCTTCAAAATGAGGTTAGTAACTAATGATGATTGCTTCATTTTTATATAGTTCTTATAGTCTTATTCATTGAAACATTACCAAGAAAAGTTTGCTTACATGACTTTATCATATAGATGAATTGATCAATATCTACGATCAAAGCGTCAAATGACAATATACATTAAGTGTTTCCACAACCTACAATATTGAGTTACAAAGTTAGTTTTATTTATTTCCTTGATTTCGGCATAACACTAATGTTTTACTTGTTGCTACTATTATTGAACTTTCATAATAAACCCTTGCTCTAAATGCATGTTAGAAAGAAATTTTATAAATATGTGTTAAGGCTAGTTTAAACTCGAATTACGTGTCATATTCAAATAAGCATTCAGGACAGATCCCTTTAGGGTCCAGAGGTCCACAACTGACCCAAAATTAATCCTAGGCCTCATCCCAAGACCAATTCTAAACTCTGACTTGTGTTTTTAGTTGTCTATTTCTTCCTTAGTTAATAGATTTCGATGTTGACGCAAGTTAGAGTTGGAAAGTCAATTTGCCAAGAAATATTGAACACATATTTATTACTTTGACACTCAAGGCTTGATCCTAACTAGTATTTGCCGAATTAATTAATTTTCTTTACCATATTTAGTATAGATATTGACTTTCTTTGGTTTCCTAGATGTTGGACCATAACTAGTTGACTAATTTGGCGTAATACATGAATTTGTAACTAGCTAAATATGGTTATTGTTATACTAGCAGGATGTTTCCAAGTATCACCGTGGAATATATTGTTGATTGTATATCTTGGAAATAATATTTTCATAGTTATTATAAGTGAGTTATACATGTTAATATAATCATATAATATCAAGATCTTTGTTAATTTCATAAGATGCTTTTATTGCATATAACTTGATTTTCGAAATTGGTAGATGTTGTTTCCATAAAATCCTTTGTCATAACACTATAAATAGTGGAGCTTTGCATTAATACAAATCATGCCAATTTCTATACTAAGTATTGGACTCTAAATTCGTACAAAACTATTTTAAAAACCGGTTTGATACAAGACTAAACCAACTCGATTCGGTGTTTTTCAAAACGGATAACAACAAAAATTAGGAAAAAATGAGCCATTTAAAGCTCTCCAAAGCAAAAAAATAAATAAAATATGGGCTAACATGATATTTTCATGTGATTTTCTTATATAACAATATTGTAATTTATAAATGACAAAAATCACCCCTTATCTTTTAGTATTAATTTTTTTTCCAGATATTTTATGTATTGTATTTCAACAAAAATAGTTGATTAGTTTTTTTTTTTTCTCAGAGTTATATCTTAATTTGATTAAAAATCCGGTTATCATTATTATAAAAACAATATTTTTTAGCAATGATAATTATAATAGTAACAATAATGATTATAATTAGTAAATTTAATTTTAAAATTCCTATATATATACACACACACAAACACGTATATAAAACACTAAATCTATTTATAGACAGTCCAATTTTGAAATCTTAACAAGTTTTTGATAGATATTCTCAATATTTGTGATCCAATTAAATATGAAACAATACTTTTTTTTTCGTTCTCATGTTGTTCTCTCCGTCTTCTTTTCATGAAATTATAAAACCTCTATTGTTTCCTTTTTCCTCTCGAAATTAAAGATCAAAGTAGAATAATCAATTTTTCTGTGAAGGTTTGAGCAAATCAATTTCCAAAAATTGGAGTTCTCTATGCGTTTCCGACCTGTAAAAGAGAAAAAATATTTTTAATATTTTTAGGAAAATTAGATCCATGAACAGATTTTAGATTTCATTCGACACTATAAAGAAGAAAAAATATATCAAATGCTTGTTCAGACAAAACCATGGACATCTTTGGGGATCATGTGCTTCATTGTGCTAAGGATATAGGACCCAAGTTTCGCCATGATTTTGTTCATGATATAATCACTGAAATTTGTTACAAAGCTGATGTGCTTGCGCGTAAGGAAGTTTTCTTGGGTTTTCTGACAGACGATGACAAGGAGTTGAAACCTGCTGATATTCTTGTGCTCAACTGGGAAAATGGTAAGGATGTTTGTATGGATGTCACATGTGTTTCACCTTTCACAGGTGAAGGAATTCGCTCTTTCATCCCCGGGAAAGCCATTGCTAATGCGGTCTCTCGGAAACACGCTAAGTACTTGGACAAGTGTGTTTCACATGGCCATGATTTGGGTGTCCTAGCTTTCACTACTTTGGGAGAATTGAGTGAGGATACTTTATGTTTTTTTAAGCGTTTGAAAAATTGTTTAGTCAGTAAAGACGCTAGTAGTGGTATTGGTAGTTTTATTTTTCATAGATTAGGCATTGCTATCCAAAAGGGTCTTGGAACCCAGCTTGTTGCTAGGTTACCAACCAAAAACTTTGTATGATCTTCTAAAATAAATAAAATGTAATAATTAATTGTTCAGACAAATCAAGTTTAACATCATCATGACTTCAAAAGTATGGAATAATCACAGAATAATAAAAGGCAATTAATGAGAGATTCATAAACATGATCATGGCAATAACTAGCCCTTTTCGGTTGTATTTATCCATAAATTGATTCTTCCTCTTGCTGGAACAATATTCCAGAAGAACTATCAAACCATAAACCAATAGAGATTAGAAATTAGAAATTTTGTTTTATTTGATGAAGTCGAGGATCAATATAATCGTGTCAACAAATTTTTGGGTCACGGCTTGTACCAATGTACCCATATTTATTTAATAATTTATATTAATCTTTTACCATGCGTGTGGGTCAATGTGATGGGTGAAGAAACATGTTAAAGCTTGTAAAACTAGCCTTGTCAGCCGATCCTTCCTTATAATTAAAAACTAAATATTTTTTTAAGAATTGTGAATTAAATTATACATATCAATAATAAAATTATTTTGATAGATAAGTTTATTTTGGTCATTTGCTACAACAACAGTAGTTGAACCTGATAATATATTAAACATAATTTGTTTTTTTTTAATTGTATTTACCGTTTAGATAGTAGTTTACCAAATGCTATACTATATTTTTTTTAACAAAGTGCAACAAAAAACACACAACATAAATATGGTTTTACAAATCTCATGTCAATATCAAACTAAGCCATAACAAGGTTTTTTCTTTCTGGGTTATTGATGAATGCAAATTTTGGGACTTTTTTTTTATCGCTAAAGAATTTGGTGTTGGTGGATTTTGAACTCAGGTCACTGGTATCATCGTTCAATGACTTTACAACTGCTTCCAGGGACTTTTATTTTGATGCAAAAAAAAAAAGAAAAAAAAGAAGATTATTTCAATCTTAAACGAGGGTTACGCTGTTCATCTCCTCCAAAAATTGGTTGGAGATAAAGTTTGAAATAGACTGTTGCCAAATCTTAGAAATTTTCAACTTTCTAGCATGTTTTCCAAGCATTTGCTAGGTTTAACCTATTGATATGATGACATTTACGTCTATGAATATTATTTAAATAATAATTGATATCTTCTAGAATCTTATGGTTTTCCAAGTTAAGAAGGTATGCAGACATTGGTGACAACACTAACATTTTTAGGATCAATTTCTAGCCTTAGATGTTTATATGCTGATTTGTTCCCAGCAAGCTGTCTCGAAAAAAATTTCACATTATGCCTCTTTTGCATTTAGATGTACATTCATGTAGATCCTGATAGGTATCCAAAATACATCTTTTAAGTATCAAATGCCATCGCTTTTCTCAACTATTTCTCTTGTATTTGTGTATATTATGTTTTGTTTGCATTTTATAGATACTTTGGAGTCATGCGACAAGAAAGAGAGAGAAAATAGGCTCAACTCATTGCTTGGGGAGATTAGGCGTTGTTGGAGTCAATGCCTAGAAGGATAGAAGGTTTCATATGAGTTCAAAATACTATTAATTAATGGAACACTAAAAAACAAATACTCAAGGCTGCAAGTGAAATATTTGTGGGAATTGTTAAAGGAAGACAACGTTTCATATCAGGGCCAATATTTTTTATTAAACAACATCTAGGTTGATTGTTGTATTTTTATAGTTTTTATTTTATTTTCTCACAACAAGTTCAGGTATTCAGGATGTAACCAAATCCACCGCCGTCTAGCCATGAGTCTGTGGGTTATCTTCGATTGTTTAGGACATGATTTAGAAACCGAGAAGGATATGGAGCAAGTAGTATAATTTGTTGGAGAGTTCGATATGGTTTATTTCCAAAGAAACAGTTGAAGAAAGAACTTATTGTTTCCATTGAAAATGGGGATGAATGAAGTAGGAATTAAAGGGAGTTGAGAGTTCGAGAAGTTAGGAAAAATGTTTTTTTTATTTTTAGATTTCGAGATTGATAAGGTTATTAGTGAAGTATTCCAATGAGAATACAAGGAACAAACAAAGTTTTCTACCATTGTTTTTCGGTGAAGAATGATGGTGATTGGTGAGTCTTTAGAGTCCTTGATGGAATATGAATGATGGGTCCGTGTTATGTATGAATGGGTTTGTAGGGAAGGAGATGCGATCATCTTTAAAATCAACAACATGCTCATATATCCCTCACCAATAGAAAATGCACACATGGTGTTTGTGTAAAAGCTTGAATGAGTATTTTTATTTACAACTAAATATTCAACTACGACTAATTTAGCTTCTGGATGTTACACGGGTTCTTGGTGTAACGGATCAGAAAATTATGCCTAGTGCGCTAGGGCGTGCATTACATAACTCCCTGATGCACCACTTTGATGTTAGTGACCTGGCCATAAAGCTTCTCTTCGCGCCAAGTAAAGCAGGTCCATTTTACTTTGCAAGCATTATTGACAAGCACGATGCCTTGGACTTAGCTTTCACACTGTTCCAACTTACCCTTTTCTTGTAAATGGTATAAAGTCATAAAGGCTAATGCCGATGCACATGCATCACTGCTTGCCGAGTCTTTTCCGGGTATAAGGCATACCTCAGACTCACACATAGGCCATTTCACGCCTATTTTCCACTTACTTCACTTGGGCATTGAGATAAAGGCATGCACTTGTCTCGCTTGTGCTAAGAGTGCACCAGCCAGGCTCATACCTTACTTTCCCTGCATCATCCTTGTGATGCAAGTGGATTATGCAAGCTCACACTTACTTGCATAATGATATAATTTTCTTTTATTGATCTTTTCTTATTGATGTTTATAATTTACCTATTTGGCAGTTGGATTACGTTTTACTACTTCCTCAACCATTTTTTCCAATTTTATATGGGCATGTCACATATGGGACAAATAAGATAATGACATTTGTCTTTGGTTTTAACTATTTTAACTAATCAAATATATGATGTTTGTACACCAAAAATACCCATCTCTCAAATCTGGTTAATCTTATTACTTACATAGTATAACTACTTTCCTAAATTCCCCACCAAATTATGAAAAGAATAAACTCCAAGAAGAAAATGATAAATATTGATAAATCAAGAAGTTGGAATACCACAACAACCAGTTAATTTTCCAAATATGAATTCTATTAGGTAAGAATCGACAAACCCACTATTTTTTATTGCTTTTGATTGCTTAAATAAGTTAGATTTGATCATTTTAGAATTCAGTTTTCAGTCTATGAACAACTTATGACTAAGAGTTGATGAACTCCTGGACGTAAACTTACGACTGTAAATTGATGAATTCTTAGCTGTAAACAACAAATTACAGCCGGGAATTGATGAACTCCTAGCAGTAAGTTAGATATTTTTATCGTTACGCCTAGGAAATGATGTACTCCCAACTGTAAATAACTCTGTAAAACTTGATTTCGTCATAATTTTTCTTGTCGTAATAGCATGATTTTCGTGGCCGTAGTATTAGTTTTCTGTCACAAATTTCCTAACCGTGTAAGTAAAAAGCTTACTCAAAATCCAGTCGTATGTGACTCTGAAGTAACCATACAACTAGCTGACCTAGGCGTAAAAGAATAATAACCTAGATACAGATGGATTTTGGTGGTTGTCTACCTAACCGTCGGCTCTTTTACGACTAGGAAATCATGAACTCCTGCTTATAAGTTCTAGTTATGGTTGGAGGTTCATGAGCTCCCCGCCTTATAATGAGTTAAGGATGCACATTTGGGTACTCTAAAATGCAAACAAAAAAAAAATTGTGACACTAGCAGTTAATGATATTCATTATTCTAATCTTACCACTAAGAGCATCTCTAACAACGGGCGTAAAATTTCCCACATGGAAGTCTTATTAAGACCTTTATTTAGGAGAGTTTACACATGTAGTAGATATAGGACCCGTAGCTAGTAAAATATCTCCAATAGTATAGGATTTAACCCTTAGAATATTTTATGTGATAAAATCTTAATCATTTAATAGTACTTTAAATAATTATAAAATAAAAATTAACGAAAATATGATTTGGATGTGAATTCGAAGGTGTAGTTAAGACTTTCTTTAACACCTAGTTTTTCATCCCTCCTAATTTGTAGACCCTAACTATTGATGATGAACTTTTGGTAAGTGGGGTTTAAATCATGAAAAAAATATCATTTTCACTCTCTTGATGCTTTAACACTAGCAATTAATCATATTCATTAATCTAATCACTATTACTTACTTAATTAAATATATTAACATAAATTAATCGAAGGCTAGAGAATGGGTTATCCAACTTATCACTGGATGATCATTTTATATCTACTTGTGACCAACCGTGCAGTTCCAAGTTTCTTCCTTTTCATGTACTTTTCGCTTATCATCGTCAAATGATTTTTTTTACAAGGTAGCATAAATCCTAATCTACTTATTTGTTGATCCCATTACACTGGAGGATAAAAATCCTTTAATATTGCTTTTTAAATCGAGGCTCGGCTCAATGTGAACCGACAACGGCTATAAATCCCCTCCTATAAATTTAATCGAATCGAACTCTAAAATCACACGTCCTTCTACAACATCTAATTTTTTGATTAATGGCTCAACCATATATTAATCCAACGAGATTTACGATCAATGAAGATTTGTCGCTTTGTCGAAACTACGTAGATTTATATCCGGATAGGGGTGCAGAACGACGTCAAAATGGGTTAATGGTAGTATGAATTATATCCGTAAAATCTATGAAAACTTCTGCAATGATACCGGTAACCCCAAAAATCATAATGCGATTGAGTTATTTTGCCGAATTCATGATATAAAAAAAATAAGTTAGAGAATTCATAGCTTTGGTTTGGCTTGTTAGTCGTTATCGACTTAGGGGTGAGACAAATGGTGGTGTTGTGTTGCAAGCTCGAGAGGAATGGCAAAGATGTAAAAAGAAGAATTTTTACTTATGAAGCTCATTACGCAATCTTAAAGGATTTTTTTTTTTTTGATATCTCGTTTTGGGTATTGAAAAATCACATACTACTCGAGCAATATATTGATGTAGTTGTTTTAAATTTTAATCATTATCGAATGTCTCAAATTAAGTTAGTGTTTGTACCATATAGTCTGTATATGGGCTCAAGTGCCTCAGCCCAATAATTTTACCTAGTATTGGGCAATTGGGTAGTAAAATATGGAAGGATGATTATAGCCCAATCAACAATTATCCTTCTACTACAAAACACCAGGTACATATTCAAACATGGAGGTTAGAGATCCCCAAAAAAAGGGATAATCAGTTATTGAGAAGACTAGGTGCATATTCAAATATGGGAGTTATAGATCCCCAAAAAAAGGAGGGATCAGTTACAGAGAAGACCAGATATGACCTGGGAGTTACAGATCCTCAGAAAAAGGAGGGATCGGTTACTGAGAAGACCAGGTATAACTTGTAAGTTACAAATCCTATAAAAGGGGAAAATTGGTTGGGACCATGTGAACCTAGCAAGCATTTGGTCCAGATAAATAGTCAAAATGTATCTAGATGAAAACTGGGCTGGATACAATTCCTACAAAACCTATAAATAGAGGTGGAATATTAACAATAAAGGTACACATTTCTAATCCTCCTCTCTCCATAAAACCTGCTTAGAGCTCTTAATCATTGAGGCATCGGAGTGTCTTTTGCAGGTACCCCCCCCCCCCCCCCCCCAAACACTTTCACCTACCAACAACTATTGAAGATAAGGATCTGATTCAACAAGTAGTTGAATTTCTTCATCTATCAATAGTATATCATGAAGAATACTGCTGAGTCATCTAAAAACTGAAATCTCATCTTCATATACGAATCTCGACGATTGTTGTAGAAACATTTTTGCTACAACATCTTTTGGCGCCCACCCTGGGGGAGAGAAGGAATTTTTTGGAAATAAAAATCTAAATCCATGGCTACATCACAAGAAAGTCGGAGGGATGGAAATGAAAATTGGAGAATAAGAGGAACTCGGATGTTGATCATCCACTTCGAGAAGGAGTTAAAACATTACCTGCAATAACGGCGTCCCTCTACGAGAACTTATCTGCAGGGAATAAGCAGAGGAAATCAATGGGTACGTGTTACAACTCCATATTTATGTGAAGGTACCAATCTGAACAGATCCCCTAGGAATTTAGATCAACAACAAACAAATTATGGTGAATTCTCTTCTAAACCCCCTTGTGATAAAGGCTTTCGTTTAGCCTCGCGCATTGTACAAGGGGATAGGACTGGAGCAACACCTGTAGATTTGACTCTCCGCGAACTGGGAAAGGGAAATAGATTTCTAAAGGTCTCGCTAGATAAGAGACCACAAGCGAACGCTAACCAATACTCTGAAAGTATCACTCCACACTGGCATGCATGACCTTCACATGAGGGTCGGCGGGCACGGCACGTGCATGATAATAACGGAAGGAAATATAAAACATCTAAAGCAAGATGCTGGAGAAAATAATGCAAATAGATCAGACGGGAGTAACGCTCATAGATCTGAGTTTGCATGAAAAATTACACGAGTTGAAGAAGGAAAACATACTATTGAAGGCCTCACTGGATAAGAGACCGCAAACAAATAATACCCTGGAAAAATATCACTCTCCACCAGCATGCACGATCTTCACATGAGGTTTGGCGAGTGCGATGGATGCAAAATTATCACGATAATACAATGAGTCACAAGGAAGGCAAGCTCCTGAAGTAATATGTCAAAGAAAAATTCACATCCAAATGAGCGCTGGAAAAGACATCACGCCGCCGTACCATCGAAACGACGATCAATATCTAGTCATTGGAAGAACAACAGGCATGAGCGAACAATACTTTGACAAACAGAAGCGAAATGAGTACCTCGACGAACGAAAACGAAAGGAGTATTACTTCGAAAACCAACTCTAAAACAAGCACAAATTAGGGAAAGTAAAAGAAACACAAAACAAAGATTGTTGTTCCTCTGTGTCGCTTGCAAATAAGAGCCAATCACCTCAGATGTCTTATATGGGAATAATCTTCGATGTATTCTGACATGTATGCAATCTTGTTGTTACGCATAAAAAAAAAGACATGCATGCATCACACACGTGTGAGGATGGCGGTTGTCAACAATGACACACCTAGCGACATGAACATCAAATATCGGCGTCAGTTGCAATACAATCAACGTATTCATGCTCTCTTAACCTAGCA
Organism: Papaver bracteatum; assembly: GCA_023529315.1. NCBI lineage: Eukaryota > Viridiplantae > Streptophyta > Magnoliopsida > Ranunculales > Papaveraceae > Papaver > Papaver bracteatum. The sequence continues at coordinate 195,432 of JAJJWX010001832.1, forward strand.
TTGCAAAAATTCATTGCTCAAGTTGTATACTCGTACGAAATCAGAAAAAAGCATCTCCAACATATCACTAGGCCACTTTTCGCGTTACTTGGTCTCCCATAACCGAGATTTCCTTGACGCACCCTTGGTCAATCAATCAAACTCAAGACTTCCCCAACAATGCAACTCATGGACCCAGCATTCCTCGTTGACCTAACTAGTGATCCATATCGCAATTCAATCAACAATCTGTTCTTTTGGATCATTCCAAGTTCAAACTTTCACGAGTTAAAAACAATTTGAGTTACACACTATTGCAAAATTTACTTAGAATAGTCGAACAACTGGGGGCGTCTGGGGAAACACCGTACCTGATAGATATGCTAGCAGGAGGGATGTTATATTAAGCGAGCAGTAGCAAAATGAATCCCACAGCTTGGATAAATAGTTGATAATTGACTTCGGTATGCATATTTCCGATGTTAGACCCATTCGCGCCTCATAAGGTAAGCCTAAACAATTTCTCAATTTGCTTATATTATTCTTATTTTCTTGTCATATAACAAATGCACAATTCATAAACAAATGCATAATCCGCACACCTCGATACTAGCCAGAGCTGTTTAGCAATAACTCTCGCATAGCTAGGGTCGATCACAAACTTCGGGCATACTAGTCAAAGATGTTAAACGATAACACTCGCGTGGCTAGCACCGATATCAACTTGGATTTCATTAGAGGAATAAAAAATATTCCTTGCACGGTCTTAGTCAATACTTACGCGAATTCGCGAGCAAGCTAAACCGGTTTAGCGTAGGCTCAAGAATAGTAAGGACCTTGTTCCATGGCCAATGGGACCCCATCTCAGGGAGGTGAGAACCAAACAAACTTGGCTTTGATTAGAGGAAATATTTAGAAAAATATTCCTTGCACGGTCTTAGTCAATACTTGCGCAAATTTGAGAGCAAGCTAAACCTAAATATGTTTAGCGCAAGCTCAAGAATAGCAATGACCTTGTTCCATGGACATATTAGAGGAAATATGTCGTGAAGATACTTTGATCCTGGAAAAAAAAAAAACTTTGATGGAGTTGAAAAAAATATGCATGAAATTTTTTTGTTAGAGCGGGAGATAAAAAAAATAGAAATTTGTAAAAGGAAGCTTAATTGGAGCGGGGGCAAAATAAGAAAAAAAATAAAATAAATTGGCGAAGAAGCTTTGATGGAGTTAAAAAAAATGCATGAAGAAACTTTGTTAGAGCGGGAGCTAGAAAAAAAAATTGTTGGGGATGGAGGAAAAGAGCGAGGCGATAAAAAAAAAAAAGAGCTATATAATACAAAGATCTCAAAGGAAGTGAGTTTCATATTTAACTCATGCTTCCCTTAATGGGTATAGTAAAGCATCACTTGAAGAAGCATTGAAGAACATCACTTATAAAGCTCTTAATGAATGAGTAGTTGTGATATTTTACAACCATCTAAAAGGCGCTGATAACATCGCAGCATTACCATTATCACTGGAACATCTGTTGGGGTATATTCATAAAGCATTATACCAATGCAATCACAAGGATATGTACTTCTCAGAAGAAAAATGCTATCTTTTTCCAAACAGTGAAACTATACCGCAAACACAGTACGGGCAGAAAGCCTTCCATCATGTAGGCATCTACTACCTCACGTCACAAGTGGAGACTTTCTCTCATCGCAAGCACACAATCTCACCAAGTCTTGCGCTAATGCAACCACGGACTCTTGTCTCAAAAACTAGACCAACACTAGTTGTTGATCCAAAAGAGTAATATATTTTCAAAGAGATGTGCCGACATGTTATACCATTCGATGTAGTAGCCTTGCCACATTGAAAAAAAAAGACCTTGTCGTAATGCAACAAAAAGATTTGTTTCATCAGCAAGTACAATAATCAAGATTCCTTCATATTAAACTCAAAAAAATCATCCCACAACACTAGCACCAAGTGCAACCTTGTTAGCAAGCAGACTACCATGTAACTTTAACAAGTAGCTTGGGGCGTCTGAGTAAAATTCCAGAGTTGTTGACCAAATGGACTTTTTTCTTGACCCACGATGTTTGTACCATATAGTCTGTATATGGTCTCAAGTGCCTCATCCCAATAATTCTACCTATTATTAGGACATTGGTAATAAAATATGGAAGAATGATTATAGCCAGAAAACACCAGGTACATATTCAAACATGGAGGTTAGAGATCCCAAAAAAAATGGATAATCGGTTATTGAGAAGACCAGGTACATATTCAAACCTGGGAGTTACAGATCCCTAGAAAAAGGAGGGATCAGTTACAGAGAATACCAGGTATGAACTGGGAGTTATAGATCCTCATAAAAAGGAGTGATCAATTACTGATAAGAGCAGGTATAACTTGTAAGTCACATACCCTATAAAAAGGGAAAATTGGCTGGGACCAGGTAAACCCAACAAGCATTTGGTCCAGATACATATTCAAAATGTATCTAGATGAAAACTAGGCAGGATACAGTTCATCCAAGACCTATAAATGGAGGTGGAATATCAACAGTAAAGGTACACATTTCTAATCCTTCTCTCTCCATAAAACCTGCTTATAGCTCTTACTCATTGAGGCATCAGAGTGTCTTTTGCAGGTACCCCTCCCCCCCCCCACTTTCACCTACCAACAACTATTAAAGATAAGGAGGTGATTCAACAAGTAGATGAATTTCTTCATCTACCAAGAGTATATCATGAGGAATACTGCTGAGTCATTTAATGACTGAAATCTCATCTTCATATACGAATCTCGAGGATTGTTACGGGAATTTTTTTTCTACAACAGTTAGAATTTCATTTCTAGATAATTTAGTACTGATTACATGTAACAGTTACGTTTACATTAACTAATATAATTTCATTTGCAAATATTATAATAAAGCACAATTTTAGCTATTCGTCTCTACTCTAGTTCCTGTAATACGTCCCCCCTTGCATCAAACTCTCAAATCCACTATGAATATTATTTCGCTCATACTTTTGTTGTTTTGGTTTCCAATTATCACCTTGGTACCTCACTATCGTTGGATAATATTTCTTCGTGTAATCATAAAGTCTTGGTACACCAATGTTGAAACATGCATACCACCAGAGCTTGAGTAAAAACATATAATGAAAGGTAAACATATTTAGTCTAACTTGCTAGATATGTGTACACTGATTTATATCCAAGGGAATGAATTGGCGTATTTGCCTCAAGGATGCCCCAACAACCTTAAATGTTTGACGCCCCACAACATGCGAGATCGAAAAAATGTACAATTCGGCTAATATAACGGACCCCCAATCATAAGTGAGAGCCTTTTACATATTTTGTAGCACCTTTAGCCACCCCACTTGAGTACTTGAGTTTGAATTGGCGAAAAAATATGAACCAAGTATCCATAAAATAAATACCTTAAGAATTTCTATATCATTAGCAGGGTTATACACCTACGAATCAGGATCGTTACCAACATGCAATTGGTTGAATATAAATGCCTTTAAACCGGAATTAGGAATTCCACCACTTCTTAAAGCTATATGATTATGTTGTGTTGTTACGCTAAAGTACAACGAAAGTGCATGTTTGTATCACTCTTCTGCCAACCAACTATCTTGGTCAAATGGAACATCATCTCCCTCCCTAGAAGGTATCCCAAGTACAAATCTAATGTTGTTATGCCTGAAAATAAATTCAATTTGCTCATTTCATTTGTAATCCTCATATTTATTGTATAAAGAATATAAATCAAAATATATGACATACCTATTTCGAAGTCATGAAAATGAAACGTGTATGTGTAGTGTACCACCAACGCTCCATCAATATACCCACCGGTTTCGGCAAAGTTTTATGCACTTGTCAAGCTTATAAAACAAAGTTTAGGCAACTTAGGCAAGATGAACAATTTTCTGAATTCATTGTTGGGAAAACTAAATCGATGGTTGTAGTTGTTTAGTTTTATATGTCTGAGATTGAAAGTTAGAATTACATCTAACGGTCCTAATTTTCTTATCATAATTAATGTCCCATTAATTTTTCATAATTACTTTTTTATTAATTTCTTATAATAAATATATACTCATTATTTATTGATCCTAATAAATATATCTCTCTTCATTAATAAATAATGAATTTACTAAAAGTAATAGTGGTGTTTGTGAGTGGCGGTGGGCGGTGGTGGTACAAAAAGAAGTAGTGGAAGGTGGTTCCGATGATGTTGGTGGGTGTTGTGTAGTGGACAATTTTAATTTCGTGTTAGTTAACGTGAACTCGGTTACAATACAAAAAAAAGTGACAATTTAATAAGTATCGGGATTGTCACTTTACGTAGTAACAAAACATAAACGGTACATATTTTTATTGGGCAGGTGTTGTTATGGTATTGGCTAAGTTAGCTTATATAAGTGGCGGTCCAGATTTGTACGTGCAAAAGATAAATTCATGCCTGAGATTTTTCCTCAATAAAATGATAGTGATCGTGCATTATTTGGATAAATCAAATTTGTTTTGTTGTAATAAACTTAGCTCTTATGAAATTTCCAGGTTTCAAGGTTCGTATGAATCATCTTTATGCTACCCTCTTCAGTATTTGGGTTTTTTTCTTTCTTTTTATAGATTTTCAATTCTATAAACTTTGTTAATTTTTTAATTTAGATTTTGAAATTTTGGGAATTCAAATGAAGTATTTTCTTGAGTAATCTATCTATAAATTAGCCAATTGCAGAGGTTACGGTTTTGTTAGATTTTTCCCGTTATGACATTATACCTATATTTGATTTGATATGAGGTTTAGATATATTTTCAGCTCAATACGATTGCATAGTTCAATTATAAGCTTTTGTTGTTTATTAGATTCATCTTTGTAGTATTTTATAGGTGGCCCATTTTTAGGTTTATATTAATATGAATCAAACCATTAAGCTCAAATGGGTATATCCCCTGTAGGTGATTACCTCTAGAAAGCTCATATTTCTCATCCGTGCCAAAATATTCAGTTTTAATCATTATCTGAAGTTATTTACTGTTAGAATTATAATATTTTGGATTTATTTTATCTTGCATCACAACAATCAGAAATTCATGAATTTTTTACTCTTCCTATTTCCCAAGGTGAAAGGTAAAATATGAAATTGTTGAAATGTCCTCAAATTCATGATTTTGATTAGTGCATGCAGATTTGTTTGCGTGGATTTTTCTATCATGATTTTTGGTTTCATTTTGCTGCACCAATGTTATTAATTTTTTTCATTCAATTCTTGATTGTTTATATGGATAAATTATTAAACCATGGTCGTTTAATACCTTATTATATAAGATCCTATGTGACCATGTTTGGTGAGATTTTGTAGTTCTGGGTTTTCTTGCCGTTAGGACACGGGTTAAGCGTTAGTATATGATACAAAGCAATCCAAGGAAATCAACCAATAATATTTTTAACACCATGAAGAAGTTTTTCATAAACTTTATGAATTTCGTATCAAGCACCTTTTGCTTTCTGCAGAGAACTATCCCGCTCTGTTTTTGTGAACAAATGACCTTCACTAGCTACGAATTTTGTACATAACAGTAGACGGGCATTGTTATTAATAAATTATGGGGTTTTAGGAATCATAGATCGATTGGAAAGACAAAGATTAAAGTGGTCCGTTGCTAACGCCTACATCCACTGACAAACCCCTTAGGGTGAATTATATTGATGATCATCAGAACATTTTGAGATAGATTTATATTTTCACTAAAACTCTTATTTATAGAGTTAACTAAACCTAGGAGATAACAATAATTCTGGATCCATCGGGGATGGAATCTCGTAAAATCCACAGCGTGGCACAAATATTATGGGGCCTACAGTGGGTAAAAACCATCCCCTATAATTCTCTCTGGTGGGCCCCAAGAGCTTCCTCACTCGGGATTTAGTCCCGGGATTTTACGGCGTCAGCGTAGCATCATTCAGGAGATAACATAATATATTAAATATTTTGTTTGACAAGGTAACAATATCTAGAAAATTTATTATACATAATTATCCATATATCCTCTGACTTTATCTTCACTTTAAGTGCACTGCATGATCACTTGACCTCTTCTTCATTTGTACGGTCTTCACGATCGACTCAATGTTAAGGTAAATATATTCCAACAGTTATCTTCCTCCGAATCTTCTTGTCTCTCCGGTAGAACTTATTTTTAGGTGGTTTTCAATTGCTCTTTGTCGACTAATATTTTGAGATCAATGACGCATAGTAATTAAATGGGTGTGTTTAATTTGTGTTTAAAATATGTAGAAATGATTGAATTTGGGTTGAAAAGATGTAGAGAAGATTGAATTCGTGTTGAAATTATGTAGAGAAAAAAAGAAGTTGTTGTGAGTAGAGAATACACAAGTTGAGTTGAATTTATAAGGTATGGAAATGTGGCCGTTTTTTGGCTAGTGGAATGTTACCGTTGTTGAGCCAGTTTGAGTCGACGATCGGTGCGGTTGGAGCCGAGGCTCGAATCAGTCTACACCGGTCGAACCAAACAGCAGTGGTGGAATTTGTTTGTCTCCAAATACCCCCTGTCCAATACACGAAATTAACTGTGACCATCCACCTGGCCTGCTAAACACTCAAAATACCCCCTGTCCAATACACGAAATTAACTGTGACCATCCACCTGGCCTGCTAAACACTCAAATTAGATATGGACCACTGGAGTTGCTGTATTGCCCTATTTATAATTTGAGAGACCACTGCTCTATTTTAGAAAGAAAAAAATGGTTACTATGTATTAAAGAGTATTACATTAACTAGTTGGAAGCCTAACAAGCTAAGCTCCAACAACATACTACTACATTAATTGAACATGTTGCTAGGCTAACCTATTAGCGAGCCTCATGGGTAACCTAGTCAAGGGAGCCGAAGCGGATGGGGGCAGAGATTGTGTCACAAGGGGGGCAAACTAACACTACCTTCCATGTTAATTCCTGCAATATTACGCCATTGAGGGCTTGAATCTGGGACTTTCTGAAATGAATGAAACTTTGGGGAACAAGGGATGACCAGCTGAGCTATAGCCCGTTTTTAGGTAGAGCCGTCTACATGTAGCCGTTATCAGCCACGTGTCTTTTAGGTATCACTTATGAAGTCATATTCTTCTTTTTCGCAGGTGGGATCCACTAGATTTGTGCACATGTTATTGTCATGATTAAAAAACAAATCTCGAGGAACTGTACTCTCATCTTTCTTTTTGATTCTCTCTCTCAATTTATCCACAGATTCCATACTGGTCAGTCAGTTTGGAGCTCAGCAAGCTTGTTGTCAATAAACCAATAATGAGCTCCGCTCGTCATTAATTCTCAATTCTTTTCTCTTCTGGATCATCTCTTCTAATACCATTTCATTGGTGTCTTCAAGGTGTTCTACGTAATTCCTCAATCATTTTTATGATTTGAGTCACAATATGACGATGATGATTCATCAGTTGCAAACTTCACATATATGGACGTCACCCCGGGTTTCTCATTTCAACAAATCTTTTTCTTCGTCTAACAAGAGGTTACTTTTGGATTATATTTTCTTGAATTGGATAGACTGCAATGTGTTAGAATTAGAGGTTTGAGTACAACGTTATTGACGAATAATGGATAGTGTTCATTTTCAGGAATTTCGTTCCGATTTCTTGTTGGTCAGTGGCGCGTCCAACCGTTCGTGCTTGCTCGTTTTTTAGGCAAGGTGAAGGTGTGTTTTAGTAGTAATCTACCTATTTATGCAGAATCAAATTATTTTGTGTATCATATGACATTTATCGTCTTTACGTTAATGCGATGGAAGTGCTTCCGGTAAACATGTTAATGTGATCACATTTTCATTTTACTGTCTTGGAGATTGATGATCACTGATTAGATTTCGACTATCCGCAGTTGTGATGGAATTCATGTGTTTTTCTTTCTTTCTTTTTGAGTGGGTGTAAACATACTGTGTTGCACTTAGTATAACCTTGATGGAGAACATAATCGTGTATTTTTAATGTTCTCAATTGTCTATGCGTATATCATATACTGTTTGTAATTTGTAGCACTCACAAGATTAATGAACTAAAGACATTTCTTGCAGGGAAGTGGAAAGTCAGATCACAAGAAACATGCAATAAGAATAATAACCCTGCATCTTTACATATTTCAAGAGCGGCATCTCTTAAGATGAATTTAGAAAATGCCCAGGTTGAGAAGATTGTACCTGGAATTCATACTGATCCCAAAAGAGCGCTGCTTTTGAGGATTTCTCTGAAGGTGTACTTTTTACTGCAATATGGTACAGGGATTTAGGTTAAATTCTTAGTTCTGCTTCTTAGTAGTTACCCTATAGGAAAAAGCAACTACTGAGTAATGAGCTTTTAAGTGGATTCTTTAGAATTCTAGTTATTAACCGACCTACTTACACCACTCAAACCAGACTATTAGGATTTATGGTTAGTTTCGCTTTTCAGATGCATCGGGCATATAATCCAGGCATTCATCTGCCGTACCTCGTGAAGTTTATTTACTTAGCGCTTGAATATGACATGAAAAGTTCTAAAGTGGTTGATGACTTGAAGAGTAGAATCTTCTTTGAAACATTGCAACCAGCAAGCATATTGATTAGCTTTTGAATGAAATGTTCAACGTAATCGTATAAAAGCACATGCACTGTATGAATGTGAAACCACATATTAAAATCTGCAACCTTGTATTTGTAGGTTAGTGCATTTCATATCAAGAAGATATGTGCATTATCTCATTGACTTTTCAAATGAAGCCATATGGCGTGTTACATTTTCATTTGGTTCTATTTCCTTGTGGTGATGAAAACATTCAAATGCTTTTTGTTGACCTGAGCAGCTGGAAGCTGAGATTAGTAGGTTGTACAGTTGGTTAGCTTTTCTGAAGTATTCAGCAACATGTGCAGGAACGCCAGGGTGAACTTCTTATAGGATCTATGTTGTCATATATCCTACTCAAATTAACACAGTTAAATTTTGTCAAGACATTTATGAAGATGGTACATAGCTTACATACGCATGTGCTTCAAGCTTTTGAGGCTAATACCTCACCTTTCGCTTGTATATCTAATTCGAAACCTGTTCCTCTTGGACTGGATGTCTCCTTGCCATCATTTCAAGATATTAAATGGAATTTTGGACGATTAGCGTATTTATTCAACATGCACCTGGAAAGAAATATTGGCACGTAAGTGAAGCGAAATCAATATGATTTGGAGAAGTGAAAAATCGTGGTTCGATGGCTCATTTTTTGTTGTTGATGTTTTTAGGTTCTTAATAGTCCTCCTTGTGGCATGTTTCTCTTTTGTCCTCATCGGAGGTTTCTTATTCTTCAAATTCAGGTAACTAAGTTTGTTGTTTGTAGAAAGACAAGATGGTGCTGCAGTAATTTGGTATTTGTTTCATGCTGAATTATATTTAAAGTGCTATGTTTTGTAATGAACTTAATCTCCTCTTGTCTAGCTGGAAAATGGTTGTATGCTAAACTTGCTTGAATTTACGAGTGTTGGTAGCCAGTAAGGCTACAATCCCTAACAAACAGGCAATTCAACTCTCTCCATGTTGCTTGTTTTGCTAATTGCCATGACCATTGGTTTAATAAATATCATTTTCATATGTCTGCTTTTCTTTTCGTGACAACAACAGTTTGCTTTTTAACTTCCGTCTTTGGCTTATATCATATCCTTATTTATGAAAACTTGTTTTTTTTATTGTGTAAACTAAGAAGATATTTTATTATCGAGTTGTTTTGTTTAGTGATTTCTGTTTTCTCCTTGTGGTGCTTGTGCCAGTCAAATCATACACTGCAGGTTTGAGTCTGTTTCTCATATTCAACTGAGTGTTTTCTGTGTTTCCCAGTAGCATGCAAAGCACATTGACTGTTCTCATTAGAATCAAATATTTACATATTTTACCAAATGTATGTATTTTATAGTGATTCTTTTTGGGTTACTGCTATTTTGATGCCCTCTTACTTGTGATATGATAATCATTGTTATGCAGATATAGTTTTTTTCTTCTGTTCATTGTAATATTGTGTGCAAGTTTTGTTAATTAGAATGTCTTTTCTTAATGTTTTGTAGGAATCAGTCTCAGTCACTTGAGGAATGCATGTGGGAAGCTTGGGCATGCCTTTGTTCATCATCTACGCACTTAAGAGTATTTTCTGTCCCTCCAAACATAATTTTCTCTTTCTTAACCTCAGTTAACTCTTCTTGCAATATTTTGATTTTCTAACTGCTAGACAAATCTGAAGTTTAAATTTCACACTGTCTTGTTGAATCACAGCAAAGAACACGTCTAGAACGTGTTCTTGGTTTCATACTTGCTATATGGGGCATTTTATTTTATTCTCGCTTACTGAGCACAATGACAGAAGAATTCAGGGTAGGTTGTTTTGATAAATCAATTGTTGAAAAATTGTTACATGGCCGTAATTAATGGGGTTGATATATATGACTAGCATTTCTACAGAGTAATATGCAAAGGCTCAGAGAAGGAGCTCAAGTTCAAGTTATGGAACAAGATCATATTATTATTTGTGGAATAAATAGTCACTTGAATTTTATACTAAAGCAGTTAAATAAGCATCATGAGTTTGCGGTTCGCTTAGGTACTGCCAAATCTAGGTATTTGCTCAAAATCATTGTTACTACAAGTATGCAAGGATCTTTTTTGGAGTACTATCATGATTAAATTTGTACACTTGCTTCGGTATATGACAGGAGGCAAAGAATACTTCTCTTATCTGATCTTCCAAGGAAGCAGATGGATAAGATTGCGGATAGTGTAGCTAAAGATCTAAACCATATAGATATCCTTACGAAGAGGTATTTTACATGTTTCCAGTTTTTTCTTTTACTCGTTTCCAGTTTTTTATGCATACTCACAGTTTGTGAAGGTTACATTCTGGGAACCAGTTCTCAAAATGTCCGAACCATTTCCCTTTTCTAGCGTAGATGTATTTCGTTCATTTAGAAAAATGTGCATTTAAATTAGAGGGGAGGGAAACTCCTAGAGTAGAACGAACACTGTGAAGGTGAAACAACAAAAATACTGGTGCACTTATTTGCTTTCTTGATTATGTAACCCTTTTATCATGTTACCAGGAACAAAACAAATAATACAGAGTAGTTTAATTTGTTTGCTTCACAGATTACCTGTCATTTTTCGTTCCTTCCGTTATGTGATAATCCTTTGGGCAGATCTTACCTTAATTTCTACATTTGCAGTTGTAGCCTAAGTTTGACGAAATCCTTTCAAAGAGCAGCGGCTGAGAAGGCACGCTCAGTCATAATATTGCCAACAAAAGGAGATCGGTGAGACTTTAAAGTTTAGTCAAGCTAATGTGAATTTTATATGTGTGCTTTAAAAGCCTACATACCCTGCATTTGTAGGTAATATTTTGGAGCTTATTTTTCGATTTTGTAAAATTTCCCAAAAATTCCATATTCCCGTTTATGGTTGGTATTGCAATTGCATCCTTTGGATATATTTGTCACTCCAACGTGAACACGCAATACTTATGAGGACTTCAATGACCTGAGAAAGTCTAACTACATTATATTTGTCGCCGGATACTTGTCAAAAAAACCTGTTGTCGAAAATGAAATTTGGCATTGCCTTTTGCTTTACTTTATTTTTCCATTTTTGATTTTGGTAACTTTGACCTGGATTTCATTTCTAGCCTACCCCAACTTGTTTGCGATTAAAGGTGTATGTAGAATTGCTTCCCTCGTATGTTACGTGGCGTGAGATTATTTTGGTCATCTTTTTCAGTAATTCCAATTGAAGCTAATGACCAGAATCACAACCAAATATTCAGGTACCAAGTTGACACAGATGCATTTCTTTCCGTGTTAGCTCTTCAGCCACTTTCGAAGATGGCATATGTTCCCACCATTGTAGAGGTATACCTCTCATAGATCTTATACATGCATGAATTATTTCTGTATTTTAGATGAAGAACATGAACAAAATCTAATAACTGAATGTAGGTCTCAAATTCCAGTACATGCGCGCTTTTGAAATCAATTTCAGGGTTAAACGTGCAGCCAGTTGAAAATGTTGCATCCAAATTATTTGTTCAATGCTCTCGGCAGAAGGGATTGATAAAGATATACAGGCACTTACTTAATTATCGAAGTACTAATTTCTTTCCACTTTAGCCTTCTTAAAGCAATTAGTTTTCTCTTTTTTCGTTGAACGGTATTTTTTGCCCTTTTTTCTGTTCTATGTTTCTACCTACAACTGTAATAGCATGAGGTTTGAGAGTTTTGGTTGCATTTCCAGAAGGCTTTCTCTGTCAGCTGAACGTAGGAATTGATTTATTAAAAACAGTAGTTCAAAATATATGGTTTGTCTCCTCAAATGATTGCAGGAGATTAACTCTACAGCATGGTTGCAAAAATAGAACGTTGTCCTGTAGCTTTACGCATGAACTTTATATGCTTATGTAGCCTTCTGTGTGTAATTGTTTTGACTTTTCATTATGGTGCCTTCATCTGAAGGGTCCAATATGCTACCCAAATTTTGTTTGTCGAGCTGAAACTGAATTAAGGGTTGATTCTAGCAAGAATGTTGTACTCCTCATGTTGACCATCCTCAGCGATAATGAGCTTCAATATAAAGTTCAGGACACCGTTTTCATATGATTAACAATATTTTAATCATTGAATCATGGGGATACAACCTTAGAATGAGTACACTTTTTGACAAGGATTAGAAAGTTCTCTGAAGAAATCTGTCCTTGATAAAATTTCAAGTGAGGTCTATAATTCAACAAAAAACTCTAGGTATGCATCTCTTAACAGCAAGGAATGCTGTACAGGCTTAATAATTATCCAATAGCCGAAGTCCAATGTTAATGTAGCCTAAGTGACATATACGTTCTCGCCTTCGCTACCAGTGAACTTATATTAAGCTCTTATACCATTAAATCTATGTTTCTTTTTGCAGAAAATGTATTCAACCTTTGCAGCTTTCCAAGCCTTGCAGGATTGAAGTATAGGACTCTTAGACGTGGATTTCATGAGGTGAATCCTGTTAACGCAGCTACTTGTGTTGAAAAATGTTGCTCCTTTTCTGATGATTTCTATTCTATCTGCTCCTCTCAGGTAGTTGTCTGTGGGATCTATAGAAGCGGGAATATATATTTCCATCCTAAGGATGATGAAGTATTGAAGGAAACTGACAAGGTATGAGATTTACTTCAATCATTATAGTAATCGACCAACACAAACATATGGATGATGAGGCCAATTTCCCTTTTTTCTAAAATATAATGTGGTGAATCTTGAATTAGTTGCTTAAAGATTTTCACAACTTCTTCTTCACTTGTTTTTTTCCCTTTAATTTTCCTGTGGTTTATTCCTAATGAGCCTATTTTTGTTTTCCCCTAGGGGAATTATCTTCCTTCGTGAAGTATCGATTAGTAGACAAAAGACAACAATAAGAAACATAGAATGGAAAAAAGTATATTAATGGCTGTTTTAAATCTCTACCCATTGAAATCTTACTTTGTGTGGTGTTTAAATCCGACTAAAATTAATTTGTACTTTATCTGCTGTAAGGTTCTATAGTGGCACCTTTCATGTTCAGAAACAAGGTCAGGTAATGAATTATACCCTCTGGTCTTTATTATAGTCCCATGACCTTTTGTGGTTTCAATTTTTTGCACTTGGGAAAATGGGCATCACCGTACAGAAAGAGAAATCTCTAAGCTGGTGGGCACAAGCCAGCCAACCTTTTATTGGTGCCGATTCTTGTGTTTGTCCTTTCAATGCTTAAATGCTAGTCTTGCAGTTATTTTTGCCAAAAGTATTCTAAATGTTTGTTTAGTCCTTGAAGTTTAAAATGCTTACCTCTTAAAGACGTCCTCTATTCTTATGCAGGTTTTATTCATAGCACCTGTTGATGGTAGGACAAAACCCCAGTTACTTTCTGAAGTATCCATAGAAGAAGATACTACTTCTCAAATTCAAGATCTTGAAAAGATAAGCGACTCTTCCAGTCACATTGCAAAACTGAGAAAAAGGATTGAGAATACTGTTCGTCGGCCTCCGAAATCAAGTTCCAAGGTATACGCTGATCTCAGATCATTATTTAAGAAAGTATGTTCCATAGTTGTTTACAGGCATCACAAAGTTTTCTTGTGAGTACAGGCATCAGAAGCGAGTTTAGGACCAAAAGAGTGCATACTTATGCTAGGCTGGCGACCTGAAGTTAATGAGATGATTCTCGAGTATGATAATTATCTGGGACCTGGCAGCAAACTTGTAAGCTCGAAATATTTGAGAATCTTTATACCATATTCTACAGAGTAATATGCTTTTAAATTTTGGTTGGTCCTGCTTGAGGTCAGAAAAGCTTAAATTATATAATAGCAAGTGTGTTAACACTTCAGACCTAAGTGTCCCGGTCACTGTCTTCTTCTGCTGCCTGTAAGTATGAAGTGAAATATTGATTAATGCAAGTTTATCTTCGAGAGATGCAAACCTCACTAAGATTAGATGCTTCCTCTAAAGAGTCTGCAGTCGTCAAGTACTGGTTTCTTAATTAATGCTTGATTCATTTACCTACACATTTTGCAGGAAATATTATCAGATGTGCCAATTAATGAGAGAACCAAAGTAACCAACTTTTCTGGCAAAGATAAACTCAAACACGTTGAAGTCTCTCACAGGGTATGTCTTGATCGTATAGTTTCAACTTTTAATTCACTTAAGAAAAATTGTCCTTTGTCTCAAAATGTTTTTCAATGTTTTCCCGTGTTGCAGATTGGAAATCCCATGAACTTTGATGTCCTAACAGAAGCCATTTTGAAAATTCAAAATTCTCTTAAGAAAGGAGAAGGGATTCCTTTGTCAATAGTTGTAATATCCGACAGAGAGTGGCTTGTCGGAGGTAACAAATTATTATAATATGTAGATAAAGTTCTCTATTTACTAGTAATAGTCATTTGCTGACTATTTTTGCATGCAGATATAAGCAGAAAAGACAAGCACGCAGCATATTCTCTTCTTCTTGCTGAAAACATTTGCAATGCACATGGTGTTAAGGTCGGACATTATTATAATCCCTTGATCCATTAGCTCAAGAGATAAATTTATTTGGAAGGTTTAATCAAGGCTTGTGATGGACAGCTAGCTGATCTGTCTTGAGTGATAAGTGCACGTGACAAGTCTACTCTGATTAATGACTTGTTACCTAGTTAGTCAAGGGAGTGTATAGATATATGCCCTATACTTTTACATAAACAGTAGTGCTACCGAATATTAATATAAAATGCAGCTCTATGTATATAACACCTAATATCAGGAGATGCGGTTTGATTTTTCTTTTTTTCTTAGAAATATCGATAGTTTCATCGTCTCTTGGTAATGCTGATTTCATAGTCAAACGAAGGGCCGGGATTCTTTATGGCTATGGAGTTACATACTTAATTGTGAGTATCTTTTTGTAGGTGGCACACCTGGTTGCCGAAATTGTAGACACAAAGTTGGGTAAACAGGTAATTCCTCCACATTGATTTGTAAAATTTTCTGATAAAATTGTTTTGTTAATGTCGCAATTGTCCATGGATTTCATATTTAGTAGTATGCCTAACTTTCCTATAACTGTTACAGATTACAAGAATGAAACCATCTCTGACATACATTGCAGCAGAGGAAATAATGAGCCTTGTAACAGCTCAAGGTTAAATTTGTGTACTCCCTCATGTGAAGAAATTTCTGTCAGAGTATTTGTCTGATTCTATAAAAGTCCTTTGTGTCTGATTCTATAAAAGTCCTTTGTGTCCGATTCTTTAAAAGTCCTTTGTGCATGACAGTGTCAGAGAATGGCGAACTTAATGAAGTCTGGAAAGATATTCTCAATGCAGAAGGAGATGAAATATATGTCAAGGTATGTGCCTCTGGCCCTGTCTAATTTTTTATGCTGATATGATGTGCCGTGATCAAATGAATGAACAAGAATAAGGGAAAGAAAACGAAATAGGGTATAATAAGATCACACTAGTACCTGGATGACCACACTAGAATTTCAACAAGAGTGTTTCCATTTAGGCCGGACATTGAAACCATGTTCTTAGAAACAGCCGCAGAAACCTCAAATCTAAATACAGGAGGTGCTTGTGGTTTCCTGAGTGAAATTTTGAAAATTATTGCTAAATATCATTGAGGGTTTTAGTACTAAGGATACATATCAGGTTTTACATTTTCTAACTTAAATGAACAACAACATGCTCAATTTATAGTATGTGAATGGTGGGAAGATAAAATTGAGGTTGTTTGTTAAAACCAAATAGTTGCGGTCTAAAGGAATCTTGTAACCAGGAACTCCCTGTTCTATATCTAACTTGTAGACAAGGCTCCTAATGTTTTTAGTACATGGCTCTGTTGATAGGATGTTAATCTCTACATGAAAGAAGGGGAAAATCCATCATTTTCCGAACTATCCGAAAGGGCAAATTTGCGGCGAGAAGTTGCCATTGGTTATGTAAAACACAACAAGAAGGTGAAACCAATTTTCGATTTCTTCCATTCAGCTGCCAAAGTTAATTTTTTTTGGCATGCCTAAGATAAAAGCAATTAAAGCAATGGATATAGCTGAAATCTCTTTGGTGTTTTATATTTAACCTGTGTTCATGACAGGTTATAAATCCAAATCCCAAATCTCAGCCACTTTCCCTGGAGATGACGGACTCACTAATCGTAATCGCCGAGCTTGAAATGGAACCCCCATACAATGTAAATAAAATGTAAAATCTTCATATGATGGCTGAATCTTGTTTTAGCCTCTGTTTTTACATGACTGCTACAGGGGGTTACCAAATTTCATGGGGCTCACAACTGAGTCCTCTGGATTGGTAGCTCTTGTGGAATTTGGTAACCCTCAGTAGCGGCCTTGTATTTTTTTGGCCCGTTGTTACAGCTTCATGCTGTGCTTGTATTCCATTACTATTCATTATTTTAACATTTTTGTTTTCCTTCGGTGAAATATGTAAATCAATCCTCTTCTGGGTTTCACGGACGCTCCATTTTTTGAGCAGTGTCCGCGTCAGACACGGGACACGCGTGGGACGCTGACACGACGCGTGTCCGATGCACTAATTTGCAAGTCCTGCGCGCGTCTAGTTTGGACGCACCAATAACTCGGGTTTGACGCTTTTTTTTTTCATTTTCAATTAGACTTTTTCCTTTATTTTTACTATTATTAACTAAATTAAGAAGGACAAACATTTAGATCAATCATTTAGGTCTTTATTAGGATACAACAACCAATTCAGCTTCATTGGTATCCAGTCGCGAACACAAGTTCAAATATAGCGAATGCAAGCTTATTGCCTAAATTGATAAACACAGTGGCGAGCACTTCGTAGGTACAACAAGAAGAAAATAATGATAATCAACAGAAGTTGGTAGCTATGGGAAGCAAAGATCAAGAAGAATTCGAGAGAGAAAGAATTTTTATAGTCGAGGTGGAAACAACAAAATTCAAAGACTTGATCAGCCGTAGGAAAATTATGGAGAACAAAGACAAAATTATCAGAGAGGATCAGGAAGTCAAAAAATGATATGGGAAGAGATCCCTTGCTAGCACCACGACTCGCGAACTCAAGCATTATGCGAATGCAATCTCCACTCAATTGATATACTGCTCACGAGAACTTCGCATGAGAAAGTATTTCATAGAATAAGGGAAGTTCAGGATCATAAAGAGGAATGGGAAGGCCATCGAGAAGCTGACCTAGCGAGACTGTGATCTTCTCATGATTGCAGGGATGATCAGAAAATAGATTAATAGAAAGCTCAGATTTAGAGTTTTGACCAGGAATGGGAGATAAATCAAAACCTCTGGTTTGAAGCTTCTTTCGAATTTCTTCAAAAGCGATCTCATTTTTACGACCAGCTGGAGGCATCTTCAGTATGTGAATGAAGGAATGAAAGTTTTCAATAACAGAAGCGAAATTTGCGGAAGAACAGTAAAATTGCAGAGAAGCTGAGAAGAAAGTAAAAAGAATAGAAGAGAAGAATAGGGAGAATATATATAGAGAGTAGAAGTTCTCGAGAGGATAAGTGCATTTAATGCAAAGGGAAGACATGAGTGGTTGAAAAAGACGTGTCAATATATGGATGGAAGAAAAATACGTGTAACAAAATTCACGCAAAATACAGAATTGTGTCAGTACAGAAGAATATGAAAAGATGAACAGTTGCGACGTTTTGAAGAATAATTTCTCATGACATTCTCTCCTTCGCAGAGAAGACATGAGAAGAGGCAAGATGTAGGATCTGAATATCGCAAGAAGGACACATTTGCGAAGTTTGATCAACAACACTTTGCGAGCGTCGCAGGGTGATTTGAAGAATGACGTAACAGATGATGATAGCAGAAACATGAGTAAAGTGTGATGATTCTGCGATGTTTAGAGTGTTTGCGAAGATTAACAATATAACTCTTGCGAGAATATCGCAAGTCAGATCCTAAAATAAAGGACAGATTAGCTGTCAGGAATACCTCATCTAATCGTATGTCTTTGTTGTGCAAGTATTTCGCATCAAGTATAACAGGAGAGGCGCTAAAGTGGTTCGAAGGTCTACCCAGGAATACTATAACATCTTTCAACCATTTACAGACTACGTTCTTAGGGGCGTATATAACTAACAACTCCTCGCGACCAGGCATAGAATATGTATTTGGATTAAAGCAGAGAATTGGTGAAAGTTTGAAACATCTAACTATAAGATGGAAGACAATGTGTAGTGAAATGGCTGAGCGAATCCAGTCGCGAACACAAGTTCAAATATAGCGAATGCAAGCTTATTGCCTAAATTGATAAACACAGTGGATTTTGTTGTATAAATACATGGTTCAACTGATCTACATAGTTCTTGGAAGTCAGATGAACCAATTCTAAACTTGTTTGGAAGTGTGGAAAATCGGTTCCAAGATTGTAAATATGAAAAAGGAATTAGAAAGTAAAGATGTCGACATACTTTGAACATGTTCAGTAACTCTTATCTTTTATTGTTCAAAAATATTCCTTAATAGCTAAAGGAGAATCCCGGATAGAAATTGTAGATGCATTTTACTACAAACTACATCCAAAGGATAGAAATGTACGACTCTTCTCAAACGAAAGTAAACACTCAACCATGAACACAAGATATACGTGGTTCGGTATGATTACCTACGTCCACGAGGGTGAAATGATGAATATTATTACTTCACGGTGCTACAAAGGTGTTGCTCTTAGTGGGATTTCCTTACAAGATGAACTTACTTCTCATTCACTTCTTTCTAATGCTAACTCGGGTTTCTCTCTCCTTTCTCTCCCAAAAATTACAACCTGCCTCTCTAGAATACAAGTCCCGCTATTTATAGGAGAAAGTTTATACAACGAAGTTAGAATGTTGACCGTGTTACATCTAATTAGCTGTTCTGTGATCGGGCCGACTCACGTCGTCTTGTGCGGTCGATGCATCTTGGCTCCTCGCCTGTATTTCGTTCGAGCCAATCTCTTATGGTCCTCTGTTGACGCGATGTCGGCTGTCTCGATAGTCTCCCTTATGATCAGCCGATGTGTTCCACACTTTCTTGCCTGTTTGACTGTAGCTCCTCGTTTGTCCCGTCCCGCCTTATCTTGTCATCTTTATCAGAAGTCTGGGTCAAGTCTTGTCCGACATTATTACGCCCGATCCACGTGGCTTCCTTAAATCTCGCGCTCTTTAATCTTTGATCTATACTTCGCGTTTATTTGTATTTGGGTGCACTGGGTCTAGGATGTTGCCACCTGGATCTGTAGATAATTTACACCTACATTTATGCCCCTTCTTCCACCCGTGTGGGAGGCACGAGTGGAAGAACATCGTCTTAACCGCCCATGTCTTCGCTCATGCCGCTAATCCGCTATATCAGCGCCCCACTAATTTCCACTTTATGATGGTAACCGTCGTGATCGGTTACAAAGTTTCTTCTTTAAATAGCCCGCTCCTTTCTTCCTTCTTATTCTCTGCTTCTTCTGTTCTCTTGTGGTTTTCTTCCAAGTTTCTTCATATCTTACGCTTCTCAAAAACCCTAGCTTTCTTGATTTTCTTTTCGTCCTTTTCTCCTCATCGATCGTTGATGTTCTTTTGTCGCCTCATCTTTCTTTGTTGAAAACCGAGTTCTGCATTATCTTCGTTAATGGCTTCTTCTCCTTCCATGGCTGAAAAGAGGTCTGTTGATGATGGTTTTTCCGAGTATGATGTTCCCCCCCTTGCTTCTCTGTTTTTGCTTGAGAGCCCTTCTAGGTATGATGATCGCGCGATGAGATCTATTTTTGCTGATAGCTCTTCTTCTATTTCGTGCAGGTCCTAGAAAAGGGTGAAAGATCTTTCCGATGAAGAGTTCATTGAGCAGTTGAAGGAGACGTACGATCTTCAAAATTACGAAGTGACCCTTCTCTCGGGCCGAAACGGTAGTTTGAAGAAAGCCGATATGAAGAAGCACGAGCAATCGGCTAATTGTGTGGTCATCAACTTGGGTCAGCTGGAGCTAGGCCTTCGTCTTCCCTTATACAACCCTGATAGCCCATTTTATTACGAGATTTTTTCCCAGATTCGGCCTTCTCGTGCTTTAGCTCAATGGACTGGCAATACTTTCCGAATTATGAACGAGTGGAGGGATCGCCGCGATGGTCATGGTTCTATCTGCCGAGTGGTGGGACCTACAAGCCCGAGGACGCTCTCGAGTATACCGTTGCCAATTTCCTTGTCAACTATCGAGTGGTACTTGACCTTGGGCGATCTTCTGGGTTTCTTGCAAGTCCTCATCGGGTCAAAACTATGCCCGAGGGTGTCGAAAGAATGATCTTTGGATGCCGATCCTATCGGCCATGGTTCCAACAGGCGAGCCCAACATTCTAATGATCCGACCTATCCCCGAGTTCCACTTCTTGTCCGAGGTCCTATCCTTCATGGTGACTTCCCGTCGCCTACTTTTCCCGCCGAGCCCTATTCTTTCTGGGTGGTTAATGATGACAAGGCCGATAAGGTACGCACTTTTCTTGATTTCTATCTTGTTAGCTTCGGGCGTCAGTTAGTCATTTGTTGTTGTTTGAAAATCTCAGTCGGTTCCACAAAAACTATCGGGTCTAGGAAAAGAGGTGCTGGCACAAGGGTTGAGGAAGACCAGGGAAGGTAACAAACATAATGATTCCCTTATAAGTACATGTACTTGCCCCTGTTTTTTGCCTTCACATGTTCTGACGAGACACTTGTGCAGAAACACCCGAGGAGCGATGATGATGACGTTGACGATGTCGACCCTACTCCGCTTAGGCGTAATCCTGGTAGAGGTAAAGAAATTGATAAGCCACCGCCGAAAACGAGCCCCCTCATTGATCTTTCCGATGAGGATGAGTTTTTTGAGAGAGCGTGTCTTAGGGTGACAAAGTCGGTGAACAAGGTGTGGGAGACCAGCATGAGCCCTCGGAGACGCCCGCCGTAGAGAAGGTTGTTACTAGTGTTCCGGTAGAGCTTCCCTGTGTGCCCCGGTTTACTGAGGGATCGTCTTCTAGCGCCGAGACTTTCTTCACTGTTTCTGGCCCGATCATGAATTCCTTGGGTGCGCTTACTTCCTCCGACTTTGGGAAGTATACTGGTGAAGAAATGTTGAATGCTGTACCCTGTTATGGCGACATCGCCTTGACACTTGACACTGTGGTGAGAGACTTGGTTCTGTATAGTAATGCCCCACTTCTGATTTCTGTCCTTAGTGTCGCTTATGATGCAAAATCGTTTATTTGTGTTAGATCATGAACCGTGTACGCTTGGATGCCGCCAATCGCCTTCGAGATAAACAGTTGATAGAGTCTCTCCAACTTCAACTTCAGAATGTGAAGGGTCGCGCGAACGAGCTGGAGATCAAACTTGCCGATGCTCAAGGTATATGATTCTTCTTGACTTGTGTTGATTGAGTTTATCGTGCCGATATCCGAGTCGGGTATCCTTCTTCTTAGCCGAGGTATCTAGTATAGGTATAGACGCTACTTCGGAGTTTAGGATTCTGAAGAGAAAATGGGATATTGAGAAAGACCTTGTGGAAAATCTTCGTCAACGAATGGCAAACAAAGACGACAAAATAGACCGTCAAACTGAGGAGATTACAAGTCTTGAGGACGAGTTAGAACGACATCGCCGGTTTGATTATGATCCTTCCGAGATGGACAATTTACGGGCTCATTTGGGATCTTCTCAGCGTCTTGCTGCCGAAAAAACTTCTTTAGCCACGAGTTTGGAGCAAAGGGTAAATGCTCTTCAATTACAGAATCGAGATCTTCACGAGGACCGCCGACGAATATTGAGAGATAAGGATGTGGTGGAGCGAGATAACAGCGATTTACTGGGCCGAGTGCGTGAATTTGATAAAGTTATGGGCGATTTAGAGTGGAGTAGATCGCATCTTGTGGTTCTCCAAGCGTCGCATAATCGGTTAATGAACGATTGGGCCGAGCATAAGAAGTATTGCCCTAGTAACGAGTTCAACGAGCAACATTATAACGAATTAACCATGAAGTTGTCCAGGACCGAGGATGAGTTGTCCAAGTTGGTAGAGTCGCTTCAGTCGGTGTTACCCGCCCTGTCAGGTCTCTTAGCCGATGTGTTGAGGCCATTTTTTAGATCCAGATCGCGCTTTATTCTTGCAAAAATGTTAAGTTGTATCCGATGAATAACATCCTATATTTGTGGTTTTGTAGCCGCGCAAAAACGTTCGCAGGAGCTTGATCTGGAGGTTCGCCGATTGAAACAGGCCGAGGTCGATTTGGGCTTCAAGTTAGCTGAGGTCGAGAAAACGCTTCCTGGGATTACCCAACAACTCGAGGATGAACGGGTCGCCCATGCGGAGGAGTTAGATCAGAAAGTTCAGGCTGGCATTATGGACTGGGTGGAGAAGAAGCGGCTCGAGGTCGCGTAGAGGAAGGCCGGCGCGGCTCCTCCCAAGGTTTAAGCTTTCTTTTTGTGGTGCTGCATCACTATGTTGCCCCTTCCATCGGGTTGTAAATTGCTCTAAACACTTCTCCCCTTTTTAATTTCCGCTACCTCGCTTGTTCGTTTTAATGGGGGTGCTGCGTCACCGATGTTGTTTGTTTCATTTCCGCTAAACTTTTCATTTCGTATGTCCGCGCGATGCTTTCCGTACTTTGTTATCGACGCTTGGTGTTATCGATTTAGCTTTTGTTTCTTATGTTATTAAAGCGATTGTTGATTGATGTACCATGCGATCGATGTGGTTTTCGTTTTTTGTATCTTTGCTCCTCCTGGGTGTTGGTTGTTGCACGACACGATCGATTTGTTTCTTGTTCCGCATGTTGCCCCGACTGTTTGTTGATTAACGCACGACGTTATTTGTTTCGCTTTTGTTCCTGGTGTTATGCTCTGCAATTGTTGCTTTTATATGTTAGAACTCTAACCATTTCTGCCGAACACACCCAACAAGGAGGGTCATCGGGCCCTATGCCATGTCCTGATCGGGGTATCTCATCACTATCTCTTTGGATTCAGTGGAAGGGTATCAGTCATCCTAGTTCTAGGCTCGATGGTCCCGAGTGGTTATCGATCAACCGATCTCGGGCAAGTGGACACGCCCACTTGCGATGGTGGTGACCTTTCAGATGTAAGTATGCCACCTAGCTGAGTAGACCTCGCGTCTAAACAACCTTTGGAACTGGTTTCCAACCACCAGAACCCTTAGGCTACCTCGGCATTTGCATACTGCCACTGCCCCGATTTCGAATAGCCAGGCGACTGTAAGGCACCTCGACACTTCCACACTGGCATTGCCCCCAGTACGAATGCCCATTCGAGTGTAAGTCACCTCGGCACTTCCACACTGGCTTTGCCCGAGTACGAATGACCATTCGAGTGTAAGTCACCTCGGCACTTCCACACATCGGGCATTGCCCGAGTACGAATGACCATTAGTCGCTTGTGCCCTATCCCATACCCCTCAGTTTCACAGAGATAGAAGACACGTTTGCTTACCGAATTTTTTTTTTTTCGCATTGCCCGTCAAGGATGATAGAGTTTCAGGAATCGGATGTTCCATGGTTTGAGCTCTCTTGTTCCGTCGAGTCGCAGTAGTCGATACGATCCCTCGCCCGCCTTAGATTCGATTATATATGGCCCGCCCCACTTTGGTGCTAGTTTTCCGCCTTTTTTTTCTCGCTCCCATTCAGCTAGAAATTTCAATACCTGCTGCCCGGGATTAAACTCTCTTGGTCGAACGCACTTGTTGTACTCCCGTTGTAACCTCCTTTGATAATTTTCCATTTTTTGTAGCGCCATTTCTCTTGTTTCTTCCAAGTCGTCGAGTTTAGCCAAGATCATATCGGACGACACGTTTCGCCTCCACGCTTCAGTTCTTGTGGTAGGTATCACTGCTTCTGTTGGTAGAATCGCCTCGGTTCCGTAGGTAAGCATAAAAGGCCACGGACTTATGATCGAGTTTAACGGTACGCCGGGAGCATGGATTTTCTTCCCGAAACGCTGACATTCTTCACAAGATCTTGCCATTTGCTTTGCGTCCTCGTTCATATACATCCAAAAGTAGCCCATTTTTTTTGCCTTAGCCGACAAGCTTCTTCCCGAGCTGTGATTTCCAACCGCCCCATAGTGTAGCTCATGTAGGATTATATGGCCTTCTTCCCTGCTTAAGCATCGTAGGAGTGGCCCTAGATAGGAATTCCGATATAAGATCCCCCCCCTTAACTCGTAGGCGCCCGATTTACTTTTGATCTTGTTCATCTCGGGCCGACTCTTAGGTAGCTCACCCGTCTCTAAGTGATGTATCGGCTTTCTCCAGTCGCCTTCTTTGTATCTCTCGGCTGTGTTAACGGCCACCTCGATCCGTGCTTCTGGTGTTTCAGGGATAGACGGGTTAAGTAGCCTCATAACGCATATCCCTTCAATGCTCGGGTCTACTAACTGTGAGGCGATGTATGATAGAGCATCCGAGTGTCTGTTATCCTTTCGGCAGATGTGGCGGAATTTAATATCTGGGATTTGCTTGATGTAAAATTGGGCGAGCTCCCAATATTTTTGCAGCACCGGATCGTGTGTAGCGTATTGGCCCGTAATTTGCCGGATCACTAGTTGAGAGTCACTAGTCAGTCGAACCTCATGCATCCCCATTTCCACAATTATCCATAAGGCATGGATCACCGCCTCATATTCGGTGACGTTGTTCGTTGCCTTGAATTCTAACCTGAACGAATGAACAATCTTCCTCCCCTTTGGCGTGGTGAACACCAACCCGAGACCCGATCCGTCTTTGTTAGATGGCCCATCAAAAAATACTTCCCATCGTGTTGGGCTACTAGCGGCTAGCAGGTCCTCCGGCCCCTCTTGTTCTTCTGTCATTCCCGGTATATCTTCTACCTCGTCCTCATCACTGAGGGGGAAGTCTGCCAAGAAATCGGCCACTACTTGTCCTTTGATCGCGGTTCTTGTCTCGTATATCACATCATATTGTTTGATTATGGCTCCCCACTTGGAGATTCTCCCCGATCGCCCAGCACTATCCAAGACCGCTTCGATAGGCGATTTGGTGAGCACCCGTATTCGATGAGCTTGAAAATATGTTCGTATTTTAGAGGCAGCAAAGGCTAGCGTGAGCACCATCTGCTCCATTCTAGTGTAGTTCTTCTCGGCCGGACTTAAAGTTTTGCTGGCGAAGTATACCGGCTTTTCCACGCCCATATCTGTTTTAACCAATACCGCACTTATGGCATAGGGTGTCGTGCCTAAGTATAAAGTGAGAATTTCTGACGGCTCAGGCCTTTGAAGAACCGGGAGGCTAGCTAGATGTAGCTTGATACTTTGAAAAGCTTCTTCGCTTGCGTCCGTCTATCGGAATTTTTCTCCTTTCTTCAAGATGTCGTAAAAAGCCTTGCATTTGTCCGATGATCGTGACACAAATCGTCCCAATGCGGCTATGTGATGAGTGCCAAATATTGCATATTCATACACCTTTTCATTGGCACTTAACTCATCTTTCGCGCTTCAAAGTCATATATTATCCCAAATTCTGCATTTTTACCATTTTCAAGAATAAATATTTGTATTAATTAATTTTGTGTTTTTAAGTACTAAATAAAGCTTGGAAGAATTGAGAAGACAAAAGAGAAGAAAGTTGGAAGCGTTGCAACCCGCTCGCGCATCAGTGGCAACCTGTTTACAAATTCATGGGATTAAACAACCCATGATCCAAAACCCAAGACCCAAATCCATTTCCACCTCACCCCCATTGGATTCTTTCCAAAACATCCACCTCACCCCCATTGGATTCTTTCCAAAACATCCACTCACCCCCATTCTCTCACTCAATCACTCCCAATTTGTTTCCCACAACCAAATATATTCCATCAATTAAGAAAACATGTTTTGTTGAGTGGATGAGTGCCAAAATTCGGATCCAAGTGCTTAAGGGAATTTTGTGTATAAATAGAGAGGGTTGTTGTGTTGAAAAACCATCCAAGAATAGCTTGTTCATGTTAGTTTATCAAATTTAAGTTTTGTTGTAATGTTCTTCATGTTCTAGTTTCATTTACTAGGGTTTAGATGAAGCCCTAATCTCATTGGTATGTATTCATATCTTGTATCTTGTTCTTGAAAGTTTAGAATTGTTTAAAGATATAATTTAATCAAAGTTTTTCAACATATTGCTCTCACAATGTATGCCATGTATCCATTGTAGTTAGAATATCTCTATGTTGATTATGCTACAACTCATGCTTAACCAAAT
Source organism: Papaver bracteatum (assembly GCA_023529315.1). NCBI lineage: Eukaryota > Viridiplantae > Streptophyta > Magnoliopsida > Ranunculales > Papaveraceae > Papaver > Papaver bracteatum. Next base: position 222,252 of record JAJJWX010001832.1, read on the forward strand.
ATTGATCTTTAGATTAGTTGTGCTTAATTAGACAATTAATGCTTTGGAGAAATACTTTAGTTGTGATTAAATTATCCATTGGAGAAACACCTTAGTTATACGGTAGACTTGAATCTACTATAAGGACAAGAATAATATTACAAGTTGAATGCATATCATAGGTTATTGGTGGATTTGAATACCCTAGTATCCATATTATCATTGTTTACATATCTTGTTATTTGCATCTTTTACTTTTATTATTTCAGTCACTTGAAAATCATATCGTCAGATCGACAAAATCAAACCCCTTTTGGTTACTCTCTGAATCAGGATTTAGAATCAACTTCTACACTCTCCAAGTCTCTGTGGTTCGACCTGTGCTTGCCCTGTGTTGCTTGTCGACACTGTGCACTTGCAGTATACACAATAGTAGGTATCTTTCCGAGCCTACCACTATGCAACCGTTTAGTTTCTGCACGTCTTTCACCGTCGCGGGAGATGGCATGTCAAGGACGGCTCGTACCTTTTCGGGATCCGCTTCTATTCCCCTGGGAGTGATGATGTAGCCTAAGAATTTCCCCGATGTGACCCAGAAGTCACACTTGGCAGGATTAATCTTCATCTTGTGTTTCCTCATTGTTTGAAAGATCACTCGAAGGTCTCGGACGTGGTTTTTTGATTTCCGACTCTTAACTAACATGTCGTCCACGTAAACTTCTATGGTATCGTTAATCTTGTCTTCGAACATATCGCCTACCAATCTCTGGTACGTATCCCCAGCATTCCTAAGTCCGAATGGCATCTTGGTGTAACAATAAAATCCTCTTGGCGTGAAGAAGGAGGTGTGTTCCTAGTCCTCGGGCGCCAGTGGTATTTGGCTGTACAAAAGTCGTTGTTACTGTAGCGTATTCAGGAACACCAAAAAAAAAAAAAAAAAGGCCCGCCCAGAACAGTCGCATAAAACTGTCGCACTTCAACAACAGTTATTCACTGTGTCACTGTTAAACAACGACAGGTATTCTCGTGTCGTTCTTCGTGTTCTTCATCTGTTACTCATTATTGTAGCAACGATAGTTCAACAATATTCTTTATTCTTGTAGCAACGCAACTATTCACGATCAATTTTACACTTTTTTTTTTTTTTTTTTTTGCTTTAAAACTTGAAACCCTAACTACCTTTTTGAGCTCAACAGGTGCCCGAGTAGTGTTGTAAAGGCGAAGAAAGGAAGCGAAAGAAAGGAAAGTTTTTATTTTAATAATAAAAAAAAAAAAAAAAAAGAGAGTTTATTTTATTTATTTTTAGTTTGTATTAGGATTCCTTTACTCTTGTAATTTTCTTTTTCTTTTGCACTTTATTTTGGACTTTGGACTTGGACATTCTATTTTTATTTTTATTTTTAAACCCTACGGAAGGGTATTATTAAATATCAACTGTTTGCAGAGAAGGACGGTGATTACAATATCACCTCGGCCCCTCGGGTTCGTTCATGACATAGGAGTCGTGGCCCGAGTCGACAACAACGGTTCATCCCCCGTCTGGAACGGGAGGTAAGTTTGTCGAAACACTCGCGAATCCCTTGTTAGCGAGTTACTGTATTCCTTCGGTTGCATATATGTCGAGGAATTGAATACGGCTGCTTTTATTTTCCTAGTAAAGGGCAAGAACTGGCCATACAAGATAAGGGATTCGGATTTCATCACCGTTCTCTTCTTGCCCGCCTTAGGAAAACGATACCAAACGCGAACCTAAGCTTTAAAATTTGGAATAGAACGAGACCTATAGGGTAACGAGCTTAGTAGGAAAGTCGTTTGAAAAATATTGGTTACTCTTTAAGCATACTTCGAAGTTCATGACGATTTCTGTAAATTGAATGCGTGACTGCACCGCCTTGTATTGCGGTGAGGCCTTGGGTATCAAAGCTCCTGCAGCTTCCCTCGCCTCTATTCAATTTATTTAAACTCAGATTGATTCCAGAGAGGTTTACTCAGATTGTAACGAATTCCCTTTCGAAGGATTAGAAGCTGGTCTAGAAAACAATCTAAGTGGAGCCATCATGCTTTTTGTTTGCTAGAAATCAGTAGGTTTACTGTGGTGGAGTCATCCTTGTTTGCGATTGCATAGAACTTCCCTTCCGTTTATTTCTTCTTTTATTTTGTTTTTCTAATGTATGCCCGAGGTCATTAGAGAACGGGCTTGAAAAAAAAAACAAAAAACAAAAAAACAAATAATGAAAAAAATATTGGTCTGTTTTCAGTGTGTACCTCCAAATCTCTGCAACAAGCCTAGTGCTAGTTAGAGATCATGTCAGGATTTTGGTCTGCAGGTGAGGATGAAAACAAATTCATTAGAGAGCTTGCTTACAGTCATGCTTCATATTACGAGCCTCCCACAGACCATGATGTCAATAGTTATAGGGATATTTATGGACATTTTCACAGTCCTGAGCATCAATACATGGACCCTAATAACTATTCAAACATGTATCATCCACCACAGGGTGAAAATGAACATCTTGACAGTGCCCAACCCTCACATTCATCATTTTTGGATCAGTTAGAAGCTAAAATCACAGCTTTAGAAATGCAATCTGAAATCTATGCTTGTACCTTATGTGGAGGCTTAGGCCATCCTGCTGAGAATTGCTATATTTTGCATGATTTTAGGCAATCTAGAGAATATCATGAAAATCCAAAATATGAAATGCCAACAGATTACAAAGCTGATAGTCATTGGGACCATAATCAACCTTTCGAAGGTTGCGATCAGTATTTTATAGACCCTAATGACCATGCACACATGTATCATCCACCACAATGGGAATTTGAACAATTTTGTACTTCTCAATATGTGGAGGAAAATCTCAGAAGCTTCGAACAAAATAATGCTAGGAGTGTATTGCATGATAAACCATATAGCATTGATTATGAATTTCCTCTTTGTTGAAGACTCTCCTTCCATTGAACAACTTAATGCATTTTTAAAAATGAATTTGATTCATTTACAAAATGTAGGAAAGGAGGAATTTCAAGATGAAATATTTGTTTGTCCTAATGAAATAAAATGTGAAAATAGTATGCCTAGTCTTACTTGTGCAGCTGATATTGCATATGAACCTATTTTAAATGAAGGGACTAGAAATACTACAATTTTAAATAAGGAAATGCATTTCTATAATGATAATGATGATGATGTTATGTTAGAAGAATATGTTTTTACTGAAAATATTGTCGAACCTTTGGGTTCAGAGACATTAGGCTTATCTGCCTCGACCTTAATGGATGAAGTTTCTTCTAATGTTCCATTTACATGTGATGTGGTTACTAATCTTGAGCATGTGCAGTTGTCCTGTGAAAGAGAGCATGCTACACAACTTGTTTGTGACTTAGAAAATGTTGAATCTTCTGTAGACACTAATGATACTATACATGAAAATAACTTTGATGTGTCTGATTCTCTGTCTAAGTCACAGTGTGAAGTTTCTTGTGATATTCATATGCATGAAACTGAAGTTCTAGGGGATGATTGTGAACTGGGGCTTATTGATTTGTTTTATGAGCATGAGCATGATGTTGTACTTGTGTCTGACATAGGTAATGTTGAATCTCTGTCAACACTAATGATCTTATGCATAAAAACATAATTGACATGTCTGATTCTCTGCTGGGTCACATTGTGATGTCTCTTTGGATTTGTCTATGCATGAGAATAAAATTTTGGATGAGCATGATACTTATTTGGGTCTTGATGGATTGTTCTATGAATTTGAGCATGCTGCGACACTGGCAAATGATTTAGGAGTTATAGATGTGCCTAATAATGATGTTCCTACCTCCCTGCCCATGTCACAAACTGGTAATCTTGCACCCAACCTAGATTTGGTTTGTAAAGTTATTGTTAAACCTACTTTTCTAAGAGTACCTAATCTAGGATTGGAACTGTGTGCCTCTCAAGTCCTCTTGGACTATTTTGCAGTTAAATATAATACCTTTGATGAGCCACAATTAGAGTTCACTCATGTCTCTCCATCCATCCCTGACAAAATCCACTTTGAACTAGATCTTGTGCATGGTGCACCCCTGAAATTGTTAGATTTTGTACCCAAAAATATATCTATTGAAAAATCTAGGTTTGGGGGTAACTCATTCACATATGCAGTCTCACTTGCATTGCTGTCCTGTTATAATTGTGTAAGGCTATTGATGTTTCCGCACTACGTCTTTTGGGTTGATCCTCAACTTTTTAGATTGTTGGTACATGGTGAGTCATCATTGTATAATCTAGTAGGTAAAATTTTGAATCTTGTTGATATATTTGTGTGCTAACCAAACATTTTGTCTTGCGCTCATATTATTTGCTTTCAAAGCATTCATTCAATTATGGTTAGCACCACCCTTTTTGGCATCTGGTAATCTCTTTCCTTTGAATCTGTTTTGTTGTTTCTGTTATCTTTTGAAACATTGAGGACAATGTTAGATTTAGGTTTGGGGGAGTATTGCAATTTTTGTTGTGTCTTTTATGACCAGCTGTGTAGCGGGTCTTTTATAGGGTCTTTTATAGTCTTTTGTATTTTATTTTTGGTTGTCTTTGTCAAGACCAGCTGTGTAGCGGGTCTTTTGTAGTTTTTTTTTTGTAGTCTTTTGCATTTTTTTTTCACCAGCTGTGTAGCGGGTCTTTTGTAGGATTTTTTTTGTAGTGTTTTGCATATAGAGTGTTTTGCATATTTTTAGTCTTTTATTAAAAAATAAATAAATCAAAAATCAATTTTTTTTTATGATGACCAGCTGTGTAGCGGATCTTGTGTTTGGTATTTGATGATCAGCTGTGTAGCGGGTCACTAAAAAAAATGATGATCAGCTGTGTAGCGGGTCACTAAAAAAATATGATGATCAGCTGTGTAGCGGGTCTTAAAAAAAATGGTTACAAATTATCAAGGTTCTACGAAATTCCGAAGTTCATCATCTACAGTTGAAGACCGAAGACAAATACATTTCTATGGATGCTCTGATATTGGAGAAGGGTTTGTGGGTACTTCTTTGGTAGGCCCTCACGAGACTACAACTCGTCCACTAGGGACACCTAGGGGTTTAAAGGCTTAGTGCATACGCTAAATGCATTCGAGAGACCAGCGACAGTGGTATAGTTAGGATTTCTAGATTTCTGTTTCACTTGAGGACAAGTAAAATTCAGGTTTGGGGGTATTTGATGAGTGCCAAATATTGCATATTCATACAACTTTTCATTGGCACTTAACTCATCTTTCACGCTTCAAAGTCATATATTATCCCAAATTCTGCATTTTTACCATTTTCAAGAATAAATATTTGTATTAATTAATTTTGTGTTTTTAAGTACTAAATAAAGCTTGGAAGAATTGAGAAGACAAAGAGAAGAAAGTTGGAAGCGTTGCAACCGCTCGCGCATATCAGTGGCAACCTGTTTACAAATTCATGGGATTAAACAACCCATGATCCAAAACCCAAGACCCAAATCCATTTCCACCTCACCCCCATTGGATTCTTTCCAAAACATCCACCTCACCCCCATTGGATTCTTTCCAAAACATCCACCTCACCCCCATTCTCTCACTCAATCACTCCCAATTTGTTTCCCACAACCAAATATATTCCATCAATTAAGAAAACATGTTTTGTTGAGTGGATGAGTGCCAAAATTCGGATCCAAGTGATTAAGGGAATTTTGTGTATAAATAGAGAGGGTTGTTGTGTTGAAAAACCATCCAAGAATAGCTTGTTCATGTTAGTTTATCAAATTTAAGTTTTGTTGTAATGTTCTTCATGTTCTAGTTTCATTTACTAGGGTTTAGATGAAGCCCTAATCTCATTGGTATGTATTCATATCTTGTATCTTGTTCTTGAAAGTTTAGAATTGTTTAAAGATATAATTTAATCAAAGTTTTTCAACATCTTGCTCTCACAATGTATGCCATGTATCCATTGTAGTTAGAATATCTCTATGTTGATTATGCTACAACTCATGCTTAACCAAATATTGATCTTTAGATTAGTTGTGCTTAATTAGACAATTAATGCTTTGGAGAAATACTTTAGTTGTGATTAAATTATCCATTGGAGAAACACCTTAGTTATACGGTAGACTTGAATCTACTATAAGGACAAGAATAATATTACAAGTTGAATGCATATCATAGGTTATTGGTGGATTTGAATACCCTAGTATCCATATTATCATTGTTTACATATCTTGTTATTTGCATCTTTTACTTTTATTATTTCAGTCACTTGAAAATCATATCGTCGTATCGACAAAATCAAACCCCTTTTGGTTACTCTCTGAATCAGGATTTAGAATCAACTTCTACACTCTCCAAGTCTCTGTGGTTCGACTTGTGCTTGCCCTGTGTTGCTTGTAGACACTGTGCACTTGCAGTATACACAATAGTAGGTATCTTTCCGAGCCTACCACTATGCAACCGTTTAGTTTCTGCACGTCTTTCACCGTCGCGGGAGATGGCATGTCAAGGACGGCTCGTACCTTTTCGGGATCCGCTTCTATTCCCCTGGGAGTGATGATGTAGCCTAAGAATTTCCCCGATGTGACCCAGAAGTCACACTTGGCAGGATTAATCTTCATCTTGTGTTTCCTCATTGTTTGAAAGATCTCTCGAAGGTCTCGGACGTGGTTTTTTGATTTCCGACTCTTAACTAACATGTCGTCCACGTAAACTTCTATGGTATCGTTAATCTTGTCTTCGAACATATCGCCTACCAATCTCTGGTACGTATCCCCAGCATTCCTAAGTCCGAATGGCATCTTGGTGTAACAATACAATCCTCTTGGCGTGAAGAAGGAGGTGTGTTCTGGTCCTCGGGCGCCAGTGGTATTTGGTTGTATCCCATGTATCCGTCCATTAAAGTCATCGCCTCGTATCCCACTATTGATTCTACTAATTGATCTCTATCCGGGAAGGGGAAAGTGTGTCTTTCGGGAGGCCTTGTTCAAGTCGCTGAAATCAATACATATTCGGACTCCCCTTTCTTTTTTGGTACCACGACCATGTTAGATATCCACTGTGGGTAGTGGGACTTCCTTATTATTCCGGATTCTTGTAACTTCTTCAGCTCGACCTCGACCGCCGCTTGAAATTCTGGCGCGATACGCCTCATTTTTTGTATAACCGGTTTGAACTTCGGATTAAATTTTAAGTGATGACAGCAGACCTTTGGGTCAATACCCTCCAAATAATGCACTTCCCAAGCGAATGCCTCCAGGTTTTCTTTTAATAGCGTCGTGAGTTTACTGGTTTCTTTGTCCGATAGTAATGCCTCGATCCTCACTACTTTAGGTTCCTCTATCGTCCCAAGTTTACTTCTTTAGTCGGCTCGACTGTCGAGAAGTTTGATTTGGTCTCCCTGACTAGGGATGCTTCCTTTAATTGCTATAAAGGGTCTTGTTCTCACGTTTCGTGTGCCAGGACCGCTTGAGAAATCGCCTCCTCCAATTCTTTTGCTGCCTTCACTTCCTTTTCTTTTTTCTTTTCTTGCCTTTTCCGAGCTCGCCGTCGCTCATTTATTTCTATATCAACTTTCATGCATTGTCGTGCCGCCTGGGAGTCGCCCATAACTTCCGCTATTCCCTTGCAAGTCGGGAACCTTAACCTTTGATGGTAGGCCGATGCTACGCCCTTTATCCTCGCAACCCATGGGCGCCCGATAATGGCCTCATAAGGTGAAGCGACGTCGACTACACAGAAAGTGGTTAGTGTGTCTAGGTAGCCACCACCATCTGAAACTCTTAAAGTTACTTCGCCCTTCTGGATGGTTACTGTGCCGTTGAAGCCGTAGATATGGTATGTGGATGGGACGAGCATATCGTCTGAGAGTTTCATTCTTCTGAACGTGTCGTAGAACAGCACCTCGATTGAACTTCCGCTATCCACAAGAATCCTTCTTACTCCCCACTTTTCAATCAACAGTGTGATGACCAGTGGATGTTTGTGTGCCTGTCCGTTCTGTGGGACATCCTTAGCCGATAACGATATGGGCACCGTCATCCAGGGTTCCATGGGAAGAGACTTGGCTATGCTGAATATCTCTTTACCGTCACGATCCCTTTTATGGATCCTAGTGGTGATTACTGGGCCGAGAGTATAGTTTTGCATAGCCAAATGTGAAATGGTGTTTACGAATTGGTTTGCCCTATCGATGCGGACTTGATGAACTGGCGCATCGGGTGTTGCTTCCGGCCGAAGGGGGGTGGCGGACATACTTCCTCAAATATCCATCGCGGATGAGGTGTTGAACAATATCTTTCACCTCTCGACAGTTATTGGTGGAATGGCCCCTATACTGATAGTAGTGACAGTATTCGGGATGATCTCGGGTCTCTTGAACCGCACCCCCTCGATCTTTGGGTAGTTGATGTCGCTCCTCTTCTCAACTTCCTTGAACACCTCTTCCAAAGAAGCGTTTAATGGGGTATACGATCGGGCTTCGTGCTTTGGATTCTTCCCTTTGGCCATCCATTCCATCTTCTCACTGTTCCTCGGGGGAGGGTCCGATATTTTTTCGATCACTTCGATATGGTCGTCCGTGACCGTTTTTAGTTTCGAAGATCGACTTCAAGATCGGCTTCTTGTACCCCTCTATCTCTTGATTCGGCTCGAGTTTCTTCCAAGGCGATGTAGTGTTCTTGCATTCTTCTCATCTCCTTTAAGGTTTTAGGTTTTTCGTAAAAACATGGCAATCCAAATGGGGTCCGATCTCCCAACGCGTTTTCAAACCAAAAATGGCTTGGTCCATGGGGTACCTTCCCAATTTCAGTACACAGTTTCCTCCATGTCGGTCGGTCAAGGTTCTCAATGGCTCTCTGAATCTTCGGGCGAGGGTAAACAACTTGTTCATTCTTGGCCGAGGTCGACTGTTATGCATATAGGTCTCAAGGAAGGCCTCGACTAGCGCATCGTACCCGTTGATCGAACCAGGTGCGAGCGAATAAAACCAATCTCGCGCATCGCCCTCCAAACTAGATGGAAAGAATTTACACATAACTACCGGGTTACTTCTCCATTGGATCAGTGACATGGTATACATATTAAGGTGTTCGGTCGCATCTCCAGTTCCATCAAATCTATAGGGGAATGAAGGTAAAGTACACTTAGGTGGGAACGGAATTTTTTCCAATTCTTGAGAGAAAGGCGTTTTCTCGGCTTCGCTCATAATCTCGGCCAGCTTATCCTCTTCGCTTCCGCCCGAAAGTTCCTTGATTTTTGCTTCCAACTCCTTAAGCTTGGCTTTAGTTGTCTGATCTTGTCGCCCGTCCCTTCCTCGCCTTTCTTCATTGGTGGACGAGTCCTCGGGTGGTCCATATCTCTGCGTTGGGGGAACCGGAGGTAATAACGGCTGACCTGACTGATTGGGATGATTAATGTTACTCTGCCCCATCATGGGTGGCAAGTGATCGGATCGGCCACGATAACCCGATGTTCCTCGGCTTGACGACCCTCTTGATCTGGTCCGTTGGTTCCTCAGTTGGTAGTTCTCATACTCAAGGATAAATTCCGCTCTTTGGAGTTCCCTCGTGCCGCTTCTTGTCTCTCTCGACTCTCCAAAATGGCCAACAACGTCGGGTCCGTACTCTCATGACTGGAATGTCCATTGGGTTGGTGTGGCCGAGGTTGTAATGGTGTTGATGTGGGTGGTGGGGCGGTATTGGATTGGTTATATGATTGACAGCTTGAACGGTTGTCGGGCCGATGTCACTTTCTATTGCTCGCCCCAACTGAATCTTCCTAAGACGCTCTTGTTCCCTTCCCAAAGCTTCTTGGTGTTCAATTTTTCGCCTCGTCGATTGCCTCTGAGCTCGCGCTGCAAGTGCTTCCTCATCGTCATCGGTGTCTGAAGCTGTGAGTCCATTGACTTGATCGACTCTTCTACGAGTTAGTATAATCTGGTGCAGAGGTAAGGTGTTATCATCCCGCCCCAAATCTACTTCCTCGTCTATAACGGGCATCCTCAGCGCAGCCGCATGAGATTCCTCGGGCGGTGGTTGTCGATCGTTCCCTTGCCTCGCCCCGTTATCCCCGCATCGCATCTGTCGCTAGTGATCGTGCGATTCCTCAACATCCTTATCGTCCCTGAAGTGCTAGCCATTAGTTACGTCGCGTGATAAGCCGAGTATCGCCCGATCCTACGTCGCCAAATCGAAAAATAACCCCTTACTTCAACTGATTTTTCTAACAAAATGCACAGACAAAAAAAGGCGAAATGTTCGACTCTACGACTCATTGTCACTATGCAGGTCAACTTTGGTTATCAGGTGGGTTAGTTTATCTACCCTATTTTGGTCTTATGCTGAATCTGTGGTTGTACTCACTTCCGTCACTATCACTCGCATTTTGTCGCTCTCATGCTCGACCTATGCATTTAAGTTGGTTTGTCCTTTGTTCTACATGCTCCAAATCATTGATCTTATGCACGTGATGCTTAGAAAGTACGGAAAGTAACCCCTAGAATTAATTTGAACTTGTACCAACTCCACTTTCTCGAGATTTAATTATGACCTTTCCGACGACTTACGCTATACCGTCGGCTAAAAATTATACAAGGTCGACAGTTCATTACACGATGAAACATCTAAAACGCTAACTTTTGGTAACTCCGAGCACCCAACTTCTTACCGCAGCTAAAAACAACTCGCTTAACGCTAACAAACACACAATTATCAAGAACAAACAGTCATCCCTTCAATGATTCTTCACGTAGCTTCTAACCCGAATCGTTAGTCGCTGGTGAGCTCGTGAAGTTTCTCTCGTCGATCAAATTGTTGAAGACGCTAAGAAGACGCTGCTACTACTATGACTTTAAATGCTCGTTAAATGACTCAAAACAACCATTACTTGGCCAACAGAGTTCATCGTAGCTTCTACTCCAACAAATTAACGTGTATTGAGGAGCTGTTGATCGTCTCTGAAGACTTTAATGGCAAGGTATCCGGAGGTCTTAGTCGTGTCCCCTTAGTCGGCGCCAGAATGTAGATGCATTTTACTACAAACTACATCCAAAGGATAGAAATGTACGACTCTTCTCAAACGAAAGTAAACACTCAACCATGAACACAAGATATACGTGGTTCGGTATGATTACCTACATCCACGGGGGTGAAATGATGAATCTTATTACTTCACGGTGCTACAAAGGTGTTGCTCTTAGTGGGATTTCCTTACAAGATGAACTTACTTCTCATTCACTTCTTTCTAATGCTAACTCGGGTTTCTCTCTCCTTTCTCTCCCAAAAATTACAACTCGCCTCTCTAGAATACAAGTCCCGCTATTTATAGGAGAAAGTTTATACAACTAAGTTAGAATGTTGACCCTGTTACATCTAATTAGTTGTTACGTGATCGGCCGACTCACGTCGTCTTGTGCGGTCGATGCATCTTGGCTCTCGCTTCGTATTTCGTTCGAGCCAATCTCTTATGGTCCTCTGTTGACGCGATGTCTGGGCCTGTCTCGATAGTCGCCCTTATGATCAGCGATGTGTTCCACACTTTCTTGCTGTTTGATTGTAGCTCCTCGTTTGTCCCGTCCGACTTATCTTGTCGACTTTATCAAGTCTGGGTCAAGTCTTGTACGACATTATTACGCCCGATCCACGTGGCTTCCTTAAATCTCGCGCTCTTTAATCTTTGCTCTATACTTCGCGTTTCTTTGTATTTGGGTGCACTGGGTCTAGGATGTTGCCACCTGGATCTGTAGATAATTTACACCTACAGAAATAAATTGAGAATTTTTTAATTAAGGTTTTTAGTTTTATATGCTTTTAATTTCCAAAAATTAAATGCATATCTTTAGAAAATAAAAATTAGTAATGTGCATTTACTAATTGGAGATTTTCTACTCAGATTTCGGTCAATATTTAGTCAGAGCATTTCCAGGAATTATAAAAATTGTATTTGGACTTTATTGCATATCTTTGAGAATATTCGGTTTTGGAAATTCTGTGGTGTCCAAACTTCCTTGGTCTATAAATATTGAAGTTTGCATTTCAAGAAAACTAATCCTTAGGACCAGCAAAACTACCTAGTTGTGTTGTTACTGGTGGAGTCATCTATTCGGAGAGGAAAGTACCCTAATTAGGCGAAATCTCTTACGACCGCTCGTTTTAAAGACTTCTTTGGGATTGGGAAGCTCTACGAGTATCGTTGGTGAGAAACTAGATAATTGCAGTTTATTATTATTTTTAGATTGATTTGATTGACTAACGGTTGTTGAACTTTGATTGCACCTGGTTTGTTTATGCTTGAGAATCTTCTCTTCTGATATAAGACTCACTCAAACTAGATCGAAGTGTCGATGGGGATCTTTAGACTGTTTGTAGATCTAAAGACATCTTGTGATAATCCATTGTTAACATACCTCGTTCTGTGTGTGATTGATCACAAGAGATTCAAGTTGTTTGTGTGCAGGTGTTTATTGAAGATCTAAGAAGATTTGAAGAGAATGAAGATTTCTTATTTGGGTTCATAATCTTTGGTGTGCACAAAACTTGATCGGCTAGGAATCCAACTATAATTGGTTTATCTTTGTGATAACCTTGATTGATTAGTTGAGTATATCAACATCAATACAATTCTTTGTGATTTAGAGTATTGATTGCATAAGTCTAGACAATTACTTTGATAGTTTTTGAGAGAAAGATCTAAGAACCTGACAAAGGATTTTATTGGGATAAACGGAAGATCCTTTTGGCAAACTCATGTCACTTTGTTTGAAAAGAGTTGTTACCTAAAAGATTTGTTGTTCCTTTACTGTTTGGAATACGAACCAAAGGAATTGTTCCAAGTGCGTGACTTATTACAAGTTGGAGGCGCAGGGATAGTGAGGGAACTAGGTGAACTATAGGTTTAGTTGCTTGGTCTCAACTATACGAAGTTGGTTTAGATTTTGTATAGCGGCTTAATTCTGAGAGTATTCAATTCTGGACTAGGTCCCGGGGTTTTTCTGCATTTGCGGTTTCTTCGTTAACAAAATCTTGCTGTGTCTTTTACTTTTCTATTTCCGCAATTATAATTGTTTTATTATAATTAGAGTAAAATACACAAACGTTAATTCATATTTACTTGATAGCAATCCTATTGTGTTTGGTTAAGTCCGAACCTATAATCAAGTAAACATACTTCGTTGTTATATTATCTCGATCTTGTATCCATAGTCAATCACGCAAGTTATCTTGTTGTCATATTGTCTTGATCTCGTATCCATAGACGATCACACAAAGTGTGAATAGATTAGTTGTATTGTCTCGACTCAGTCCATAGATAATCACTTTCGGAGAAAGGATTTGTAGGTGGAAAAGTTTTATATTGAGGTATATTTGGGTACCCTCGTCTTTTCAGTATCAATATATGGAGTTCTTACTGTATAAGGTAGTGTACATGAGTGTGTGAATAACTTTATTTGTGATGACTAGCTTTTCATGTTAAAAAGTAAAAGTCAAGTCTGTTTGAGATTTCTCGAATAACAAAAACATGAACAATAATCTCCACGATAATGGTAAAAAAAGTATTAGGTATTACCTGTTTCAGGGTGAAGAATGTTTTTCTGGCGAAGTTTCATTTTCTCCAACCAGAGATCATAACAGTTTTCCATTGATTGGCAAGAACTCGGGTGACCTAGGATTGGGTCAAGTCAACATTAAGCCTCACCAGGTCAACTCTAAAATTGAAGAAATTTTTGCTTCTAAGTCTTTCAATCCCTGTGAGAACCTATAATAGATTTTCGTGGGTCTACTGTGAATCCCATCGGTATTCCTCTATTATTTTCTTCCATGGTAAGAGTATTTCTCTTCTTTTTTATGTTGTTGGGATTTGTTCTCTTGTAATTCTAAGACAAGTTCAGTTGGATTATTATCTTTTTGATCTTATTGATATGGATAGGGATTGTGAATTTTTGGGGCAGTTTCTCTAAGGTCTAATCACTTAGTACATGCTAGTGAAGCGGTTCTGCTAACTGATCGGTATGGTGCAGACTGTTGCTATGTAGGTGATTTGAAGGATGGTTGTGTTCTTAAAGGGCCTATTTATTAGCACATTCTAATGAGGATGATAAGACCATTGAACAACTCAATGAGGATTGTCACTACTTAGGTCGAAATCAGAAAGATGATCTCATTCCTAATTGCACTTGTATTTTTATAAATTAGTACGTAGCCATCAGACTTTATTTGTTCACTTATGATTGGATTGGCTAATTTTTTCTGGATCTCATGAAATACGGTATGTGATGTATGTTTACTTTGACGGATACGATTGCTTGGTGGGCCTATTTCATGAGTTGGTTTAGTATTTGCTTCAGTAAAGGTAAAAGTTTATTTTGGTTAGTTATGCATTTTCATGTTTCTTTAAAAACTGAAATAAATCTTGAAGGAGATGATGTTGTTTCTTCTCACAAGTTAGTAAAATTATTTTACTAAGGTTTGAGGCTAGTCTCTGGACTCCTGTAGAAGATCAGTGGTTTATGTGCCTCATTTTTGTGTTGAGTGCTTCTAAAGTTTATCCTTCTATTCATTTGAGCATTTGATCATTTGAGATCTTATGCTAGAATTTGACATACAATCTTGTTGGATATACCTCGACGACTGACCCTTTAAGTCAGTTCATACTTGCAGGAACTTGGGAATTCAGTACATATATCTGGTATGGGTATAAGGCACATTATAAAGTCGGATACAATTGAGATAGTTAAATGTCTATAGGGAATTTCTTTCCTTCTTGGCAGGTTCTTGAGAATCTTTTGACTATATCTTTCATTTTTAATCAGTCTATTATTTTAAAAAAAATTGGATGATTTGGAGAATTTCATTTTGCACTTTTATTGGATATACCTAGACATAAATATTTAAACTAATATACTCCTCCGGCGAGGTCTTTTGCAGTCATTACATATAGTTGGTACATGTGTAAGATCTATTCTATTGATGATCACGAAGGGATTGCTTGGATGCGGAAAGAATATGTGTTTAAATATTTTATGGGCTTTTCTATAGGATGTGTGGTATCTGATGATTGCAACTGTGTGGTACTGTCATCACTTTCTCATGAGACTGATTCTACTAGTGATCTTTGTGCTCTTAGCTGGAATTCTTTGGATATACATCACTTATATATTATCATTATTATTATTACTATTATAAAAAGAGATTTTATTTATTGAATATATAAAGGTATTTTACAAGAAACAAGTTGGAAGCCTGGCAAGAAGGTGGGCTCCAATACCCTTTTTAATAGCTAGATACCTACCCCCAACATTTATGTCGTGGCTAGCTAAGAAATTCTTCATTTTCTTTAAAAACATGATCGCGTCTTCTCCGAGTTCACCAAGCGTTGTGAAAGCCAAGATACCAAAGCCGTATCTATGAGTTATGCATTTATTTAGATATTTTTTGTGCTTACGGAGGCTGCACTTGAAATGGCACAATCCGAATTAAAGTTACGGATACCACCACCTGTGAAATGTGAGATACCAGTGTTATAAAAACACATGTCTTAGCCATTCTCCCAATTGTATACCAAGATATCGGCGGGTCGCAACATATTATCATTTTCGGATAGAAAGCCTAATGATATATTTTTTTCCTGGCAGAGACACTGGAGATTAGAGAAGCGTGACATTCTTCCTTAAGCAAGTTTAGTTCTCTGAACGCTTGGGACTGGTGTGTTTTGAGTCGATGTTCTTGTAGGTGAAAATTTCTTGTTACCTCCAAGTCATCCTGACATTTAGCTATCTTGATAGATTTATCGTGTGGTGTTGATTTCCTATCCTACAGTTTTTTTGTGCGGTTGGAAACCTTAAGTAGTGGATGAATCCTCCTTCGTATTTGATGATTTCTACTCTTATTCCATTGCAGTCTTAAGATATAGCATTTATCTAGTTATTTCCTTGAGTTTTTTTTTTATTCTTAATTTTAAATTTCAATAGTTGTAATTTTTATTTTTGCATATATGTCTATTCTTGGTCTTGTTCTCTTGTTTGGCTATCCCAACAGTTGAGGCAGGCCGGTATCCTTTTTTCAAGTCCTTTGCTCATAAGAGTTTTTTTATACCCCCACAGACCGGTTGAAAATAATATTTTTCACTGTCAATGATCAAGTCTAATGATTTGTGTTAGAGCATTACTTGGTTGAACCCATTGGCGTTGGTATGTTAAGTCAGTTGTAAAATTCAGATGCTAAAACGCATTCTTGATTTAGTCTACTAAAATCAGTTTCAAATTAAAGATTGGAGACTCACAAAGATATTTATGGAGAATTTTAATAAAGGGTAGTAACATACTTGATTCTTTTGTTTACTCTACCTCTTTATCTATCGAAACAAAATGCTCACTCGAGTTTTGAGCCTAAGACTTTATTGTTGAGAATAACTATTGACCTTGGAAAAGGTTCCCATGTTATAGTGAATGAAAACATGAAACTAACGAGTCAAGAATCACTTTATAACGAAGAAGTTATGAGTGACTTATTAAATCAACACTCGTGATGTGTGGCTGAGGTTGATCTCGTGAATAAAAAATTGCGTATGAACTTTTAGCAATAGTTCGTGAACTGAAAAAAGTAGATACGTGATTAAAGGCCTATTTTAATCAAGTACTTGGTGTTTTCTTTCCTAGAAAAGGTGGCTTTGTTTCCAAGCAACCAAGGTTTGATTACTCAATATAAATAGAGCTTTCATATTACACAAATTATTCCTTGGAAAAATATGTGTCAGTTGCATAAGTTTTTTTTTTTCACATCTTTGTTCTTCACGAACAAGAGTGATATTTTAAAAGACTTTACTTGGAGATCGTAAAGCACAGGCAAACGATCTTCTTTAATAGTTAGGAAACCTGTATCTAGGTGATTTTTATAAACCTTAGATTTGATAGATTAAGATATCGTTAGATTATTTCTGGTTAATCTTAGGCAATAGAATTAATTAGGTTCCAGAATGTGTAAACGCTAATTGTTGAGAATCATCTACTAAAAAGAATTACTATTATGCTAGAAGATTTACACGAGTATCTTCTAAAGAGAATCAACGTTCTTCTAGAAGATTTACAAGAGGAATCTCTAAAGAGAATCAATGTTCTGCTATGAGATTTTATAGGTGCACGAATACAACTAAAAAAGGTGTTCTTAAATCAATGTGTGTTTAATCTGGACTAGGTCCCGAGTTTTTCTATAAGATTGTACTTTTCCCCGTTACAAAAATCTCTAGTGTCTATGTTATTTTTCCACATTATATTATTTTATCTTTATATTTGAATTATCACTGGTTGTACATGTTTAAACCTAGATTGTATTAACTCAACTGTAAAGAACCTATAAGATTTTTTCTTGTTGAATCGTGTCTTGAAATATATATTATAATAAGACTTGTTCTTGTTGGAGTTCGGTTCGTGGACAGTTTGGATATATACTAGGTTTACCATGTTAAAATAATATTTTATACAGTTTCGTAACCGAACATATAGATTGTACAAAGACTGTTCATATAGGTTCCCAAACGAAAAAAATGGTGGTGTACTAGTTACCCTCTCGTTTTCAATTGGTATCAGAGAAGGAAAACACTGAAAAGGTGTAATATTTTGAATTTGTAGCAATCCGAACTTATAGATATGAATTCGAGATTATGTCAACCAAGTTCAATTTACATACCTCCAGGATTTGATGGCACACAATACTTATGATGGAAAACAACTATGTGTTCTTTCTTACAGGCCCATGATTTCCCCACATGGGTAAAGGTTGTCAAAATATACATTCATCCTACAATTACTATAGCCAATGCAATCGCTTCCAAGGATATTGGTGATTATGGCACTAATGAAATCCTTGTTGCAAAGTAAATTTTGATGGGTGGAATGCTATTATCCATGCTATACGCCAAGATCTCCAACATCATATGACTACATGTAAAACTTCAAAAGAAGCTTGGGGTATCTTGGAGACCGTGTACGAAGGGGATACCACAGAGAAAGAAGTGATAAGCACATAAGTGCACCATTTTATACCCATATTTATATTAGCTAGGTCTCAATTTTATCACTAATAAACTTCTTAGTAGGTATTTTTAAGAAATAAATGTTTTTAGAAGAATCGGCTCGAAAAAATGTTAAAGGCACCTCCGGAGGACATTTTCTATACGGACTCTCATTGTTGGCTAAGGGGTACCTCAATTACTAAGTGTCACCCAGTTACTAAGGGGAAACCTATGTGCTATTCACACCCATGGCTAATCGCACCCCAGAACAGGATAAGGGGCAGCTTCATCTTCTTCATTTCATATTCAAATTTTGGCGGGAAAACTTGTTCTTGGACTGGCAGAATTAGGGTTTGCTATTTGGGTGAATTATAACGAGATTCAATGGCTGATATTAAATGGGTTTGTTTCTAGGACCTAAAAAGGTCTGGTAAGGGTATCATTCCGTCCAAATTTGGCTAGATAATCGGGAATTCAAGGAAATATCAAGAACAGTTTTGGCGGGAAAGTCTTGCATGAAGAACAAAATTTAGGGTTCGAATTTTAATCATGTTACAGGGAGATTCAAGGGCCTAAATTCATTGGGTTTGCTTGTTTGAGCCAAACAGTGGTGGTAAGGTCGTCGGAATCGATTCAAATTGGTTGGAATGACCGTTGGAAGAAAAACAGGGAAGTCCCAAAAACGAGAGTTCTGTGAAGGATTATCGGGAGTTTTGAGAGATATTTAATCTCGGATTTGGATTTGAACCAGCCTGTTAGTCTAAAACAGGGCTGGTATATGAGTTTGTGCCGAGAAAAGTGAGATGGTTACGTGGATTGGAGAGAAAAGAGTGCGAGAGTTTCACGGGTTCTGTTAAGAAGATTACGTGAATTTGCCATGCATGCACGAGTTTTACTCTGTCTTGGAGTTGTATTAAGCGTGTAAGGAGTGTGCACAGATGCGTGGAGGAAATAAACAAGGGAAGAATCACGTAAATATGGAAGAATATCATCCCCGAGTTAAAGAAAATATTCTCGAATAATTTTGAGTTACTGTGAAGATTCTTTTTGGAGATTCGGGAGCTGTTGCGTATATAAAGTGTTGGTTGGGGTCATATATGGGGTATCGAGTGATTTGGGAGGCTACAGAGTCGAGAAAATTGCTGCAGAGAAATCTGCAGCAGCAGCAGAAAAAAGTGAAGAACACGAAGAACAGACTTGCGAAGACAGTCGTTAAATCACTGTCGTTCATGCTTAATAAATAAGACTGTTTCCTGCGACAGTTTACTGTTATTCTTTATAACAGTGGGTTTGCAATGCTTATAAACGTTGCGAATTCCCGGTTTAATTTGTTTTTCTCATTTTCTCTTCTTTGTAAACACCATTTGAGCAATAATAATGAACTTTGAGTGTGTTTTCATCATGAGAAGCTAAACCCCATCACTGGGTCGACGGAGAAGCCGAAATTCAACATGGGTAAAATTATTTTATTCTCTATTTAACTTTTGCATTATTTTAAATTGATTTATGATTCGATAAAATTAGTTGTGATTCAATTAGATAGGTTATGCTTTGAATTAAGATAATCTATTCTTAGGGGATACAGTTAATGTTTTGAGGATCTACTTTGGAAAAACAAGAGTTGATGTTTTATTTATTCACTGAGCGATAATTGTTGAGAATGAATAATTGAACTTCGTGTTGTGAATTCGGTGAAATCTAAGACCCAATGACTCTCTTCTATTTATTATTTTGTTTAAACCTTTTAATTTAATCTTAACAACTTCCGAGTGACCGAATCTTTAATTACTACTACGAACATTCAGAAAAAACTTAAATCATTTTGGCGCCATTGCGACGCGTATTTGTTTTTAGATTATTAATTTTTAGGTTTTTTTTTTATTTTGTACAGTATTTTCTTTTCATTTTAGTTTTTATTTTTTCCTTTTTATGCGTTTCTTTTTCTATTTCTTTTCAGGATGATGACTTCTTTTGAGGAGACGTTACCTACGATGACGCTGGCGGAATATATTCGTAGAAAGAAAAATTATCAGGAAACCTCATCTGAGATGACGCTGGCTGAATATAGGCGTAGGCAATGGTATGGAGTTTCTTCTCCACATGAGGTAAGTAAAGAATCACATCAAACTATATATGAGAAGTATTACAAACACACCCCGCCTAGTTTGGAACAAAGATTGAGAATTCTAGAATGCCAAAAATTATTTAATAATGAAGATGATGAATCTGATAGTGACTCTTTGTCCCAGACTGAACATATATATGACCCTATGGATGATTGTGTGGAGGATTCTCCTAATTCCATAGATGAATCTACCTCACAAGATCATTCACCCGACTTAGCGGTTGTTTCTAGACCCGACTTCCAAAAGTTGCCTAATTTAGGGTTAGAATTGTGTGCTTCTAAATTTTTATTGGAATACTTTTCATCTAAATACCCAGAGGACTTGCCTATTCCTGATATCGTGCATGAATCAATTAATATTTCCCCAGTTTCATTAGAATCCCCATACTTTGTTCTTTACGCACTTCCATGTGCAGTAAAAACTTGGTTTAGGGGTAAATTTTGTTTTCTGACAGTTTCAATGTCCTATTTTTTCTATCAAATAATTGTGAAGCTGTCATTTGTAAATATTGTATTTTGGGTCGATCCCCAAGTTTTCAGGTTATTAGTTTACGGGGATCTTTTATGTACATTCCAGTAGGTATAATTATTTGTTTATTTTTATTTTTATTTTTATTTCCCATCTTAATTTTTACGTTGGATGACTCAATTACATTGAGGACAATGTAATATTTAAGTGTGGGGGAGTGGTTAACGTTTTATTTTTCTATTTCAGGAATTTTCTTGCTTATCATGACCAGCTGTGGAGCGGGTCTCTAAAAAAAAAAATTTTTGCATGATATGACCAGTTGTTGAGCGGGTCTATTTTTTTTTTTTTTGCATTATATGACAAGCTGTGTAGCGGGTCTTAAAAAAAATGCATTTGCATTTTATGACCAGCTGTGTAGCGGGTCTTTTCTTTTTGCATGTTATGACCAGCTGTGTAGCGGGTCTCTGAAAAAAAAATAAAAAAAAATTGTGTGTCTTGTATATCTGGCAATTGTCATGACCAGTTGTGTAGCGGGTCTAAGTCTTTTATTTATGACCAGCTGTGTAATGGGTCAATTTTCTTGTTTTGCTCGGGACTAGCAAAATATAATGATTTAAGGTTTTTCTGAATGTTCGTAGTAGTAATTAAAGATTCGTTCACTCGAAAGTTGTTAAGATTAAATTAAAAGGTTTAAACAAAATAATAAATAGAAGAGAGTCATTGGGTCTTAGATTTCACCGAATTCACAACACGAAGTTCAATTATTCATTCTCAACAATTATCACTCAGTGAATAAATAAAACATCAACTCTTGTTTTGCCAAAGTAGATCCTCAAAACATTAACTGTATCCCCTAAGCATAGATTATCTTAATTCAAAGCATAACCTATCTAATTGAATCACAACTAATTTTATCGAATGATAAATCAATTTAAAATAATGCAAAAGTTAAATAGAGAATAAAATAATTTTACCCATGTTGAATTTCGGCTTCTCCGTCGACCCAGTGATGGGGTTTAGCTTCTCATGATGAAAACACACTCAAAGTTCATTATTATTGCTCAAATGGTGTTTACAAAGAAGAGAAAATGAGAAAAACAAATTAAACCGGGAATTCGCAACGTTTATAAGCATTGCAAACCCACTGTTATAAAGAATAACAGTAAACTGTCGCAGGAAACAGTCTTATTTATTAAGCATGAACGACAGTGATTTAACGACTGTCTTCGCAAGTCTGTTCTTCGTGTTCTTCACTTTTTTCTGCTGCTGCTGCAGATTTCTCTGCAGCAATTTTCTCGACTCTGTAGCCTCCCCAATCACTCGATACCCCATCTATGACCCCAAGAAACACTTTATATACGCAACAGCTCCCGAATCTCCAAAAAGAATCTTCACAGTAACTCAAAATTATTCGAGAATATTTTCTTTAACTCGGGGATGATATTCTTCCATATTTACGTGATTCTTCCCTTGTTTATTTCCTCCACGCATATGTGCACACTCCTTACACTCTTAATACAACTCCAAGACAGAGTAAAACTCGTGCATGCATGGAAAATTCACGTAATCTTCTTAACAGAACCCGTGAAACTCTGGCACTCTTTTCTCTCCAATCAACGACACCAACTCATATACCAGCCTTGTTTTAGACTAACAGGCTGGTTCCAATCCAAATCCGAGATTAAATCTCTCTCAAAACTCCCGATAATCCTTCACAGAACTCTCGTTTTTGGGACTTCCCTGTTTTTCTTCCAACGGTCATTCCAACCAATTTGAATCGATTCCGACGACCTTACCACCCCTGTTTGGCTCAAACAAGCAAACCCAATGAATTTAGGCCCTTGAATCTTCCTGTAACATGATTAAAATTCGAACCCTAAATTCTGTTCTTCATGTAAGACTTTCCCGCCAAAACTGTTCTTGATATTTCCTTGAATTCCCGATTATCTAGCCAAATTTGGACGGAATGATGACCCTTACCAGACCTGTTTAGGTCCTAGAAACAAACCCATTTAATCTCAGCCATTGAATCTCGTTATAATTCACCCAAATAGCAAACCCTAATTCCGCCAGTTCAAGAACAAGTTTTCCCGCCAAAATTTGAATATAAAATGAAGAGATGAAGCTGCCCCTTATCCTGTTATGGGGTGCGATTAGACATGGGTGTGAATAGCATATAGGTTGCCCCTTAGTAACTGGGTGACACTTAGTAATTGAGGTACCCCTTAGCCAACAATGAGAGTCCGTATAGCAAATGTCCTCCGGAGGTGCCTTTAACATTTTTTCGAGCCGATTCTTCTAAAAACATTTAATAGTATTCGTCCTATCGCTGTTGGGACAATTTGGAGTCATCTTGTATCCAAGGTGGCTATGAAGGGAGTTGGCAAGGACATGGCGGCCTACTTACAAGACTTTCAGTTTGGGGTGGGGGTTTCAGGAGGAGCGGAGGCCATTTTACATGCACTGAACAGGTATGTTAGTAAGCACCATTTAGACCCTAGTCTTACTATGCTAACTGTAGACTTCACCAATGCTTTCAACCTAGTTGACCGCACATCCATGCTTCTTGCGGTTCGTAGACTTTGTCCATCTATATCCCCATGGATGGATTATTTATATGGTCAACCGGCAAGATTATATGTGGGAGATTATCATATCTATTCCTCAACAGGGGTGCAACAAGGTGACCCATTGGGTCCGTTGTTGTTTGCTTTGGTGATTCATCAGCTTATAACGAAGATAAATGAGCAGTGCACACTATCCTTACAGGCTTGGTATCTTGATGATGGTACTATTATTGGTGACACTGTCGAAGTAGCGTGAGCACTTACTGTTGTTCAAACAGAGGGGCCTCGGTTGGGACTTATATTGAATATTAAAAAAACCGAAATCTTTTGGCCCTCTTGTGATGGAAGAAAGGTAAGGGATGGGATGTTTCCTGCTGAAATCTCAAGGCCAGACAATGGGGTCAAACTTTTAGGGGGTGCAGTCAGCCTTAATGATGAGTTTGTGAAAAAGGCTTGCTATCAGGAGGGCAGAGAAGGCAGTGGAGTTAATGCAGATTTTGTCTAAACTACGTGATCCTCAGAGCGAGTTATTACTTCTGCGTGCATGTATGGGCATCTCTAAGTTGTTATTTGGCCTTCGAATTTGTTTCCCGGGATACACTACTAGAGGCGTGAGATATCTTTGATAGAGGCTTAAGGGAGGCGATAGAGGGAATCGTTGTGTGTGGAGGCCCGTTTTTTCGGGGAGATTCAATGGAGACTAGTTACACTTCCTATCAGATAGGAGGCCTTGGGTTATACACGGCTAAGGAAGCATCACAATACGCCTTTCTTGCATCACGTTGCAATCTTGGGGATTGCAAGATCACATACTCAGGGATAGTGGAGTAGAAGGTATGGACGATAATTTTTATATGGCATTGAAAACCTTACAAGAAAATCTGCCCGACCAAGACTTTAGTAGTTTTACCAATAAAGACACCGCCCCACTTAAAGCACAAAGCAACCTGGCGAGTGCTCTTTTTGGTAAAGTTGTTAAAGATATGGGTAGGGTTTATGGGTTTATGGGTTTTCGGATAGACAGAAAGCAGTTTTTGAGTGTCTACAAGCAGCGCATGCGCAGGATTTTATTCTCGCTATCCCGATTGACGGCCTTGGACAGAAGATGTCCCCCTTGGAGTATCGGTGCATCCTTAAATACAGGTTAATGATCCCCTATACCCTTCTGATTCTCGTTGCCCTGCTTGTATTACAGGCTGCCTAGACGCATATGGGGAACATGCTATTCACTGTAAGGTGGATCCTGGTTTCAAATATAGACATGATCATGTGAGAGATATCTTATATGATGTATTATGGAGGGATGGTATTTCGGAAAAGAAAGAGGCGTCGGTCAACTTTTTGACGGATCCTCTTGAAGGCAGATCAACACTCGGCCGGCCAGATGTTCTTATTTTTGGTGGGCCAACGGAAAACATACGTGTGTTGATCTTACTTGGGTTTCTCCATTAGTAGGCATCGGGAAAGGCTCTTTCATTAGTTGGACAAGCAGCTTTCAAAGCTGCCTTGGGTAAGATAACGAAGCATGAAAAGGCTTGTATTGATAATGGACATGCTTTTATTCCCTTTGCCTTTGACACTTTTGGGTATTTAGCTCTGGAGGCGGTTGGACTCCTAGCGAGAGTTCAAAGAGTCATGCACAGTAATGTCATGACTCCCGATTCTAGAGAGTTTGTGTTTAAGAGGATAGGGTTTGCCATTCAAAAAGGGCTTGCGGCGCAGCTTGTTGCTCGCTTGCCTTCTATGTAATAACTCATGAATCTGTTTCAATGTTTATTAAATTACATTTCTTAAAAATACCTACAAAGAAGTTTATTAGTGATAAAATTGAGACCTAGATAATATAAATATGGGTATAAAATGGTGCACTTACGTGCTTATCAAGAAGCAAGGCTTGGAAACCTAGCATCTGATTGGGAAAACCTTTCCAAGTCTGATAATGATACCTTTGATGAATTTGACCACAAACTCTCTCAAATAGTTAACTCCTCACGGTCGTTAGGAAGAACTATTCCATAGTAAAATAATATCTGTAAAATTTTCAGGACTCTACCATCAATATACGAGTCTAAGAAGCATGCCATCATAGAAGCAAACGATATTTTAACACTAACAAAGAGTGATCTAGTTGGTAAATTAAAGATCTTTGATGGTGAACACCGTTCTGAAAAGAGATGAATATTTCTTTTAAAGCTGTAAACGATACTAGGACCTTTGAGGAGAAATCTAGTAAGCCGGATATGATACTCCACGACAATTCTGAAAAATCTTGAGAAACAATTTTTTCTTTTCTTTCTAAATATATATCATCCCCTAATCATAAGTCTCAAACATGTGTTGATAATAATGTACAAATGCTTCAGTTGTCATAGATCCGGGCAATTATCATCTGTATTCCATAGAAGAGACTACATGAAAATAATATACACTGCAACTATTTAGGATATGCTTGATGATTATTAATATCAAGAGCATAACGTGGATGATATATCTTATGTTGGCGGAAATTCTGATCAATACACAGATTCTGACTTCGACGAAGAAATATTCCATGAATATTTTGTTGCGAATAATCTTCTCAAAGAATGTTATCAAAAACTTTGAGATACTGAAAGATCCTTAATCATTTAAGAACTTAATTATGATAGATTTCGTCGTTGGAGTGAAGACTTGTTAATGCAGGAGAATATCATAAATAAATACAAGGTCTTGAAAAAGAAATCCTTGAAGGTCGTGACTGAGAAATTATTCTTCAAGCGAAGTTAGATAATTTGGAGAACATTGAGATGAATTTGCAATTCCAAACAAGAAGATCTCAAATTTCAAGTTGAATCATATGAGAATGATCTAGCTAATGATTTTGAAAAGATCAAAAGGTTGGAAGAAGAAATTATGAGTTTGAAAGAAAATAAACTCCGTAGTAGCTCAAACAAATTAACTTTAATACTAGGAGCATGTAGATTTCATTGTGATACACAAGGATTGGGCTATGAAGGATTAGACATTCCTAGTACTTGTAAAGAGGTAAAATTTATCTAGGCCAAAGATTCTTCTCAACCAAAGACTCCCACAGACGACAAAAGTGAAGTGTCTCACCACCAATTAATGATGGAAAGAGCAAAGTCTATCAAGCTCCGAAACATGCACATACACACCAAGTAATAATCAACATCACTTTTCTCATGCTAAAAAATACTTTTATTATGGAAAAACAGGTCACGTGAAAAGGGGATATAGATTTCTTAAAGTGATAAAAATAAGATCTTCTTTTATTCATGAAAAGAGGAGACTGATGTTCCCAACTGGAGAAAAGATGTCTTGCATAAGATCAATTCTTCTACTGTTCCCCAAAGAAGTTTTGAAACGGCGTTGGGAACAAAAAGAAACCCTTTGTTCCTAAACCAACTCAGAAACGTGTGCCAAAGATTGTCAAGAAAGTAATAAGCGTCAAGAAGAATATCTCCCAAAAAAGTGCATGACAACTATCAACATGTTGATAAGTTGTGTAAAACTTGTTGAAAGTTTAAGGGGTAATTTGCGTTACCTCGCCTGTAAAGATTGTTAATTTGCATTACCTCCCCTACAAAAATAAAATTAACAAAACCTCCTCTCGTCAATAATTCCGTCCATTCCAAGTTAGCTGACTCAACACTAACTTACACAACTGGGAGGGCTACGCCCTCCGGACCCCCCTGATAGCGGCAAACAATCTTGAAAATATCCAACACATATAACTACCGAATATAAAGTTGCCCCAAAATGAGATTTTGCAAAAATCCTCTATTTTTCTAATTTGGTTGAGCATATATTCGGTAGTAAAAATAATTCATATAACTACCGAATATAGAGTTTCCCAAAAAATGAGATTTTGCAATCCGTAGCTAAAAAAACCTAAACTACCGATTATGAATAAGCATATAAGTATTTTCTAACTATTTTGTCTTTTGTATTGTCCCTAATTCTTTTGGGGACGCCCGTAAATACGCCACGAAAAAAAAAGAGTATTTACCTATCTCACTGGTCGAAGAGGAAGAGATGCCCTAAAACCCTAAAGCTCGAAGACAAACTAGAAAGAAAACTAAAACCCTAGATAGTCGAGCTTATACTTTTAGAGCTTGTTGCTGTTGGTTTCAATTTCTCAATTAAAGATGGTGCACGGAGGCAATGTTAAGGGCAAAGCAGCCGCCATGAATCATGTTAAGAAGAAGAACAGTATAGGAGTTGTGAAAAGTGTCACAAAGAAACCATCTGCAGTTGAGAAGAAGACTAAAACCGTTTCTTACAAGAACCAGATTCGATCAACGGAACGAATACTCAGAAAGGTAATTCAAATAGCTCCATTTGGAATTTCTATGGTTTAGGGTTTTAAATCTCCCATTTGTGCTTGTAATTTTTTATGTTTTTATTGATTCGAAGTGAAATATAAGTTGATAACATCAGGATTTTTTTATTTTAGACGGATTTACCACCTGAAGTAAGACAAGCTCAAGAAAAGAAATTAGAGGATATCAAGAAGAAACAAGAACTTCTAATTCAATTGGCGGAAAACCGTGTTACAATTCTTAAGAACAAGAAGCCCAAATTTTTCGGTATGGCTTAGTTTTATCATATAGTGTGTTATTGGAAATGCATTTCTGTTGTTTGGACTGGGGCGCAGCT
Source organism: Papaver bracteatum (assembly GCA_023529315.1). Lineage (NCBI taxonomy): Eukaryota > Viridiplantae > Streptophyta > Magnoliopsida > Ranunculales > Papaveraceae > Papaver > Papaver bracteatum. The sequence goes on from JAJJWX010001832.1 coordinate 250,050, forward strand.
GTTATTCTTATTTATTGGTGCAATTTGTATGGATATCAGAAAGAAGAAAATTGGATAGGGGGATTAAAAAGTTAGAGAGAGCTTTAGAAACAGCGTCAGATGAAACCCGGGAAGGAATTAAAGACCAGCTTGCAAAATTGAAAGAGGATCTCGAGTATGTTAAGGTAAGCCAAAGTGCAAATTCTATCTATTTGAATTCCTGCTGTTTTGGGTTGTGCATGATTTTTGAATCTTTATCGCAGTTTCTGATATTAGTTCACTACATGTGTGCATAAGGTGGATGACTACCGTTGATGATGAGTTGCATGATTATGTAGAACTGCATTGGCTTTGCTGACATTGGATTGTTTTCTTTTGTACCTTTCAGTTCTTCCCAAAGACTGAAAAATATGTACCTTTGTTCAGTGGGGGTAATGACCCAGATGTGGTTGAAAGGAGGAATGTGTTACGCCAACAGATTAAAGGCAATATTGTAGATGCAGCCGCTAGTGGAAGGGATTTAGAAGGTATTTACTTATACTTTATATGAGGTCTTTTTTGTTTCAAAATTATCACAAAAACATTCTAACCTGGGCAAGTTCCTTTATATCTTTCAAACATCAACCTAATTTTTTAAGCCAGGGCAACTCTGGTGTATAAAGTATGTGCAAAGTACATGAATATTTGATGCATTGATACTGAGACGTGTTAAGATTTTAGATAGATGATGTAAGCAGTTTAGAAACATTTGCCAGCTAATAATCATTCAGTTTCGTGAAGATCAATTCTCAAACTGATCTATATCCATTAGGAGTTCAACTACTTTGTTTACACTTGAATTTCTTTCTTGTTACAATAGTTCTTTCTGAAGAATGGAGTAGAAGTGTTACATTTGTCGCTATAATGTTTTTCGTCCAGTTGGTCAGTGCCTATTGTGCTTCATATACTACTCGTTTATGTCATATTTTAACTTGCCTGGTTGCCTGTAAGTTGTCATTTTTTTTATTCCGAAGCTTAGCTTTCCCATGATTAGACACATGCTTCCAGTTGGTCGGTGCCCATATATCACTCTTTTGTCACATATTCAACTTGCCTGTAAGCTGTCATTTTTTGTTTTGAATTCTTAAGCTTAGCTTTCCCATAATTACATACGTGCTTTATATTTATGATAACCTCGCATAACAGAAACAGAAGATGCTGAGGATGACTTCTTTCTGAACGGAAGCTCCAGCGATGAAGCAGAAGCAGGTGATGAATCTACAGAAAGAAATTTCAGGTACAATATTTTATTAACGAAAAAGAATGTATGACATAGAGGAGTAGGATCATATTAAACCATTGACATAGCAATGTTGAAATTAAAAGCTTTGTTTAACCTGAAGAGGCCTAGGAACTTGTTAAGCCTTGGTAGCTCAAGAACATGCAATGAAGCGTTGGCTTTAGAAAAGGTTATTTTTGTTTGTGGAAGTGCATTAGATTTGTCAAGGGCTAAGTGTTAGCCTTTGCGTATTCACATGGATTTTGTGTTGACAAGATTTAAACCTACCAAAAATGTAGTTCCCTTAGCAGGAAACAAGCTCCAAGTTTTAAAAAAGAGGTATCAACTGCGCCAAGGAAACAATTTCCAAAGGATTCTGGCCTAATTGGGGGTTTTGGCAAAAAGCCTCCAAGAAATTTTGGAAATGCAGCTTTTGACAATTATGGTGCCAATAAGAATCAGGTTTGTCTTGTACAATGAGTTTTATTTGCTCATGTTTGGTTGATGTTTGCGTAACTAAACTATTGCTTGCTTAACTATGCAGAAGCGGAAGTCTATTCAAGATGTAGAACCTGCATCTAGGCCGTCAAAAAGTTCATTCAAAAGTTCAAATTATACCGAGACAAGTAAGAGCTGGAAGTCTACTCAAGCTGTAGAGGATGTAGAGCCTGCATCTAGACCTTCAAAAGGTACATCCAAAAGGTCAAATTATTCTGAAACTAGTCAGACAAGATTTGAATTCCTGTCAAACAAAAAGGCACTGAAAGAGAGGGTTCCAGTGACGGCATCCATCAACAAATCACAGAGTGGAAGTTTCTCTTCTTTTAGAAAAGATAATCAATTTCAAAATACTACCAGGACTAAAAGTAGTAATAATGTGAATTCAAATTCTGAAGCACCACATAAACCTAAAAGGAAAAGGAGACCAAAGAAGAAGAAAGCATAAGGTTTGTATTTTTCGTAGCATGTCTTTGTCTGATCAAACAGAATGCTTTGTTAATGATCTTCTGTTTCACCGTTTCTGATATTTATTGGTTGACATCTTCAGGTTTATCTAATTCTGGGGCACCAAAAGTCATGTAACAGTGTGGTAGGCTGCATTTAGGTCCAACAGAGTCTACCATTGTAAAATGGAGGAAGATAGACCTTGGTTGGATAGGAACTGGAGGTTGAATGTAGCGCACAGTTTGAGCGCCTGACTACCTTCCCTACTCTGTTCCGTAAATGCGCTCAATCAATTTTGTCAACCTTTAGTTTCATCATCTTTTTTTTTTTTTTTTTTTTTTCATGTTGTTTAGGCTGGATATTCTCGTGGACAAAATTTCACCCTTGCTTTTGCCAATGTTAAATTCAATGATTCATGACTGTTACAAACTTAGATTCCAACATAGAAAACTCGTGGATGTCTTGGGGAGATGTATAATCATTTTTATTGGAGGGCATCTCCCAGAGGCTCTCTACCTGAAAATATCTCTTCCATCATTCACCTAATGATTCTTGATCATCTTCTTGCATAGCCATAGCCATAGCCATGCCTATTGGCCTGGTCTTTAGGAGTCTGTCACACGATTTATAACGGGATACTAGCATTATTTGGAGGTGATACCATTTTATATAGGATAAATAAATATTAACAGATCCTAGCCGTTGGATCGTATCAACCCATTAATAGTGGTATCCCCTCAATGAATCGTGGTCCGTTAGACGTGTTATTTGAGTCGGTCATTTAGTGGTGTTTGTTAGTGGCAGTGACCTGACCTATGTTTTACTTTCTTTAAGGGAAAAATGGCCTATGTTTTACTGGTTAGTACTTAGTACTAGTAGTGGGGCCTAGTGGCATAAAAGTAGGATTCCTTTATTTCGTTCTCTATGTAAACTGATTTTCAGTCGATCGTATTATACTCAGATCAGATTCAGAATTGTGTGAGTTTTAAAGGCTTTTCTTAAATATAGCCCATATTTTTATTAACCATAAACCATTTTATTTATAACCCACAATATATTTCCAATTTATTAACCATAGCCCAAATCATAACCCAAAATATATACTCTGAGTTAGCTGTGATTCATTGTTAGTTATGAGATCCAACTGATTTTAGAAATGTATCGTAGTTTTTTCCCCTTCTTCCTCCTCCGGCTCCAACCAAAATCAAAAAATCACTCCACCAAATACACGTGAGATTGTCATTATTCCGATGCTAACAACAGAAAATGACGTAATGTAATTCAATATCTTCCTATTGAAGGATTTTTAGAAGTTGATAAAGTCGTAATCATGAGATTAACTTATAAAATCCAAGATACAACGACGATATATCTTTGTCCACTGTGAGGAAACAGATGAGTTTAGGAGTATGTTAGTAAATGAATGGGGGAAGAATCCAAACAAATCTTTACAAGCCACGAAGAAACAAAGGGCAGTACCAAGTGACGAAAAGCTTTGTTTTGTAGTTCCATACAATTGTTGGCAAGCACCTAATGTCACGGATCACAAGTGGGTTTCATCATACGGGCAGTTGGACCAGAAACAAGAACAACAAATTTGTTCTTGAGTTGCTGTGTTACCGATTTAACAACTCAGTGAGTCAACAATCTAGTTTACGGGCTACAAATAATAATAAAAAAGGTCAAACAAAAAAGTATAGTCAAACTGTACTGACCAAAATCAAATGGGCTATGGTTAACAAAAGTGTGTACTATATTTAAGAAAAACCGTTTTAAAACTATCTCCCTGTTCAAGTATTTTCCGTGTGAAGAAGCGATGGCGAATTTCCCAGAGGAGATCATCGTCAACATACTTTCTAGGTTACCAGTGAAATCCCTCTCACGGTTTAAGTGCGTATCCAATGGATGGTGCAAACTAATCCGAAACCCTAAGTTTATCAAAACCCATTTGAAACATGCTACTGATAGCAACGAAATTGCTCTCATGCTTAGAGATTGTTATCTTTACTCGATGGATTTTGATTCATCATCATCATTCTTATTGAATGATGCTACTGAGGTCAGTTACCCATTCAAAACTCGAAGTTGGGGTGTCGAATTATTTGGTACTTCTAATGGCTTAGTTTGCATTTCCCCTGATGAAGATGTGTTTTGTATCTTCAATCCATGTACCGGAGAGTATAAGAAGTTACCAACTACGGAGATCACGTTTCCGGAGAAGTTCACTTTTGTTCACAAGATGTCTTATGGGTTTGGTTATGACTCCAGGATTGATGATTATAAAATGATTAGAATTGTGAATTTTGCTGATGAGGATGATAGTTGTGAAGTTAGGGTTTATACGTTGGGGAATGATTCATGGAAAAGCCTGGGGTTTATTCCTTATCATCTGTCTTATGGAAGAGCACCTGGTATGCTTGCTAATGAAGCTATTCACTGGATTGCAAATCCAATTGAGTCCGACAGAAAAGTTATTCTTGCGTTTGATATTTCCAGTGAGACGTTTCAAGAAGTGCCCCAACCTGAGTCTTTGAGTGAGAAGTTTCATGTCAGTGTTTGTAGTTTCGAAGGCTTGCTTTGCTTAATGGCTAATAATTTCCAGGTTCATATGGATATTTGGGTGATGAAGGAATATGGAATTAGAGATTCTTGGACTAAGCTATTCAGGATTTCGCAACCGACTGATATTAGATCATTTCAGTATGTGAGGCCACTAAAATTGTTTAAGAATGGCGAGGTTCTGCTAGAGAAGGATAGTCAGAAAATGGTTATATATGACCAGAAACATCTGCGAGTCAGAAGCCATGCGGTTCGTGGGATTTCGAGATGGTCGGAGACATAGATTTATGTGAAAAGCTTGGTTTCCGTCAATTCGGGTACTTATGTGGGGCAGGAGCAAACATCGGTCGCAGGAGGAAGCATGAACAAGGGTGAGAAGAAAAAGAAGAAGAAGAAAAGCATGCAAAGGTGAATATCCTAATTGTTGTTATGCTTCTTGTATTCTCAAATGACATTCATAAATTTATCTTTGTTATATTTCAGGGTTATGCTTCTTGTATCCTTAAATGACACTCATAAATTGTCTTTGTCATATTTCAGGGCTGAAGTTGGTCCTTGTCTGTTTTAACAAGTAACAGAAGTGCTAGAGCTGCATTGCAGAAAGTAGGTAAAGTCTTTTGGAATTTGCTTAACGTTTTTAATTTTATATTTTCTACTGAACTTTGAGCACTGCATGTAATCTCTGATGAATTCGATTTTGCTATTTTTCTTTTGGATACACGAGTTAACACTGTTAGTTGCTGATATATTAGTCACTGGAACGTCTTCTTTGTAGCCTAAATGACATTGTCCTTTGATAGATCCTTGTATGTTCTGTGTTCCTTGGCTTTTTTATTATTAGCTAACAACATAGTTCATACTTTTTGGAGTTAGATTTTGAAGTTTCATCTTGTAAATGTGATGGTAAACAGATTATAGTTGGATTGCTTGGGTTTCGTAGTTTCTCAAATGAACATTTAGTGAACCTTAGTCAAGCCCCCAAAAGCATCAGATAACTAGTTGCAGGAAATTTGATTAACAAAAACACACCAAGAGCCAAATTAAAAACCTTAGTGACAAAAGATCCCCTTTCAAGTATTTTAGTGTAGAGAACTCTCTAAGATGATTTAGATGCACAAGCGCAGTGCGTATTGGATGCCATAATCCTTTGTTAAAACAACCCCTATCCTTGCAAAAAAATTGTTGATGTATCATACAAATTCACCATTTCATTTATCCATTTATCCACAAATGTTTTAGAGGCTTTACAATTACATCTGTTAGTTATGTGCGTCTTTGTTGTATTTTTTTTTTTGCGAGTGTTTGTATGTTTTGTGCACAGAACATTCACTCTGTAACATCCAGTTTATCTTAAGAGTACCTGTCCTTCTTAATGAATCTCAATTTTTATTGCAGGTAATTTGGTTGTAACTTGTAGGTGATGAAAACCTAGATGGTGATATATCACTCAGTAATCTCAATTCAGTTTCTGCATATCCTGAACAAGTTTGGCAATTCTCTGCACTTCTGACTAGTAGGTAGCGAACTAAAGCGTAATACATTGGAGTATGATGTGAACTTTTCTTTTCTGTCGGCTTTGTAAGCCATTTATAACAAGGTTATTTGTAGAACGGAGTACAATATTCTGTTTTTGGATTTTTGGCTATTTACTTTGTCGGTGTCAAACAAACAAATGCTTTTGTGTTGTTGCCTATGCCATTTTTTTTTTGAAGGATATTATTGGGAAGGCTATTATTGGGGAAACGGGTCACCTATAAGTAATTTAAAAAACCCCTTATCTCAAATAATTTTGTAATGACTAAACAACCCTTATTTAGTTAATTTTAATTTAATTTAATTTAATTAGATAATAATCAAATTAATGAATTTTATTATATACTTGGTGAGTTCTGGGACAAAGTTTTTGTGGGAAGAAAAACTATAGAGAAGAAATATTTTTTTTGGAGATCTCTTTCAAACCTTAGATTTTGATTCTAAATCAACAGGTATGCCTCTAAACGAGCTCAATTTCGCTCAAAATAAGCAAAAGTACGTTAAAAAATTCAGATTTTTCAACTTACTGCTCCTGTTACGGTTGGGTTTAAGGCTCCAAACCGTAACTGATAATCAATGAGACAAAACCCAGTCGTAGAACCATTACGGTTGGGAAAATGGCACTACTAACCCAACCGTAACCCAGTTTACGGTTGGGTTTTACACAATTCCAAACCGTAACTCAATTTACGGGCTAGGTTCAAAATTTTCATTATCGACCGTAAATTTTCCTGTGATTTAGATTTTATTCCTACGGTTGGAAAGACAAATTTTACGGCTGGGAATACCACATGCAAATTAGATTTACAGTTTGGAATCATCCAAATCTAACCGTAATATCTTCAGAAACACAACTAAAACCCTAATTTGACTTCGATTTCACTCAATCTAACCTATATTTAGCACAAAAACGAGTAAAAACAAGATGGGTTATCGATTAATACCCAACATAAACCATGGGTTCTTGTTGAGGAGTTTGAAATCGTGATTATTCAAATTCTTGATTCAGTTGTTGGTGATGAATTTGATCGTCCGATGGTTTATTGAGGAGAAAAAAAATTAGGTTTTTAAGTTTTTATTTTAGTTCATGGGTAATCTAGACATTTTGTTTTTGTGTTAGGATACCCCATAACCACTTTTTTGGACACTAAGAATCCAAGTGAAGCCCCTCTATTGGAGTGTGACGCCCCAATAATAGCCTTCATTATTGGGGCATCACATTCCATTAGAAGGGCGTCACCTAATAGGACAAAAACGGGTCACCCATAAGTAATTTCAAAAACCCCTTATCTCAAATAAATTTGTAATGACCAAATAACCCTTATTTAGTTAATTTTAATTTAATTTAATTAGATGATAATTAAATAAAGTGAAGAAATAAATCAACAAAGTGAAGAATCAATGGTTGAAAATTAACATGTATGCCTCTAAACTATCTCCCATGAGTTCAATTTCGCACAAAATTAGCTATAGTACGTTAAAAAGAACATATATTTCGACTTTCGTGGGATTTTACGGTTGGGTTGAGCTTCGTTTCCAACCGTAATCCATATTTACGGTTAGGTTTGGATGAACTCCTAACTGTAACCGGTTTTCAATAGGACAAAAGATTAATTACGGTTGGTAATGTGGCATGACAAACTCAACCGTAACTCATTCAAATCCAATTTTACGGTTTGATTCAACTAAACCTAGACGTAAGACTACATGCAAATCCAATTTTTACGGTTGAATTCAATTAAACCTAGATGTAAGTTCTTCATAATCAAATTTTATGTTTAGAAACTTAGACCCGAACCCAGACGTAACACCAGCAGAAACGTAACTGAAACCTAATTTTAGTTGGATTTCATTCAATCTAACCTATTTTAAGCACAAAAACGAGTAAACAAAGATGGGTTTGTTCGATTATACCTAACATACACCATGGGTTGTTGTTGAGGAGTTTGAAATTTTGATCATCTTGTATCATCAGCTCTTTAATTCATCATGCATCGTCAGCTCATGAGAGTAAAAGAACTAGGTGACACCAAACTCCCCACATAAATCTCGGTCGAAAATTTACCCCTAGAACCTTGAAATTTTATTGTTCTAGCTCTTTTACGATTCAGGTCATATAAAACCAGTATTTTTTTTTGGAAAAAGGAAAAATTCATTCAGGAAAAAAAAAGTGCTGAGAAAGCACTTACAAGTTACAAACCAAACAACGAGGAAAAATTACTTTCGAAAACATAAAAAAGGAATCAGATGACAGTAGATCAACCGGTGTTCTTAAAGATCCTCCAGTCGGTGATGAAGTCCGCAAACTTAAAATGTTTAAACGATTCATGGACTGTTGCCCAGGAAAATAAACAAGCTTTCACTAGAGTAATAACTCGCTCCACCGTTTTTTCTTTGTTACGGAATACTCTTTCATTCCTTTCCTCCCAAATCTGCCGCCATATAACAAAAGGCAAACAAAATTTGAGGAGTTCGATAGGCTCAGAATTGAACTTCCTCTGCCATGAGACAAGAAGGTCCATGCAAGAATCTGGTGGCTGCCATCTTGACTCCAGAAGGTTTAGGAAGTGCTTCCATATCTTCTTTGCGAAGTCACAATGAATAAAGATATGCGCTATTGATTCGGGTTCTTGACGATCGACACAAAGAGCAATTGATATTAGTAATCGTCATACCTCTTCGACGCAAGCGATCAACAGTTGGTAATCCATTCATTGCCGCAGCCCAAACTAAGAATGACACTTTTGGTGGGACGGCTGAATTCCATACATACTTTGACGGCAATTTCCTTTGGCTTTCTTGATCTTGTCCTTGTTGTTGTAGATGTCCGTCAATCATTTCGTAACATGAAGATACTGAGAAGTCTCCATTGGTCTCTCCAATCCATGATCTTGTATCCTCTTCCGTTCCTAAGCTTCCTGGATCCCCAATAGTTTCTATGAAGGCAGCAACATCACTTATTTCTGCTTCTCTAAAATTTGACTTAAAACCCAAATCCCATGACGGAGATTGCGCCCCATTGTAAACCACCATTCGTCGTATCATTTTTCCTTTTTTGCTAGACTTCCTCCACAGTTTAGGAAACAGTTCCTTCAACGGTTGAGCTGTTTTCCAAGAGTCCTCCCAAAAACGAAACTTTGTACCGCTTGAAACTACTTGCTTGGTCCCCTTTTTTAATATTTTGGAATGCTTGAGTATGTTCTTCCACAGCCCGCATCCTTGATTCTGGTTTGTTTGTGGAGCATTCCACGCCTCCTCGTCCCCTTCAAATTTTTCTTGAATGATTGTACGCCATAGGATAGTCTTTTCTTTTCCGTATCTCCATAGCCACTTAGTTAAAAGAGCTTGATTCATGGAAACTACAGATTTTATGCCTAACCCCCCATCTTTTTTTGACTTGCGCATCTTCAACCAAGAAACCCAGTGTAATTTCTTAGCATTTTCCGAGTCTCCCCATAGAAATGCACGCATGATTTTCTCCAACATGTTTGCTACTGAACTTGGAACTGTGAATAAAGAGAGATAGTAAATGGGCATCGAACTTAAGACACTCTTGATAAGGCTCAACCTCCCCCCTTTCGACAAGTATTGGCGTTTCCATGGCGCAAGCCGCTTCTTTAGCCTGTCAATAACCGGGTCCCAGATGTTTATCATTCTTGAAGAAGCTCCTATAGGAAGCCCAAGATATGTGATAGGAAAGCTTCCCACCTCACACCCCAGCACTCTTGCACATTCTTCACAGTTGTTAACCCCCTCTCCTACCCCAATAACTGAAGACTTCTCTAGATTAATATTCAAACCTGTAATTTGTTGGAGCTCCAGAAGTATATGTTTTAAAACCACAAAGTGTGTTGGATTATCATCAAGGAACAAAATTGTATCGTCTGCAAATTGCAAATGCGTTATTTGTGTTCCACCTTCTTTTACACTAAAACCATTTATCAACCCACTGTTTTCTGCCTTCTTCATAAGAACTGAAAAAACTTCTGCGACCATTAAGAATAAGAATGGCGAAAGTGGATCTCCCTGCCGAAGACCTCTTGATCCCTTAAAGAAACCCGACGCTGCTCCATTAACTAGAACCGAAAACCGCGTATCTTCATAACAGCTTTTCATCCATCTTAACCACTTCTTGCCAAACCCCATTTTGCGCCCAACACTCTCTAAAGTTTTCCAATTGACATGGTCGTAAGCTTTCTCCATATAAAACCAGTATATTATCATTTTGTTGAAATAGAATTGCATGCTTGAAACACTTTATCGGCCTGAAGCTACTGAAGTGTTGAAAAATAGGTACTTGTTGGGCACAAATGGTGAATGACAGAGTCCACGACTCTATTACCCCATAATTCTTCATCACCCATATATCACCACCACCGCCTTCACTGAAACACTTACCAACCAACAAGCAAAGGCATCCTCCCAGCAAACCCACTTTTGTTGAACGGAACTCATCTTCAACAAAATGCTTTGGTTTCGGCAGTTCAGTGAATGTCTCATCATCAATGTCAAATGATGCTATAACATGTCGATTTTCCATTTCCAAATAAACTATCCAATGAAGAGCTCCTTTAACCAACAATCCAGCGAGTCCACGTTCATAGAAAACTATGTTTTTGACATAATATGGGGGGTTTATTACGCTCCTCCATGAATTTGATCGTAAAGAATAGATGTCGACTTTAAAACCATCACAACTGTAAGTACTGTCATCATCAGATTCAGAGAAGCCCACGACTTTTAACAACTTGTAATCTTTGGTGGTGCAACCATAACCAAAGCCATATCTGACGGACGATCTGGTGCGTGAAAGTTCGATTGGTACAGCTAGTGTCGGTATTTTCTTGTGATCTTTAGTAGATAGATTCCAAATACAAATGAATTTCTCATTGAAAATCATACAAGTTAAGCCATTACATGACCCTAAAGTCTGAACCTTAGTCTTGGAAGACTTGAATGGCCCAAATGGGTAATCGATAGCCGGGAACAATCTAAGAAAACATGGCGACCACGAAGATGATAATGCAGACTTCAATGAATCATCTAAGGGGTACATGTGGTTGGATTTTTTCATCAAAAGATTGAAGCATCTTTTTTCAATAGCATAGTTTAGATGCATTTCCACAAAATCAGAAGTACTAAATAACTTACACCAAGCTTTGCATACGGACCTGAATCGTAAAACGTCTTTTATGGGTAACCTTGAAAAGACATTAACAATGACATCGCTTGGGATGCTTGTCATCTCTGGCGCTGTCTACCAATTCTTCAGCAACTTCTTGATACACTGAGCTGAGCCTCAAAGTCTAAGGTGATGGCAATCATTTGTCTCCTAGCAAGTTTGGATTAATACAGTATTTCCATGTAATAGACAGTACTAAATGAAGTTTTTTGTTCTTCAAGGCATCTGCTTTTATTATTATATACAATATGTACTGATCTTGAAAGATATGTCCTGACTATTTTCATGTTACTCTTGTCTATCGGAATATTAATATAGATGGTGCTGATCTTGAAGTCTTACATCGATTACATAATGTTTAATTCATTTTATACAACGTTCAGACATGATGGCTGTGTCATGAATCGATAAAGTTAGGCGAAATTAAACTTCCAATGTAAGTCTCAGTTACGAACTCTTTCCGGGCACCATAAATCTTCAAGATTCTAGCACTTTCTTCATTTGGGTTATACAATACAAAGACAGAGCGATCCTTTTCAAATAGGAACTCCCCGGCTTTGACAGCACTTATCAGCTTCAAGTCATGAAAATAACGGAAGACAACTGTTTTCTGGACACTAACGCTGTAGAGTTTAGTCCAAGACTCTTTAACCTGATATTCCTTCATCACCCATACACCAATTCTGTCAAGAAAACAATTATCACTGAGCATCGAAAGACACCCTCCCAATACACCCACACTTACGGCATTCCCGTCGTGATCCAGACGTGGAGGCAGTGGTACTTCAGTGAATATCTCATCCCTAATATCAAAAGAAACTATAGAAGCAATCGATCGTCGCGTAGTAGCTATCCAGTGAAGAGCGCCATGTTAGAGTATACAAATATTATATGGAAAGTTCTACTATTTAGGGTTATATTTAGTATTTAATATATTTAGTATGAATTGATTTACAAGTATTATTCTTACATACCAAGTTATAATATCCTTATATATACCCCATGAGTTCTCAATGTAATTAATCTCATTCAATAATATAATTATCTTTTATCTTTGTATTTCTAGTTCTGACTTGGTATCAGCGGGTTCGATCTGGACCTGTTACCCACCTCATTTTCTCTTCTAACCGGCGGCGGTAGCCTCCAATGCTACCGTCCGTTGGATCTTTCCTCCCTGCAATATGATTAGTTTTTTTTTATTAGGGTTTTATTTTTTAGGTTTATCAATAAAAAAAAAAAAAAAAAAAAGTTTGTTAGCTGTTTCACCAAACCCTCTACCACGTCCATATTTCTTCTTCTGTATGTTTGCTGCTATCTCTTTCTATCTCGGAATCACTTATTTAATTCTTTCTTCCCACTGCCTTTTCTTTTTCCAAGCTGCTAAACAATAAACAGCCTTTACCACTTTCTTTCCTATCCATTAGACACGATTCCACTTTGTCTTTTCTTTTCCACCACCTTATTCCATCACTTTCCCAGCTCCACAGTTTCAATGGTTCGGTCTTGATGCAGTTCAAGAAAAAGCCAGTCTCCACGATTGCACTGTCACCACAGCAAGATCAACCTTGACTCCTCGGTCTCCATCTAATTTGCAAACAGTTCACGTTCCACCTGTTGCTACTGGCTTCACTCCTATTTTGTCTCCATTACCTGCTCGTTCTTTATTTCAACCATCAACTCATGGTTTGACTCCAACACCAACACCCGGTTTAACTCCAACACCAACACCCGGTTTAACTCCAACACCTGATTCCAATGATTTGTCTCTGGCAGCTGCTTCCCGTAATTCCGTTCCAGTCCAAAATCGTGATTTTTCTTTATCACCTTCACTCACTGATCAGTCTCGTCTCTTACACCCATCATATTCATTCTTGGTTCTTATATGCTCACCCATCATATTCATTCTTGGTTCTTATATGCTCTATCAACGGTTCTGTTATTTTCGCTATTTTGGTGGTTTTCCTAATCGGTATTCTTTTTAACGGCGATGCGCTTCTTCTTATACTTTTCGGGCGTTTATTGGCATCGCACTTCATCAACAATTTTCATAGCCAATCTCATGCGGTTTTTTCAATCCCCATGAGATTGAGGGAGGGTGTTAGAGTATACAAATATTATATGGAAAGTTCTAGTATTTAAGGTTATATTTAGTATTTGATATATTTAGTATGAATTGATTTACAAGCATTATTCTTGCATACCAAGTTATGGTATCCCTATATATACCACATGAGTTCTCAATGTAAATCATCTCATTCAATAATAATAGAATTCTCTTTTATCTTTATATCTTCTATTTCTGACTCGCCATTTAGAAACACACCTGGCTTCGTATTAAATCGACGGTAAAAAAGGGTGTTTACTATGCTTTTCCATGAATTCGATTTTAAAGAATAAACTGAAACTTTGTAACCATCTACATCCTTACAAGTCACAAATCGCACAACTTTAACCAATTTGTAATCCGCAGTGCTGCGGTCATAACCGAAACCATATGTGGGGGCGGAAAAGCTACACAAGACATTTGCGTTTAAATTCTCCGAGACTTCGGATGGTAATACCTTGCTTTCAAGGAATGATTGGGGCCGGGAGAACTAATTGGGGCCATGATTTTTTTATACCCACACCCAGAATTTTAGGGGGCTTCCAAAATGTAGTTGAAAGTACTATTTTGCCATTCCCCTAAAATTAATCCTAAAATCCTATTAACCTTAAACCCACCTCCCCATTTCATTCATCCCAACCGACCCTTCTTCTCCTCTCCCCCTCCCTCTATCAGTTCCTCCATTAACGACCATTTATTAAAAAAAAAAAAAAAAAAAGGATTTGAATCGTAGAAATTGATTTCTCAGAATGGGAGTCGTTAATCATCCCGTTTGAATGTCTAACGATTTTTCATCTTTGTTTAACGATTTTTCATCTTTGGTTAACGATATTTGAACTGCATGTTGGACTTTGGAGAAATCGTCAACCATTAGTGGAGTTGTTAAAACTAGGGTCGTTAATGTTTTATTAGGGTCGTCATTAAGTTTGCGACACCACTCTGTTCAAATAAATGAATGAGTCGTCCACATAATAGGGGAAATATGCTTAAGTCGTTAAAATCATTGTTTGGGGTCGTTAATGTTTTATTAGGGTCGTTAACATTTCTTTATTTGAACTTAGGGTCGTTAAAATCATTGTTTGGGGTCGTTAACATTTCTAATAGGGTCGTTAATCATTGTTTGGATTCTTCATTTTCTTTTCTTTACTTATAGGGTCGTTAACGAAAAGAAAATGTTAGTGAAAAGAAATGTTAACTTATAGGGTCGTTAACATTTCCCAATGATTAACTTAGGGTCGTTAACATTTCTATAGGGTCGTTAACATTTCTTATAAGTCGTTAGTGAAAAGAAAATGTTAACTTATAGGGTCGTTAACATTTTCAAATTTGATGAACGATTTTTCATAATTGCAGATTGAAGTCGTCAATGTTTTCAAACTTGGTGGACGATTTTTCATAACCTGCATATTGGAGTCGTATATTTGTGGGCTAAGTCACTAACGACTCATAAGGGTCGTTCGATTATTATACACTCGACCTAACGACTCTCACACTGAGCTGCGAGATTTGTGCGATTTGAGGAGTATATGAAGTTTACCTGATTGTTTAGAGCTTTTGGTTCTTCATTTTGAGTATTGGTTCCTTCATTTTGAGCGAAAAGATTTTATTTTGCAACAATTATCAAAACTTCCCCCAAAACTCACTTTCTTCCTCTCTATCCAACAAATTTTTTTTTTTTATAAACTTTCTTTATACCCAAAAACTGATTTAATCTAACTTAACAAATTAACAACTAATCTAACCTAATCAACTCAATTAACAATAATTATTTTTGGGGTAATTTAGGCATTTTGAAAAATTAGGATAAGGGGTAGCACCAAAGTGCTATTGGGAGACCAACTATTCAGGCCCCCAATTCATCCTTGCTTGCTTTCTTGAGTAGTTGGGTTCCAAATGCAAATCACGTTTTCTGCTGGATTTATACATAGCAAGCCATTCACTGAACCCAAAATACGAACATTGTACTTCGAAGATTTTAACGGGTAATCAACCCGAGAAGCCTCATAACATGGTGGCGATGATGATAATGAATCGCAGTAATCATCCACCGAGCACAATCCTTTTGTCCCTTCGATCATCAGACTGAAGTTATTGTTTTCAGTAGCATGGTTAAGATGCGATTGAACAAAACTATGATTACTACATAACGTGAACCACAACTTGCATACATATCTTAAGCGAGCAGTGTCTTTTGCTGTTAACCTGGATAATATATTCGTAATGATTTCATAGGGAAGAAATTGAATATATGACATCTCTTCTCCTTGGAAGTTTTTTCTTTTACTGACTTCCAATTTGTACTGTGAGACAATGTCAAAGAAAGAAATAAAAATCTGAAAACAAAGTAATCAATTGGGCATCTTCAATATATATACGGAAAATTTTCCACATTCATATAGGAGTAGTATCAAAATATAGAAACTTCCTTGATCACCAAGGGTAGTTGATTTATTAAAAACTTACCTGATCACCAAGGTTTTTGTTTTGAATGAGACTTGGTCTTTTAAGACGTGTCTTTCTGTTTCTATCAATCCTTGATCCCCAAGTTTTTTTTTCTTTTTTAAATATTTTTTTTTTTAAATAAAATAAATTTTGATCACAAAGAGTATTACACAAAGTTGGTTCCTAGCCGTAAGTTGCCTGGCATTTTTAGGGGCGACCCCAACACAATTAGGAGTGATTTTTTTATTCCCAACTCAGAGCCAACGTTAAGGGATGTCCAAAAATGCGGAGATTACGTTAATGCCCTTATATAATCGGAAGATATTTTGTGTCCGATTCTTAATACTTAATCGGAAGGTTAGTAACGCCATTTGACTACCGATTAATATAGATTTTGTGCCAAACGCGAATCTTGCTCCTATAACAATCGGCAGTAAGAATAACCTCACAATACTACCGATTATAGTATCTCCCAAAGAAGAAATTTGGGGCAACTTTATAATCGGTAGTCATATTATCTACCGATTATTATAGTTCTCAAATTCGGAAAATTTGAGATTTCTCCCAAAATAAAATTTGGGGCAACTGTATAATCGGTAGCTAAATACGTTATTTGGCTACCGATTATACAGTTTCCCCAACAAAAAAGAGTCGTTGGAGCTCTAAACCCTATATAAGGATTGTATCCTTGTACCCTCTATGGAACACAAATACCTTTTAACTCTCTCCAACATCATCTTCAACATAATGGCCCAACCATTCATTAATCCTACGGAGTTCACGATTGAAGAAGATTTATCTTTATGTAGGCGCTATGTTCAATTCTATCCGGGACGGGGAGCAGAACGGAGGCAAGGAGGCATAATGAGTATGAGTTATTTGGGGAGAATTCACGAAAAATTCTGCGCCGACACCGGTAACCCAAACAACCATCACTATGCTGATCTTTTCTGCCGAATTGGTTCAATAAACGGACGCATCGAAGAATTTGTCCATTTAACTTATCTTGTGAATCAATATCGATTGAGGGGTGCAACCAATTATGAGGTTATAGAACAATCTCTCGGGAATGGCGGAGATGGAAAAGATCAATCTTCCGTTATGAAGCTCATTTTAGAATCCTTATGGCGATGGAAAGATTTAATCCGTTTAGGACTCGTCCAACACGTCCACGACGCTAATCATAATACGTTGTAATAGAATTTGTGGAAGTTCAATGTAAAATTATGATGATGTTGAGGTGATACGGTAATGAATTTCAAAAAATTTATGACAATCGGAAGTTTTAGTTATTTATGTAACTACCGATTATACTCCAACGGCTATTTCGTTCAAAAGAAACTAGTCGTGCATCGAAAACCACATAAAATCGGTAGCCAATACATATTGATAAACCTCCGACTATACCACTCTAATGAAACTGAGTACCATGTTGACAAAACAGGCTATAATCGGTAGGTACACAAATATCCTTAGGTTCTGAGTATGCATAATCGGTTGCTTAGGTTAAAGAATTTCCTACCGATTGTATGTAATAATTGTACGCAACTTCAGTACAGTCTTGTAAAGTACGCATCAACGGCTATATTTTCGGGAAAAAAAGAGACGTTGGGACTCTCATCTATATAAGGAGGGTAAACTCTTCTTATTTATGCAGCAAACAACACACACACATATATATATATATATATATATAGCATCGTGTATTCTACAAATAGATTTTCCATCGTCTACTCTTGTCAATTCATTCTATATCTCAACTTACTAGCATGGCAACGTTTGACGCAGCTGAAGATTTGGTCATTGTGAAAACATGGTATCATGAAACAAGACGTGAAGATGTCATAGCGGATGTTCCCAACACTATTCACACTCTGGTCATAAAAAGAGTGATGTCCATAATGTTCAGTTGGATAATCATATTCATTGTGATGGCTATTAAAATACCAGTTTGACATCCTAACTGCAAGGGAATTCTACATAAGCACAGACAAGGCTGACTCGACCACAACAAACCTACTGATTTCTAGCAAACAAAAAGCATGATGGCTCCACTTAGATTGTTTCTAGACCAACTTATAAACCTTCGAAAGGGAATTCGTTACAATTTAATCAAACCCCTCTGGAATCAATCTGAGTTTAAGAAAGTTGAATAGAGGAGAGGGAAGCTGTGTGGATCTTTGATACCCAAGGCCTCAATGCATTACATGGCGGCGCAGTCACGCATTCAACTCACAGAAACCATCATGAACTTCGAAGTATGATTAAAAGAGTAACCAATATTTTTCGAATGACTTTCCTATTAAGCTCGTTACCCTATCGGTCTCGTTCTAGTCAAAATTTTAAGCTTAGGTTCGCATTTGGTATCGTTTTCCTAAGGCGGGCAAGAATAGAACGGTGATGAAATCCGAACCCTTATCTTGTATGGCCAGTCCTTGCCCTTTACTAGGAAATTAAAGCCGTATTCAATACCTCAACATATATGCATACAAAATCATCCAGTAAACCCGCTGACAGGGGATTCGCGGGTGTTTAGAATTATTACCTCCTGTTCCAGACGGGGGATGAACCGTTGAAGTCGACTCGGGCCACCGACTCCTATGTTAGTGTACGAACCCGAGGGGCTGAGGCGATATCGTAATTACCGTCCTTCCCTGTGCAGTTTATATTTGAAACTACCCTTCCGTAGGGTTTAAAAAAATAAAAAATAATAATGTCCAATGTCCAAAAATAAAGTCCAAAAAGAAAAAAGGTCCAAAAATAAAAATATTACAAAAATATAACCCTAATTACAGTTTCTAAAATAAATAAATTTATTTACAAAATCTTCTTCTTCACTCCTTTTGGATTTCTCTTTTCTTTCCTTTTTGGGCTTTGCCTTTCTTTTCAGCACTTTCTCTTTTTCTTTAGCTTAGCTCCAAATCTGAAAGCAAACAAAAATACCAAAACGCATAAAAAAGAACAAAAATAAAAATAAAACCTAAAAAAAAATATATACACAAGTCCGCGTCGGCGGCGCCAAAAATTGATGTGAATCAATAATGTTGTAGAAAGTGGTAGTAAGGTTGTCGTTCACTCGGACTTGTTGAAATTGATTTTAGGTTTTAATAAATTAAAAGAAAAATATGTACACAAAATATTGTGACAAGATGAAGAGATGACTGGGACTCGGGATTCCACCAAGTCTCACATTCATGCGGTTCAACTATTAATTCCGTACAATTAAAGCTCATCAAATTACAAACATCGACTCTAAATCTTTGCCAAGGTAGATTTTATAATGAATTATATGTAAATCACAAGCATGATGCATCTAAAGTACCTAAGACTAAGCATGCGACATCTAACGAAATCACAAATAATCAAGACAAATCATAAATCGGTTATAATAGTGCAAACAATCATAAAGGAATTAAATAGAATTACTGCATGGGAGAAAACCAACTTCCTATGTCGTCCCAGTGATGGGGCTTAGCTTCTCATAATGTAAACACACTCAAAAAGATAACTCATAGCTCAAATGGTGTTTTATTGGAAAAATAGTAGAAAACAGAGATTTGCAATGGTACAATGGTGTTGCAAAATGAACTGTTACAAAGAACAATAGATGGAAAATGCCACTGTCACTGTAGCAAATACAACGCCTCAGTCTTCGTCGTTGTCACTGTTGATGAACGACTGTTCTTTGGCGTCTTATGTTCTTCGTTTTAGGGTTCTTGAGAACGACACTTGTAAAGTGTCGTCTGCAACTCTCTTCTTCCTCTTCTCTCCTGCTACTGCAGAATCGCTCTGCAGCGATTTGTGTTGCTCTAAAACTACCCCTAACTCCTCCTCCCTCTTCTGTGATCCACAAACACATATTTATATCGCATCAGTACCCAAATATCTTGAGTTTAATGCGAATAATCCTCTCTTCACTCCTCTACGATATCATATGAGATAATTCCCTGAAATAGCTTCTTCACGCGTTTTTCTTTCTTTCTAGTCCTCTGCACGCGTCAACTTCCAACTGAGATCATTCAAACAAGCTGCCAACACATTGGATATTGAGTTAACTTCACCACAGCCACCTGAAATCACAGCCAAGCCCGTGTATTTCTATTCTCCCTGTGTGCTTCACTTCCCATCGATACAACCCAATTATTTTGAATCTGAAGGGCTTAACAATCCTGTTCAGCTCAAATAAGTCCAGCCCGATCGATTACAACGATTGAATCTATCCGAAACTCTTCCATGATCTTAACAGGGACTATCGGTCATCTTCCCTCCACGGTTTCACTCCAACCCGAGCTCACCAGCCAATTTGAGCTAAATCCAATAACTGCACCAACCCTGTTACGTCCAAAATAAGATACCCAATGATTTTCAGCGATTTAGTCGCATTAAATCTCACCCAAATCTCAAACCCTAGTTCCGGCAGTTTTGAAACTTGTTTTCCCGCCAAATTCTGAATTCAAATTGTTGAAGATGGTTACCCCTTATCCAACCGCTAGGGGTGGTAATAATAATTGGGGTGCCCCTTAGTAATTTGGATATCCCTTAGCAAATTTCTGGGGTTGCTTTAGCAAGGTCCTTGGGTGTTTTTAACAAGTTTTCTGGGGCGTTTTTAACACATTCTGAGGATGTCTCCGACGCATTTCTGGGGTGCCTTTAGTAGTTCCTCCGGGTGCCAAAATCAACTTTTCGAGCCGAATTTTCCACACAAGTTTATTTCTCCAAAAACACCTACACACAAAAACACCAAAATAAGTACAAATCGAGAACTAACAATACAGAAAATTGAGGACAACTTAGACACAAAAATGTGTCTATCACTACTATGTCAACATCTAAACAACCAGCATTTAAATAAAAAATTTAGCTGCAGTAGGCGGTGAATGCACTACTCTTTCATTAACATTAGACGTAGGTTCATACACTACAGTTTTTAACTGGGAGTTTCATTACCACCACGGTAAGCATGAGAATCTACTAATAAGTAGATTAATGGTAAATGACCCTGAGTACCTATAATCTTCTGACGTACGGTACTGTGTTTGACATGAAATGCAAAAGATCATGGTGAAATAACAGAATCCACAGTACTTAACATCCCTAGATTTATGGAGAAAGAGAGGAAAGGAAACATTGAATAACAATTAATTGGTCTTTGTGAATGACGCATGTGAGATGAAAACCCTGATGATATGGTTGTTTTAATCTCACAGGGACTGAAAACAGAGATTACGAATAAAGTAACATCTCGATGGAAACAGAAAACTGTTGAATATTCAACACCAACTTAGTCAAGAGTTCACACCTATCTAGACTAACCTAGAAATATCTAGGATGTCTAGAGTCAATATTAGACAATTAACATGTGTAAAATGAGTGTTCTAGGGTTAGACAAATCAAACAAGAATACTAGATTGTCTAGTAGTTGGTTTGGTAAGCCTCCATAGGCATAGTTGTTAGCCTCCAAAGGCATAGTTGTTAGCCTCCATAGGCATAGTTCTCTTCTTCTTTTGTAGCCTATAAATAGGCATGTTGTATTCATTTGTAAGTAAGTAAGGTAGCAAGAATCAATCAATACAAAGTTCAAGTTACAAAGTCCTTGCTTCCACCCTTCACTACTAGAGCTCTAGGAGCTCTATACGAGCAACACCACGATGCTCGTATATCTCCGAAAAATATTATCAAGGTTTCTAAGTTCTTGATAAGAGTATAAATTTTAACTTGGTATCAGAGCTCGTTCGATCCGAAATGGGCGTAAAAGTTTCCGCTACGAATTGATGGGTTTCAAAGCTTTCGAGTTGAGAAGATATGAAGTTTAAGAAGGAGAAGATGCAAACACCACTAAGAAGATTTCAACCATTCCAACTTTCAAAAAAAAAAAAAAAAAAAAATCCTACCTTCACAGGAGCAAAAACGCCTCCATGTGGAAAAAGAAAAGTAGAGAAGAAAAAAAGAAATCACTTTTTGATAAGTGACCAGAAGACAAGTTTGAGGGAAGAGAGCAATAATTTTCCTCCTCAAATTGTTTACAAAATTCTAAAGACAATTGTGGGAAGAGTGCACCAAGGATTGCCTCCACAATCGTTCAAGAGTTTTAGAAGCCGATATCATGAAAACTTCAACAACGAATGCCTCCATATATTGAGGGAAGAGAGCTTCAAATGATCGCCTCCTCATATTGTGGGAAGAGAGCCTCAATGAGACGACCTACTCGGTTTTGAGAGAAAAAAAAAATGGCAAGAAAGCCATGTTTGTCACGACAACATCAAGTTTCTACTTGTGACACGAAGCCGGTGGACATGTATCCACTGGAAGAAGAAAAACTCTGCTACTACAAGACAAAACTTTTGTAATATCGATATTTCAAAAATGTTGAATTTGTAGAGGCTTGCACGCAGAAGTTAGGAGACATACTAAATGAGCAAGAAATACTAAAAGAGAAGAAATGGGGTCTCCATGAAGAAAAAAAAAAAGGGGTCTCCATGAAAAAAAAAACAAGATAAAAGAGAAGAAGAAAGGGTCACTTCCTAATAAGTGATCAGAGAAGGGTTTGAGGGTAAGAACAATAAGTGGTTGTTTCCTCAAATCGGGAAGAAAAAAAAAAAAAGAATATTGAGGGTAAGAGCAACAGATTGCTTCCTCAATTGTCGAAGAAAAGCATGGCATGTTTGTCACGAGATACTAAATCATACTCGTGATAAGAAGAAGAACAAAAAAAAAAAAAAAAAAAAAAAAAAAAAAAAAATACGTGGCGGCAAACATAAAGAGTTTATTGCGAGCGAAGCAAGCATGAGGAGATAAGAGCCGCAAACGGAGATTGGGTGAATATCAAAAAAAAAAAAAAAAAACAGAGCCATTACAAATTACGGGGGAGTGTTGGAATTACCTAATTTGTAATGTCTAAATGGGTTTACAGGTGTTTGTTTAAATACGTACAAACCAAAGTGTGACAATTATGTCATAGCGTGGCAAATCTGTTATTTAATTCAGAAATGTGGCAAATCTGGATAAAGTGGCAAATTTGTAACATCAAATAACAAGAAGAAAAATAGTTAGAGCTTGTGGCGAAGCTTGACGAAATGAAAGATTGTGAGAGAACTGGATAACCAAAGAAGTGTTACGGTTTCGAACAAAAGCGTGACTGGAACAAAGATGAATAGAAGAAGAAACAACAAAAAATGTTGTGAAGAAACGGAAGCAATCACCAAGTGGTGATGAGATAGAGAACTACAAAAGTGGGTGAAAATCCTATGAGTTGTCTAAAGAGTACAAGAAGTATTTTACTGAAACGAAGAGGACCGCAATGTCCCTAAACTACGATGGAACCCGCATGTTCTAAAACTACGAAGAGGACCGCAATGTCCCTAAACTACGATGGAACCCGTATGTTCTAAAACTACGAAGAGGACCTCAATGTCCCTAAACTACGATGGAACCTGTATGTTCTAAAACTACGAAGAGGACCGAAATGTCCCTAAACTTCCGAAGAGGACCGAAATGTCCCTAAACTTCCGAAGAGGACTGAAACGTCCTTAAACTATGAAGAGGACCGAAACATCCTTAAACTATGAAGGGGACCGAAACGTCTAAGATAAAGAGAAGTTGGAAAGTAGGTGTTGAGGGGGAGTGTTGAATATTCAACACCAACTTAGTCAAGAGTTCACACCTATCTAGACTAACCTAGAAATATCTAGGATGTCTAGAGTCAATATTAGACAATTAACATGTGTAAAATGAGTGTTCTAGGGTTAGACAAATCAAACAAGAATACTAGATTGTCTAGTAGTTGGTTTGGTAAGCCTCCATAGGCATAGTTCTTAGCCTCCAAAGGCATAGTTGTTAGCCTCCATAGGCATAGTTCTCTTCTTCTTTTGTAGCCTATAAATAGGCATGTTGTATTCATTTGTAAGTAAGTAAGGTAGCAAGAATCAATCAATACAAAGTTCAAGTTACAAAGTCCTTGCTTCCACCCTTCACTACTAGAGCTCTAGGAGCTCTATACGAGCAACACCACGATGCTCGTATATCTCGAAAAAAATATTATCAAGGTTTCTAAGTTCTTGATAAGAGTATAAATTTTAACTTGGTATCGAGCTCGTTCGATCCGAAATGGGCGTAAAAAAAGTTTCCGCTACGAATTGTTGGGTTTCAAAGCTTTCGAGTTGAGAAGATATGAAGTTTAAGAAGGAGAAGATGCAAACACCACTAAGAAGATTTCAACCATTCCAAAAAAAAAAAAAAAAAAAAAAAAAATCCTACCTTCACATGAGCAAAAACGCCTCCATGTGGAAAAAGAAAAGTAGAGAAGAAGTAAAAAAAGAAATCACTTTTTGATAAGTGACCAAGACAAGTTTGAGGGAAGAGAGCAATAATTTTCCTCCTCAAATTGTTTACAAAATTCTAAAGACAATTGTGGGAAGAGTGCACCAAGGATTGCCTCCACAATCGTTCAAGAGTTTTAGAAGCCGATATCATGAAAACTTCAACAACGAATGCCTCCATATATTGAGGGAAGAGAGCTTCAAATGATCGCCTCCTCATATTGTGGGAAGAGAGCCTCAATGAGACGACCTACTCGGTTTTGAGAGAAAAATAAAAGTAAAGATTTGATATCTTTGAAAGCGGAAGCAATAAGGATCGAGAGCGCATGGGTCTGATACCATATTAAAGTCTGCGGACATCCAACTCAAAACTAATTAACAATGAGTGGAGAGGCCATAATAAATTATAAACCGCAATATCTTAAATAACCTAATCATGTGGGATTAATAATCTCCCCTGCCATTGAACTTCATTTCTCGATTTTGGTTAGTACAAGCACGTTAATTCCACTATAGAGCTAAATAGAAAAGTGATACGTGGCTTCACTCTCCACCACATCTCATTTATCATGTCCAACACAAAGTCCCATTTCTTATTCAAGCAAAAGAATTTCATTTTCTTAGTTTTATTTCACCGATATAGGTTGGATTAGAAATATGGTGTGGGATTGAGATTTTACAGTAGCAACAATGGATCTGTGGGGTTTGTTTGGAGATGATTTTACTCGTCTCTCGATGGTCGCAATAATTACTGGCGCTGATGGAGTTCTGCCGGTATCAAGGGAAAATAAGAAAAATTATCTGCTAAAAAATATGGGTTGTGAAATTAAGACTCCATTCAGCAATATGGTGATTGAAGAACATAAATGAAGATGGGTTTTCTGTGGGGTTCGAATCAGTAAATATTTGGGTCATATCTGGTGTGAATTATATTTCGGTGCAGCGGTTTCAACCTTCTCATTAACAACACAAGCATCAGGAAATCAATACATCAACCAAGGAGAGCTACTCAGTGGAGAAACAATAGATTCATGGATACCGTTTTACAGCTTTTTAACAGTTTTAGTAACATTTTGTGTAAGGATCTTCAATCCAAAAACCATTTAGACTTATCTTATTTGACGATGAGAGGGAGACCAATCCATGATCCGCTTGTGTGGATTCAGGATGGTTCCTTCACTCTCTAGCTGTGTTTTGTCCTTCCTATTTCAATCAAAAAAAAATATATGCCGAAAAATCAATCCCAAGATCTGATTTGCTGCCGGTAACAAGGGAAGAATGGATGGATCGACATGGTGGATTGAAGTAGCAGCTGATGTTGCTGCCATGGCTGTAAACAAGGAAGCAAAGACGTGATTTACTGAGTCTGTTCAATGGGTTTCAGTGGGAGCTGTATTAAAGAGTTTGTTGGCTGAATTGGTTTGCTGTGAATTTCGAATGAGCAAGTTGGCGTCAGTGAAGGTGATGGCTAGGTAGGCGGACAGAGATTGAGCAGGTGATGGTGCTGAGACAAGAGTGAATTAGTAGTGAAGAGAAGATGGCAGCAAACAAAGAATGGAAGGAAGTGGCGGGTTTGATGTGAATGGAATGTTGTTAACTATCTACAGCAGCAAAGGATTTGTGGGGTTCTCATCCGATTCAAATTGGTGTTGTTGCTGACATTTGGAGAAGAAATAGAGTTTGAATTCAGGGTTGGTGGTCAACTGAGTTTGATGGTTATTGGTTTGTGCATTTAAAAGACACTGTAGAAGATGGGGGAGTATATGTTATCTGGACACGTTCAGTTTTGTAGTGTGTTGTTTGGCCGAGATGGACAGGGAAGTGGAGTGAACAACAGTCTTCACCAAATCTTCATGTGATCTCAACAACCGTGTCTATCAACTGAATCCGAATAAGTCAACAACTGATTGCGGCTATCTTTAGGCAGAAACATGAGGAAGACCCAATGGAAAGATGAATAAGGCAGGAAAACAGGGTTGAATCCGGAAGTCAGAGAACAAGTCTCAGCAGTTGTGTATAAAGGAGGACAGCTATCATCCAAGAAGGGTAAGCCGGAGTACCACAATCTAAAATTTCATTTCTTTGTTTTTCAATTTAGTCCTAGCTGTTAGTTCTCTTTTATGTGAAGAATCTTATTTCAATACTTTTTATGGCTTTCTGCACAACTATTAGAAGCTAAACCTCTTTTCTGCCAAGACAAGAGGGGAAGCCTGATGTGTTTAAGTGTTTTTCACAGTGATCATAAATAAATTTCATGTTTTAATCCATTTCCTTGTCTATGTTTGATTGCAATTTTGTGTTGATAGTGTCTACAAACTTCTTAGATTCATTGTGATTTCGGATACATTGAATGCTAGGGAATCCCTGTGACATTTCTAAATTTAGATTTATTTTAGAAATATAATCAATCGTCATGAAATGGTATTTGTGTTAGTTGCGGTAAGATCCTAATTGCTATATCTGCCGGGTAGAGCGAATCATTATTCGATTCTATCTGAGTTATAACTGGATCACATAAATACTTGAATACATTAGGTGAAACCTCAAGTCTTGGTAGATACTAAAATCACTTATGCCTTTCATTTACAATTATCGTTTGCTGCTTTTCACAACTCAATTACCAATCAACTTTATACTATTTTCTTGCTCAATAATTCTCTTGAAACACCTGCAATCTCTGTGGTTCGAACGACTTTACTACACTTCTTTATCTTTGATACTCTGAAAAGAGTGATCACATGGAACATCTTACTTTGATTAAAGGTTTTAACAAAGGATGATGGATATATATTTATTTTCATCCAAATACTTGTAACATGGTTGAGTTCTTATCCAAATCAAGTCACCAATTACTTAAACCCATTGCAAGAAACACTTCATTCTTTTCCTAATTTGTTGTATACTTTTTCGTACAAACGTTTCTCTAGATCTTTATATATGAAACGTAATTACATTCTCTTAGTTGTTATATCTTAATTCAATCATGTTTTCGTCGTTTTTGACTGTTCGGCTACTCTCCCTAAATTGAACTCTCCTCAAGTAGGATCTGAACCCATGACTAACCACTTAAGGAATAACAGACGACGGCTCTTATGATTATCTTTCTTTTGAGAAATTATTTCTCACGACATCGGATTTTGGAGACTCATGTTCTACCGAACTGAACTAAGATCATATTCCTAGAGAAGAAAGTTGATCTCTTGTAATCCATCTTCATTTTCATATTTTTAGGTTACAAGTTTGGCTTCCTTCTTTGATAATCCCAAATCATTTTTTCCATCTTTATCAAAACAATTTATGCAAAGAAATTGAGGTCTGAATATGTTGCAATTATTTTGATAATTTTTTTCCTAATTGTTTTTTTACAATTGAGAAGCAATAAGAAATAATCCTTTCATCTCACAAAAAGTGAGCTTTTTCCCTCCACCAACCTGAATATAAATTTATAAAAGTCCACCGGTGGTTTCATTTTGATATTTCGTTATGTTTCCAACATAAAAACAACACAACCTTTTTTTCTTCCAGTCTTTGCTAAATTAGAGATTTTGTTTTTTCACCCGATTAAATTAGACTGCTAGCCAAGATGGCAAGGTTAGAACACTTCTATGTCAGCATTGATATTACGATCGGATGGAAATAAATCTATGTTCATTCACTTCAGTTAAAAACTTTAGTCGGAGCAAGACGTCCAAAGATCAGGATCTATTATTTCTTTTTTCTTAAGAAAAGAAAATTTCGCAACCATAATTGGAATAGGAGTGAACACACTTTTAATCTTGAAAGCTTGTATGATCAAGTTAACTGCAGAGAGAAATCACATTAGGAAAAAAAATGTGAGCCAACTTCTGATGCCTCGCGAATGCAACATTTGTAAAATGGGTTAAGATTCGTGCATCACTCGATAGTTAAGTATTGAAAGGATCTAAACATAAGTGCATTTAACAAACATTGCCTCAAAAACAAATAAAAAGCATTCAGAATGATTTGGACATGGGGCAGGATCCGATTACATGGTTAGAATAACATTATCATGACATGGTGACGCAATTTTTTCTACAAAACCCAAATGGTGATGAATCTGAAGCTAATTTTATGGTGACATATTCCTTTTACAAAGCTCTACAGTCCTATCAAAAATAAGTGTGTTCCGAGAACCATAAAATTATCACCTACCATTTTGAATATCAGTCACTAAAGATTAACGGTTGAAATTAAAATCCGTGGATGGTGAAGTTTCGTAATTCGGAACACTCTCATTTTTGGCAGGAATGTAGAGCTTTATAAGAGGAACATGATACTGAAAGATTAACTTCAAATTCATCGATGTTTGGATTCTGTAAAAAAAAATGATGTCATCATGTCATGATAATGTCATTCTAACCATGTCATCGGATCCTTCCCTTTTAGATATAGTCCATAACTATGCATCGCGCATATGACTTAGTTGATTGGACTTTAACATTGTGGATTAATTTGGTGTCATCTAGAGTACTAGTATATATCAAAATCAAGGGGATGCATTATGTTTGGAATTGGATACCAGTGGATGAAAATCAAAGAACAAAAAGAATGTTGTATCACTGACTTCAAGGCCTTACGATTCTTTTCAGCAAATATTTCGACCCTTCCCGAATAATCGGCGAGTACAATTGGACAATGAAATAATGCTTTCAGGATATCATGAAGCCCTAACAACGTTGTAGGATTCAAGGGTTGTACTCCCTTAACCCAACCAAGAACACACTGTTAATGAGATTTTGATGATGTTTGAAGAGAAGAAATTTGAATTTTCTATGTGTTGAAATGGGAGAAGCCTTCACAATTTATAGAGAGCTTCATGCCTCTTCGAGATGTCTCACAGACGCTTTCAAAAGGCATCCATTAATGGTGCTTCATAGAGATCAATTTATAAGAAGAGACGCGTCAAAATTTATTAATGGTGCCTCGTCGAATTTTCTAGAAAACCGAATGAGATTCTCAAAATCAGAACTACAAGAATATTTTTTTACTGGCCCCCTTTACGTATTGGCAAATATTTATGAAAATATCTAACACATTATCGGCCCCCTTTACATATTGGCAAACATTTATGAAAATATCTAATATTTATGAAAATATCTAACACATTACCCCTCTTGGTGACGTTCTTATACTAATCCAACTTCATAAGGATCTATTATGTATTCAGCGTTTTTTTTATTTTAAACTTGACATTTTCTCAAGGGGCATGTCACTTGTGAATTTTTTTTTATTTTTTTTTGAAGGGATGTCACTTGTGAATAAACAATGGATATTTTAACTCTGGGTCACATAAAAGTGACTAGAGTTGCATTTGAGTCACCACAAAATTTTAATTAGAGTTTGGGTCACAGGACAATCGTTGACCGTTTTGACCGTTGGGAAAGTCAGTTATATCCTAAAATGACTAAACTGACCCTAACAACATCCTAGTTTTACTAACCAAACCCACCTGATCTTCATTCAGAGATGAAAGGATTAAAAAGGATTAAAACAGAGAAAAGAATCGAAGAATTATCGAATACAATTGAAGACCAATCAAATTTGGATCGTGAAAAAACGTAAGTACATCAAACCCATTGTATTTTGCTTCGTGCCGAAATTTGTAATTTAATATGGTTTTGAAACATTATGGGAGGAACCTGATTCTCAGTCTTCTTCCACAATCAACTCAATCTCGTTAAAATCGTTTCCCTTCATGTTCAATCATTTCCCGTTAATTTTTCTTACAATTAACCCTACCTTACAACCATTTCACTGTATACCAAATCGGAGATCAAACGTTTTCAAAATCCCCAGACCTTAAAATATCAATTAAATCAAAATTAACAATTCATGAAATCAAATCAAATGAATCCAAATTGAAATCAACACGAAATCAAATCAAATGTTGGAACTCATCTCTCGTCGGCACTATCACCACTTCCTTGGTTTCACTACCACAAAAGTTCTCTGTTTCACCACCACGCCATCACCGATTTTATCTTTCTCAAAGCTAAGGAAACAAAGTCCTTCTAGTATGCTGTTAAAAATCATTCGAGATTCATTTATCTCACCATAAATTTCTCTGGTTTTTTTCTTTTTAGATTTTGATCTTCACTGTGAGAAACAAAATGTGGATGTTTTATTTTGGTATTTAACGGCGTTAGCTAATTATAAAATAATTAGAAATAGATTGATTTATGTAACGGTCAAAGACAGTCAACGGTGGTCTAAGTTACCGGTAAAAGATATCATCGTCAATATCTTTTCTAAGTTACCGGTAAAAGATATTTCACGATTCAAGTCTGTATGCAAATCATGGTGCAAGTTATTTAGTGATTTTCATTTTGTAAAAATGCATCTTAATCATTCTATACAAAACAAAAGCTTCAACCTCATGATTACTGGGCCAAAACATGTTCACTCTGTAGATGATTGTTATGATTCTTATGAATCACTAATGTCCTCGCTGGCATGCTATCAAGAGCAGGTGTCAAAAATCAATTACCCTTTGCCAAATCGGAATGTATTCAAACTTTGGGGTCTTATCATGGCTTATGTTGTATGATCTTCAAGGGAGACACTATTTGCTATTGGAATCCGTCCACTAAGCAATGGTACCGGCATTAGCCTTCCCGACCGAACTTTCACCCGCTGAAGCACATGATTATTGGTTATCCCAGGGGCGGAGGCAGCCCATTGCAAGGGGGTGCACTTGCACCCCTGCCCAGCTGCCTCCAAAGCTCATTTCAAGCCCAAATAATATATTTTTTTAACATTCAAGTCTAATTTTGTATTTTTACACCCCCTAAAAAATGTTTGCACTATATAGTAGAATTTTGCACCCCATCCAACATTTCTTGGCTCCGTCCCTCCAGCAGATACGGATTTGGTTATGACAGCAAAGTCCAACACTACAAATTGGTTGAAATGGGAAGCACTTATGATAAAGGCCGATATATTCATAAAGTGCACGTCTATTCACTACTATCAGATTCATGGAAAAGCATACCAAACATCCATCTCATCTTTGCAGTCTAAGTGCTTACCGGAAAGAGCCTGGAGTGTTCGTTAATGGAGCGATTCACTGGAGATATTATTGCCACAACGAATGTCGGACCGTTCCTATTTCCTTTGATCTTAGTACTGAGACAATTGGTGAAACAATGAAACCAAAACATATCGCTGACAACAAGTTCAATATAACAAATATGAGCACGTTGGAAGGCCGGCTTTGCTTGCTGGTTAGTGAAGGTAATAAAAAGAGTCTTCATGTATGGGTGGCGAAAGTTATCGATTGAGTGAATCCTGGACTTTACTGTTCACCATCAATGCCCAAAATACTTCTATTTTTCGCCGATTTGTAGGTTTCAAGACAGTTCAGGCTTTCAAGAACGGTGAGGTTTTATTCGAGAAGGACAAAAGCATTTTGGTTTTATATGACCCAAATTCTGAAAGAGCTAGAATAATAAAAATTCGTGGGGTTCTAAAAATTTTCTTGGCGGAGATTTACATGCCGAGTTTAGTTTCTCCTAATTTGATGAAGAATGCGGATGCATAATGTGATGGACCAGAAAAATACGCCTTTGGCGCGTTGCCCCGCAGGCCGTAACTTTCCCGATGCGCCATGATGATGTTATGATCCGGGCATTATTCCTAGACAAATGCACGTTCATCTGTCCTTGCAAGCATGCTTTTAGAGCATGATGCAGCTAACTTAGCTTCCACACCGTTCCAACTTACCCTTATTCCGCAAAGGGTTTATTAAGAAAATAAAAACTTTCTTAATACGGCAAAAACGACCTTTTGAGGCCCTAAACGATGGAATTTGGCTAAATTCTGGTGATCATGTGGACATGTCTTGATCTTTGAGCCGTTTCCCATCAAAATGGACTCCTCTTTAGCTAAATTACGACACTCGTTGTTTTTTTTGCCTATGTCGAACGCCTGATAGGAAGTATGAGCATCCAGTGAATGGAATGCAACTTGCCTCATCAAGTTTGGCCACAATCATCTCTTGCATCGAGCTACCGAGCTAGATGATATGAGAGGCCAGAATGTCGCAATCATCTCACAATTAGATGATATAAGCGACAAAGTGCTGGACCGGCAATGCTGCAACTCATTGCGGCTGCCTACGTACCCTTCCTTACTCTAAAGGGATCAAGCACAGACCGTAGTTCATCCTCGAAGGGACAAGAACTTAAGCCAGCTTGTTTGCAATGTCGTGGCCAAGCAATAATGGAAATGGCCTAGTCCGTATAGGCCGTTCAGTCGAAATGTATAAGGAATATGCATCATCGAGTATGCAACATGGCATAGTGATGCCTAAGAATCAAATGCCCCCTCTCAAGGCTACGCAACTATAAATGAGCCTTAGGCGTCATTTATACTCTTTTGGCTAAGATATGAAGCTTATTTAGTACATAGTCCGCATATGTACCTTTAACCAAGTATGTTAATTTGACATTTTTACGACTTGAATTGGGGGACCAAAAATCTTTCATCAACTCCCCACTTTTACTATTTATGGCCGTTGCCATATATTTCTGAATAACCGGCCAAGATGGATGTTCACTATCAATGCCAACTCCGAAGTCCAGCCATGTTGGCCGCCCACTGCCAACCCGACGTCCGACCATGTTGGCCGTACTCCGCCAACCCAACGTCCGGCCATGTTGGTCGTTCGCCGCCAACCCGATGTCCGTCCATGTTGGCCGCCCGCTGCCAATGTTCATTTTCCTACGCAACAGAAGCTTTGGATGAAGCTTAATCTCAGGCCACAGCGCATCTTTCAGCATGTGCCATGCTAAAAACACGGGGGTGTTACACATTATGATTTAAGAACATTTGTGTGTGTGATAATAAGAATTAATGTCCTGCTCGTATTTTACTGATTTGAGCTTGTCGGGGGAAAAATAAATAAAAACAAATAGTATGGAAGAATTGATTTGAGAGATTTGTTTATTTCAAAATAAAAAATAAAAATAGGGGGTAATTTGCGTTAACTCCCCTGACGAAGATTATAATTTGAGTTGCCTCCCCTACGGAGATAAACTTAGTGAAACCTCCCCTCGTTACATTTTCCGTCCAAAGTTAGTTATCTGAGTCAGCAGCTTTGTCCAGGTGGACCATGTTTTACACGTGGATGTTGACTTTCCCAGGTAGATCTCTGTCCGAGAGAGAGATCATCCAGCACCGACTTTCCTCCCACTTCCCACATTCTTCGTCTTATTCCGTCCTCATCCTCAATCCCCATTTGGATGTCAATCCTCCTCCTAATTTATCCAATCCAACAGATCAATTAGCCATTCAAACAACAACAGGTCAATTATAGCCATTCAACTGCCACAGGAACAAATCTGGTTTAAAGATTTGATGATTATTTCAAATGAAAATTAGGTTTGTATATGTTTGATTGGAATCAACAATAGATTTTTGCAGTATACAACTTTTTTTGATTAATAACAAATCTGGTTATGATGGTGACCTTGGAGAATTAACATTGGAATTAACACTAGACGAGACTAGTAACAGAAACTAGGTCGAGCAGTTCATCACAAAATTCATAATTATGGTTCCTTGCCGCTGCTCTATAGTTACACCATAGCTCAGGTTGGTGTTAATCGAAGTTCAAGATGTTTGGACCTGTGATGTGATTGAGAATTACAATTGAAGAACAGAACTCGATGCCGTTGAAATCAGAGATGGATGGAGGAGGTTTGGACAGAATTCTAAAGCTAGAAGTCATGAAAGAAGAGCTTGCTGACGTTGTTTAAATGGCCATGATTGATGAAGTATGGAGTTCTTGTTTATGTATGATTGATGGGGTTGTCTTAGAAATCACATTTGCAGGTTAAAGAGAACTCAGTAAAACAGCAAATGGGTGTCTCTGCTTTACCAGCTTCAGGCGCATCTGATGTTCGACAAAAGGCCTGAACCATAGGAGATGGTGAATCTCGTCAGCAACGTCATTCATTACCGGAATTCATGTACACGTTCGTCGGGTCCAGCGGTGGAAAATCCGGCGAGACATTTTGGGAAAGTCAAACATCCACGTGTAAAAAATGGTTCACCTGGACAAAGCTGATGACTCAGATAACCAACTTTAGATGGAAAATGTAACAAGTGGAGGTTTCACTAATTTTATCTTTGTAGGAGAGGTAACTCAAATTATGATCTTCGCTAGGGGAGGTAACACAAATTACCCCTAAAAATAGAGAGTTGTAAATTGTAATACTACTAAACATAAGTTTTGTAAAACTAATGCCATTTTGCTTTCATAAACCTGGCTTGATTTGGGTATACCCAGATTAATTGGGGTATACCCAATAAGACAAAATAGGGTCATTTTGAAGTAAAGCTAAGCCACCCCTTAACCTAGATTTTTCTAAATGGCTAAAATGCCCCCACAATGATTAACTCTAATTTAACTAAAATTATTAGATTAGTTAGTCGATTTAGTTATATGTTGGGTTTTAGAAATCATTTAGAGAGAGAATTAGTATGAACTAGTAGAGGAGGTTTTGGGGGGGAAAAGTTAGGGTTTTTGTGAAATTTGTGATATGAGTGAAATGAGTGATTCAAATCCTGATTTTGAAGTGGGGGAGCCTTCTAACTTTCCTCCTACAGATTCGTACTTGTATGATGATCTGCCAGACCATGATCGAATGGATTATTTGCATGATCCTCACTTTTATTTTCCTCAAACTCAAGATGGGTATGGAAGTGATGAATGTCTCGAGCCAAACATAGAGTCCAATGACCAAGAAGAAGATAATGGAGCTGCAAGTAATCAGGTAGACAACCTAAGTAGTGAAGATTGTGATTTTTCCATGCAAATGATCGA
This sequence comes from Papaver bracteatum, assembly GCA_023529315.1. Classification (NCBI taxonomy): domain Eukaryota; kingdom Viridiplantae; phylum Streptophyta; class Magnoliopsida; order Ranunculales; family Papaveraceae; genus Papaver; species Papaver bracteatum. Next base: position 285,216 of record JAJJWX010001832.1, read on the forward strand.
TTTTATTTTTTCCACTTCTGCTGTACAGGGTCGGCAAGGTCGACGCTTGTCGATCATGCCGACCATAAAGGCCGGCGTGGTTTTACTTTGCCGAAGGTGCCGACTTTTCATGACCAGTACCACGCCGGCAGTGTATAAAATTTTAACCTTGCCGACTTCCATTTTTTTGAAACACATGAGCCATTACTTGAAAATTCTTACGCCGACATTTTCAAGTTTTAAGACAGTGCCGGCTGTTTCTATGTCGGCATTGTTTATATTCCCTTACGTTCCGGCCTTTTTTTGCCGTCAGTGTTTTATATGTCGATCATGACGACCGTGGTAATACATATTAACTACACTTTTGATGTTTTGTAGATTGTGGCATTGGTACCTATGGCGGATCAGCCTCAAGCTCAGAAAATTAGGGGTCCAGATACTTCCGAACATTATGCTAATGATTTGGAATGGAAGGACAAAAAGGACGCGGTAAATTGGATTGTTGAGAAAGCAAAAGAGAAGATGTGCGTTCTAGTAAAAAACACCCAACAAAAATCTACGCGGTTTGAAATGGTATGAGAGTGTTATGGATCGCCGGACGAAAGTCACAAGAGAAAGGGTTATGTGTATGATAAGAAGACGACTAGGGTGTACAAGACGAAGTCTAAGAAGTGTGAATGCCCATTCAAGATTATTTTTGGGAGGAAAGAAAAAATCGATAGCATGTGGAAAATGAGTAGAGTTGATGTTGGTTGGCATAACCATAAAGATCCGCAAAGTCTTGTTGGGCACTGTCAAGTTGCCAAGTTGAAACCGCACGAGTTCGAACAAGTAAGAACAAGTTGTGGAATTAAACCAAGCAAGCTCCTTCGTAGGTTCCAGAGGGACGACCCGCATAACCTCTCTTCATTGTCTACAATCTATGCGGCCAAGGCAACCATTAAAAGAATTGAATGGGATGGAAGAAAGGTGATGGAAGAATCACAATGGTTGGCACACAAATACAACTATACGGTGAGACACCATGAGTCATCGGATGGGAAGGTGGATCGTATTTTTCTTGCGCACCCCGATATGATTCAATTGGCGCGTTGCTTTTACCAAGTTTTGTTTATGGATTGTACTTATAAGACGAATAGGTACAACATGCCTTTGTTGAACATTGTAGGACAAACCTCGGATAAGCAATCGTTCACGGTGGCATGGTATTTTATGGATCGGGATAAGGATGATAGCTATATTTGGGAATTGGAAACTTTGAAGCTTCTCTACCACGAAGACGAAACTCTGGGGGTTATAGTCACCGACAATGAGCAAGCATTAATGAACGCCGTGAGGATAGTCTTTCCCAATGCACAAAATTTCCTTTGCACTTGGCATATACAATGCAATCTTAGAAATAATTGTAGGAATCATATCCAAAATCCAAAGGCAAAGAAAGGTACTAAACGTGAAAAGGAGGAAGATGAACGTCTTAGTAAACTAACTAAAAAGGAGAGAGAGGAAGAGAAGAAGAAAGAAGACGAAGAATGGAAAGAAGGTGAGATCAAGTTTGGGTTATTCATGAAAGTGTGGGATAAGTTGTATTGGTCGATGAGTGTGGAAAGATATGAGATAAACTTGAAGGAGTTCGAGGATGATTGGGGCACTAAATACCCCAAAGTAGTGGAATATTGCAAGAGACAATGGTTGACGCCATATAAAGAGAGGTTTGTGTATGCTTTTACCTACGACTATAAACATTTCAAACTTGAGTCCACAAGTATGGTAGAGCAAGCTCATGGGAGACTAAAAGGTCTACTTTTCACGAGTCAAAATGGGATTGTGACGGTGCAACATGCTATCCATGAGTACACTAATAATGATATCGACAAGATAAAAAAACAATTCCAAGAAAGTAGCTTCCGGAAGTTGAAGGAGTTTAAGGAGGAGGATTGGTTGCTTGTTGGTATACATAGAAACGTCTTGCAAAGGGCAATACATTTCATGATGAAACATCTCGCATTGTTTAAAAAGTATAATCAGTTTGATGACCCGAACACTCCTTGTAAGTGTAGGATAATGAAGGCTATCGGACTTCCGTGTCGTCATATGCTTGGTAGGTATAAAACTCCCATTCCTCTTGATGATATCGATCCTTATTGGAAGCAATTATCTTTCAAACTGGCTCCAAGAGAAGATCCCGGTGAAGAGTTTGGAGACATGGATCTTGGGCGAATAATCCTCGATAAGTACCCCACGTTGAATAGGTTGGACAAACAAACTATGAAGGACAAGTTGATGCCGATTGTTTATCCTTTTATGGAAGAACTTGAAGAACCGGAGAAACAAGATCCTAATGGTAGACCAACTACCAAAAAGACGAAGGCGGAAGAAAGAGAACAACTCAAAGAGTTTTTGAGTACAAATTGCGATGAAGATCAATCCGAAAGAGAACAAATCAAAGAGTTTTTAAGTACAAATAGTGATCAATCCAAAAAGAAAAACATTAAAGAGCATTTGAGTACAAAGTGCGATCCATCCGGACATGTTTACACCGAGGAGCAATACAAGGTGGAGCCCGCAAAAAATAAAAGTGGTCGTCCAAGGAAGGATTCAACTACACCAACGGTCTCTAACTTGAATACAAATGGAACTCTACCTCTTGAGAGTCAAGCAAGTGAGGAGCCCGCAAAAAAGAAAAGAGGTCGTCCAAGGAAGGATTCAACTACACCAACGGTCTCTAACTTGAATACAAATGACACTCTACCTCTTGAGAGTCAAGCAAGTGTGGATTTTGTTGGAAATAAAAGGGGTCGTCCAAGGAAGGATTCAACTACACCAACGGTCTCTAACTTGAATACAAATGGAACTCTACCTCTTGAGAGTCAAGCAAGCCAAGGAAATGTTGCGAAGAAAAAAGGTCATCCAAATAAGGTAGTACAACCGGTGTTGCAAAAGTATCGCAAGCAACTCCCTCCAATTATTCAAGATTTCGTGATTGGTACCGACGATGTTCCGAAAGATGGAAATTGTGGGTTTCACGTTATCTCGCAACAATTGGGACACCTAAGTGGAGCAGTTGAAGAGAATCTCACCCAATGCCAATACATTAGAAACAAGATGGCCGCTCGACTAGAAAATGACAAAGAGTTCCATATCTCAATGATGCTAGAAGGTTACATGGAGGAGAAGGAAGCAACTTTCAAAGGTTTGCTAACTAGTGTTAAAGGCCCGGAGGGAAATGCACCGATCAAATGGGAGCATTGGTTGAGAATGCCGGAGTGTGTCCATCTATTGGCGGATACGTGGAATTGCGTGGTACATTTCTTTAGTGAGGGACTATCTATAGCATTTGCACCGAAACATGCGGTTTGCGTGAACCAACTCAAGCATAGAAGAATTGTCATTGCTTTGGTGGATAAAAATCATTTTATTGGTCTACAGATCAATAAGGAATGTCCATTACCTCCTCTATGTAGGTTTAGTTTGTGGGAGAAGTTCACAGACAACAAGAGCAAGGAATGGATGAAAATTTATGAGGACAACATGGCCCTTTGGAATTTTATAGATGAGTCTAGGGAATGTCCAATAGATTTGACTAAAGGAGGTTCAATAGATTTGAATGAAACCCTTCCAATAGATTTGAGTGAGGAATGATTATGATTAGGGAATAAGGAAGCTTTTTGTGTAGTGTACAATGGAGTACTAGACAAAACATTCGTAATTTTTGGAGTACTTTTGTAATCGCATGCGTGTTTTGTTTAATGTACTTTGGAGTGCTACAAATGAATGAAATGGATGTGTTTTTTTTGGATGTATTTTCAATTTGTCGGCATCATAGTTATTACACAACCCTGCCGGCTTTCCCAGGGTCGGCACGGTATTATCTCATCAAACTGCCGGCCACAATGCATGACAGTAAAGGAAAAAGCTGCCTCATATGTGTTGGAAAATATGGGTAAAAACGGAGGATGAAATAAACATAAAGAAAATTGTTGTTGTACTCAAAAGCTTTCAAGGCTCGGGTGATTTCTTTTAGACGATTATTTCTACCCTCCCAATATAAATTGGCGATTGCAACAGGTATGCGAAATAATGCCTTCAGGATACAATGAAAGCCCTACAACAGGAAATTGGATTCAAGGTTTGCACCCCTTGACCCAACCAAGAACACATGAGAGAGATTTCTGATGATGCTTTAGATGGAGAGAAAACATTGAATTCATATTCTAGAATGGGAGAATTCCTTCACTACTTATAGGGTTATTCATGCCTATTGGAGATGCCTCTTCACTTCCAAAAGACACATAAGGTGTCTGTTGGGAATGGTTGTGTCCTTTATGAACCATCACACCTATTAGAGGTGTCCCTTCATCTCCAACTAACATCCATTGTGTTTATCCAACAAAGAACACTTCCCCATCATAGTGACAAACCAAAAACGAAAACAGTTTTATTTTCTAAGTTATTGAAAATATCCAACAATCTCCCCCTATTTTCAAAAACCAAAAACATAAAATAAAATAAAACTTATAAAACCGGAGTGGCTGCATCACTAAAGTGACTGCCTACGTACCCGAGTGGGATCAAGCCAACGTAGTTCAAGCACAATTGGGACTAAGCATCATCGTTGAAACCAATACATAAATGATAGGTACCTTCTGGGTTTGAACCTTCACTTAGTGTAAGAAACTCAAAGCTTTATCGATATTCTATGGTGAAACTAGTCTTGAACCAAGAATCCCTTATGACAAAGCCGGAGTCTCCACACATATTGATTCCATAAGACATGTGTTCTGTAGCCAAGCACTATAAAGGCCTTGTGCTTATATCCTTATTCATGAGTCTTCTTTAGAGAACGGTCTTCTTCTCTTAGGAAACGGCCCACATTTCCATACTCATATAGGTAAGTCTCGAAGGTGTTTCTGCGAGACACCTTTTACTAATCACAGACTCATTAAGGATTTACATCCATCCTATTTTCTTGCAGAAAAAAACCAGCACTAACTTGAAATGGGAAGTTTTATGTTAGTGCTCCATAATCTCTGACCATAACTTGTTGGTACCACATTGAACCTTGTTTATCTTTTTCAAAACATAGGTTGGGTTTCTGCTATGGGAGATCAACCTTCCTTCACAGACCTTAGTCCCATTTCTATATACTTCATTGAAATTAATTCCTTTGGGAGACTCTTAATAAGTAGGTCTACCAAGCTTTTCTCCGTTTCAATGGTTAACTGCAATTACTCCTTTCTTGAGTAATTGACTTACCGTTCCTTGTCTAAGACTTGTATGTCTTGACTTTTCATTATAAGTCTTGTTAAAGACGTTATAGATCATATCCTGATTCACAATTAATCAAGACCGCTTGAGATGGCTTCTTCCAAAAATGGGATCTCTACAAATTAAGTTCTAAGCCATTCCTCCTCATTTAATTGCATCTACTCATGCAATCAATTCTGAAAACATTATTAAAAATGTTCCTCTTTGATTTTACAAAATAATTGTAACTTCTCTAGTGATCCTAATTAACATTTACGGTTAATTCACAAGAAGTCATTATAGACTTGCATACACTAGAGGCATAGAAAATTTGTAGGCAACTTATATATTTGCTATCTCAACAAATATAATACATTGATGAGTAACTCTTTTACTCATGCCCAATCCTCTACAAATTTATACCCAATTACATAGACAATGTCTATTTAACATTCTACATTGTGTAATGCAAATGTTCATAATTTATGCAACGGTAATATCGTAACATCTCATCACTGGATATTTGGTCGGCCGCCCAATCTTCCAATATGTTACATATTGACCGGTATTCCATTTTTCCCTTTCGATGTCATTTAAGACCTGCCAATTTCCAAATTTGGAACCTATAATTCTTATCGCAAGAATTATGTTCATGCCATACCATTGTTGTCTCAACAATTATGACGATTTTGGTTTTAAAATAATCCACCAACTAGAAAATTTTATACGACATTTTCGTATAAATTCTCCCCCTATTTCATGATAATTCTCAAATGCCAAAATGCAACTCAATATCATGAAATACCATTTGTGTCAAACATGTACCCCATAATTTCTAAATAGAAATTAAAACCTCAAATCAATATACCGATGCGGTACCATCATTATGGATCTGGCTTTCCTTTGCAAACATTCTAAACAAAGCCTCATTCAACTGCCACATGCGGGTAAATTGAACAGTCAATTTAAACCACGTACATCCAACCGTTATGCACCCTTAAAGGATTCCGAACTTCTAATACATTTATTAGATATCTCATGCTATCATAAAAAAAAATATATGGCATTACTAACCCCAATCAAGAGGACTAAGCATTACTGTGAAAACCAATCATGTCACAGATGAATATGTGGATGTAAAAATCACAGTTGCAAGTTTATGATATGCTTTACGAACATAACAGAGCATTAACAAAGGCTAGACGATAATATGCACATATTGTGATTATAATGGCTCATCCACATAACATAGACATGCCGTAACTATTTCTAAGAAACCGAGATACTAAAGATGTATTAGTCTTTAAGATTGTTGGAAATATTATACTTATCTGATTTCATGGAAGTTTCCCTTGACCACAACCCTTGAGAGTTTGCGCGCCAATGATTGAATCAAATTCCCATAAACAACATCATGTTCCCGAACACGGTTTCCACTATAAATTTGAAGCTTGTTTTCCAACTTCCCTTATTCTCGTTTCCTCTGTCTTGTCTGAATTTAATCGTCTAAAACTGTTGGAAAATATGGGTAAAAACGGAGGATGAAATAAACATAAAGAAAATTGTTGTTGTACTCAAAAGCTTTCAAGGCTCGGGTGATTTCTTTTAGACGATTATTTCTACCCTCCCAATATAAATTGGCGATTGCAATAGGTATGCGAAATAATGCCTTCAGGATACAATGAAAGCCCTACAACAGGAAATTGGATTCAAGGTTTGCACCCCTTGACCCAACCAAGAACACATGAGATAGATTTCTGATGATGCTTTAGATGGAGAGAAAACATTGAATTCATATTCTAGAATGGGAGAATTCCTTCACTACTTATAGGGTTATTCATGCCTATTGGAGATGCCTCTTCACTTCCAAAAGACACATAAGGTGTCTGTTGGGAATGGTTGTGTCCTTTATGAACCATCACACCTATTAGAGGTGTCCCTTCATCTCCAACTAACATCCATTGTGTTTATCCAACACAGAACACTTCCCCATCATAGTGACAAACCAAAAACGAAAACAGTTTTATTTTCTAAGTTATTGAAAATATCCAACAATATGGCCGGCAAGGTATTACTTTTACCAAAATGCCGGCGTTTACCATGCCGGCAATGTTTATGAAATTCTCTATGCCGGAAGATAACTCCCTTAAAAAGATTGTTCCTGGATGTTTTTTTCTATCAGGCCGGCATGTTCCATCTTTTGCCAAGTTGCCGGCTTTAATTGCGCCGGCATTGTGTTGAAGGATAACCATGACGTCTAAGAGCTCACTCAAAAATTGTTCATGAATGTTATCAAGCCGGCAATGTGTATTATAATATCCATGCCGACAGAACAACCTTCGGTAGGCTTTTAATTTCGGATAATGCCGACTATAAGGCCGCCGGAAAGCCTATATTTAGAACATCACCGACTATACATCGGATACAAACCTTAATTAAAGCATACAAATGTTAAAAACTTAACCCTAACACATTTGGGACATAGATAGTATCTTTTTCCGTTACACAATTTCTTAGGAGAGGTAATTAGCTTCATCTTACCGTCGCAATATGGATCTGTGCATGGTAGAAGATTGATTTTAGAAACTTCATCTTCATACGGAGCTAGGCGCTCATCTATCTAATAGAAAAACCCACAACAAGTTCATTTTGAAGCATACGGCTGATATACACCTCCTATTGTAGCTTTCATGAGAAATAAGAATCCCTTACAACCTTCAAAAGTGCATTTGCTTCCTTCAAAGGGACAATCGTTTGCAAAATGACCACTAAGTGTACAAAGACTACAAATATTTGGTTTGGAAACTTCCATTCTTTATGCAAGGTTGAAGATGAAGTTGGGAATGCTTTTATAATAACACCATACCTAATATCTTGATTTTGAAATTTCTAGCCGTTGAGCATTCAATGGGTTGTACTTTGTACCTAAAAGGTGAAACTAACATTTAAGCCGGCAAGGTACAGATTTCTTACCATGCCGGCCTCTAGTACTTTGTCTATTACTGCATAAACAGAATAATAATTTCTAAAGCAACTAAAACTGAAAATTAAAATAAGTTTAACAAGTCTAAAACCACAATATAAGAGTTCAGAACATAATATAATAGTTCAAACCAGAATCTAAGTTTCTAAAGCAAGTAAAACATAATAAAGTTTAACAATTTCATGGATCCTTCTCATTGTTGTTATCTTCCTCCCCATCACTAGCATTTTCACCAGCATCAGCTTTTGCTTTTCCCTTATCTAGACCTATGTAGTCACCGGCCTCATTGTAATAGGGGTTCACTCCAGAAAAGTTAGATGCCCTGAAAAAGGTCCTTGGATCAACCCCCTCTTCTTCCTCCTCTGATGATGTGCATTCAACATAGTTGAGGGGATTGCTAGGACTGTTTATAAACCTTAGAAATTCTTCAGGAACTTCCTTACCCATCAAACATAGTTTTCTTACAAGGCAATTCTTTTCAGTTTCATCTTTAGGATCTTCTACATTAGGATGAATTGCGTCAATAAATTCTAATAGCTCTTCTGGAGTAACCGAACAAGGTAGATCTTCTTCTTTTTCCTCTGGGAACCTAAACAATACACAAATAAGAGATATAAAAACAAACAACATTGTTGAACACAAATAAGAGATCAAAATTGTTACACATTGAAATTTGGTTCTGGTCATCTACTAGCCGGCAAGGTATATAATATATAAACTGCCGACCAATAGGTGGCCGGCATGGTAATAACCATTCACCTAGCCGACCAAACAACCGCCGGCAGGGTTGTACTAAATAATGATGCCGGATATAACTTAAAAAATATCAAGTTTCTGATGCCTACAGTCGGCAAGGTCCAAGTACAATACAATGCCGGCTACACATCAGCCGGCATGATGTTGTTGGTATTGCATGTCGGCCCTGGTTATTGTCTAATAATCGCCATGGCTAATATGAAACGTCGGCAGGTTATTCATCCTCATACAATGCCGGGGCTTAAGAAACAACAACCGTCGGCATGATGTTAAACTATCGGCCTTGCGGTCCAAAAACCCTAAAAATCTAAATTTTCAGTTTCTAACCTAATCTAACAATCAAAAAACACCAAACAATATTGGGTTGAGTTTAGAAATCAACTTACAGTCTTCTTTTCACCGGCGGAGGGTTGTTTTCAACATTCTCAGGGATTGAACTTTCGGGTTTACTAGTTCCATCTTTTCCCTTATATTTTTTCTCTGATCTGGATCTTTTAATACTTCCTGTTGAATCTATGTTATCTCTTGATCGTTTGGAATCAACCATTTTTCAGGATAATCAAACTCTTCAATTTTTAGATGAGATGAAGAAGAAGAAGAAGAAGAGAAGTTTAAGAAAAGATTAACGGTTTGGTTAAGTTTTTAATTTTATAATTATTAGATTAAGTAATATGGTTATTAGTTTAAGTAATAGGGTTAATTAGTCAAAGGGTAAAAAGGTAAACTCACCACATTTTGGCCTCCCCTTAGTAAGGGAAAATTTCCATTTAAATTTGGGTATACCCCAATTAATCTAGGTATACCCCAATCTCGCCAGGTTCATAAAGTATTCGGTTTTCCTATTTACATTATTTTTTCGAAAGGAATTTGCCTCTTTATCGAATTTACGTTTTTTTTTTAAATAATTATAAAGAAATTAGTTGATTTTATCATTGGATAAATATTATTACATGAAACTAGTTGGAAGCCTAACAAGCTAAGCTCCAACGACATACTACTACATTAATTGAACAGGTTGTTGTGCTAACCTACCAGCGAGCCTCATGGTAACCTAGCCAAGGGAGCCGAAATGGCGGGAAGGGGGCTGAGATTGTGTCACAAGGGGGGAAAACTAACACTACCTTCCATGTTATTATTATTATTGTCCCTTATATTATTTTATCTTTTTCTAATCTTTTTTTTCTTCGAAAAAGACGCTAACCTCAGAAGATATATTGATAAAGCCGATTTAGGAAATCGGAAACCTTACAGAAAATTTTCAAGATTACATAAGGATCATTCAAGTTATAGTATCTCCACCAATTCATGCCCATCATATCTATCCATTCAAACCTAAAAACAGTATCAGAAGACCTTCTGTCTCGCGAAGGAGAGGAAAAAACAACAAGGTCCAATCTGGTTTTGAAAATAAAACCAGTATGTGTCAAAGCACAAAGCAATGACTGGATAGAATCCAACCCAATGTTCATCAGAATATGTAAACAACATGAACTAGAGTTTTTTAAGTTTTGATTTCCTAAAGCAATCAGGGTAACAAAGACCCAAGTAACGGTATCCAAATAGTAACCATTGTGTCTAGAGTAGCAGTAGTATCCATAGTGTCTTGAGTAATCGGTCTTTAAGAGTCTGAATCGGAAAGAATCGGTATGTCTCGGTATTGAAGATGTAGTAACAATAGTAGTGATTGATGAACTTGACGGTGATCTTGAAGAACAAATTGTTGTTGTTTTGGTTTCCAAAGCTTGAGTTGCTTCCATGCTTGTTGCTGATGGTGGAACATATTTTTGAAGTAGATCCGAAAGGATGCCAAACTTGCACCATATTTTCATAACATCACCAATGAGGGTAGCAAACATAATAACATAAACAACCCATAGAATTGCATCTGGAGGAAGTATTAGATATTTTACATAACAATGATTCAAATCTAAATCTCTTAAATTAGTACTGAAAATATGGATTATTAAAAAATAACCCAAACCCACAAAACAAAATAGCAACCCCTTGAATCTAGCACTGAAATTATATCTAATAGCATCAACAACAAATCAAAATTTAAGATTAGGTCAATCTGTAAAACACCCTAGCTGATGGAAGTATAGGATTAGAATATCGCAAGAAAGACACATTTGCGAAGTATGACCAACAATATATTGCGAATGTCGCAGGATGATTTGAAGAATGACGTAACAGATGACGATGGAAGAAACATGAGAAAAAGCGTGATGATTCTGCGAAGTTTAGAGTGTTTGCGAAGATTAACATTAGAACTCTTGCGAGAACATCGCAAGTCAAATCCGAAATTAAAGGACAACTTAGCTGTCATCCACTATGTAATTATCCTATATAAGAAGCCGAATAGGCATAAGGAGAGAGATATATTTTTCGAGTATTGAGCAAGTCATTAGGAGAGAGAAAGTCCAGAGAAGTTTTTAATTTCTTAGTTTCATTTCTTTCCTTTCTTGTAAAATTCAGAAGATTAATCAATAAAGGTTGTGATTGTTCATCTTAAAATGACTTAATTGTATGAATTCTTATGAGGGGTATAGTGTGGGATTTCCTGCTACTACATATTGGCGTTAGAAATAGGGAACTAAATCGTGTCTGTTTTGAAGATCAAGATTGAAAGTGTGATTTGGGAGAATTTGGAACAATTGGTGAAGAATTTTAAATAAATTTGCAATAATTCGTTAAGATTGAGGAAATGGCTAGAAGAAGAAATGCTTCAAGACAACCAACATCTGTTAGAAGGAGTAAGAGACTTGCTGGAGAAAGAAGGGATAAAATTGGAGAATCTTCAAGAATGAACACAATAAATAATGAAGAAAATAAAATTCAACAACCAATTCAGCGTACACCGGCACACAACAGGACTATAGATTATGACAGAGTGAGTGTACACACTTGGCGGTCAGATTCAGTAAATGAAGCGGAGGAAGAACGACAATTAAGAAATGATAGACGAGTATAGGGAGATCAGGAAGTAGTTGGAGAAATAATTCATGGAAATGAAGAGATTAATGCATTAGATGCATTGAGACAAAGAATACATGGAGAAAGGAGAATAGAAGCAGAAGAGTGTACAAATTTGACAAGGCAAAATCATGAGTTGAGAATGGAAAATATGAGACTACCGAATAGAAGGTCGAGAAGCACTACAAGATCGAGTTCAAGATCGTTTAGAAGAGAAGAAAGACGAAATTCACCTGTAGAAAATATTGCTGGAAATATTCAGCAGGAGATGCAAAATCTAGATGGAGAACATCGCGAAAATAGAAAAATGATTGAAGATTGCTATATTCCACATAGAGAAATTATCCAAAACAGGCAGCGTCAAGAACGAAATAATCAAGATGGTGAAGAAAATCAAGAGGAAGGAAAGAGAATATTACACGGGAGAGAAAATCGCAGGAATCAACAAATTGAAGAGGAAATCGAAAGGAATTACGCTGAACAAACACGCCTAGCTTGCGAGAGGGAAAGATTGAGAGCAGAAGTGGAAGAACAAGAGCTTCAAGAGGCAATACGCCAAAACAATCATGACAATCGAGAAATAAGATGCGAACAAAACCGCAACAATGGTAATATCAATGAATAATATGATAGAATACAAAGGAGAATTGAAAGGCAACAAGGAGAATTGATGAGGAATGAACATAATTGCAGGGGAGAAAATGAAAGGCATAATCATGTGCGAATTCAAGAAGGAGGTGGAGGAGAAAATTGCAGAAGGAGACAAGATGAAGATGATGAAGAAACACATAATCTCGCAAGACAAGACAGGCATGAACGCAGAATAAGGGAAGCAGAACTTAAAAGACCAATGAACCAAAATCCAGGTGTAAATGAACAAATCTTAAGAGAACTAGTAGAGGTGAGAGGAATGCTAAATAACAGGAGAGAAGGAGGCAAAAGGCAGTTAGATGAGGCCATTGAAGAAGCTGCGAAAACTCCATTCACACAAGAAGTACAATTAGGAGGAATACCCCCAAAATGCAATCTGCCTGCGTTAACTAGCATTTTTGACGGAACGACATGTACAATTCAACGTACCAAGGCGTATGTGAGGTGTATGCTACAGTGGGAAAACCATGATGCTGTATTGTGTAAGTATTTCACATCTAGTTTAACAGGGGTGGCACTGAAATGGTTAGAGGGTTTGCCCAAGAACACGATAACATCTTTCAACCACTTGCAAACTACGTTCTTATGGGCATATATAAGTAACAACTCTTCGCGATCAGGGATTGAAGATGTATTTGGATTAAAGCAGAGAATTGGAGAAAGCTTGAAGCATCTAACCATAAGATGGAAAACAATGTGTAGTGAGATGGCAGGTCGAGTGGATGAGAGATATCTCATTTTATCATTCATCAACGCAATGTTCGCAACCAATCTGCTATACATTCAAATTTTTAAAGTCAAGAATACAATCACAATGACTGAGTTGCGGGAGTTGCAGGAGGAGTATATTTTCCTTGAAGAAAAACAGAATGAAATGGAATCATATCCAATTGCGAATACAAGCTTAGCAGCAGCGAATGCGAGTTTACTACAAAAATTGATAAACACAGTAGCGAGCACTTCGCAGGTCCAACAAGAAAAGAGTATGAAGAATAGTCAGCAGAAAATAGTAGCTATGGGAAGTCGTGACCAAGAAGAATTTGAGAGAGAAAGAAACTTCTATAGTCGAGGTGGAAACAACAAAATCTAAAGACTTGATCAGCCGCATGAAAATTATGGAGGACAGAGACAAAATTATCATAGAGGATCAGGAAGTCAAAAAATGATATGGGAAGAGATTAAGATGCCACATTTGAATACTAGTGTTGAAAATTTTTAGGAAGCTATGATTTGAATGGAGAACATACCAATACCCTGGAACATGGGAAAAGAACCACTTCCAAATCATAGAAGTCAATAATTTTGCTCTTACCATCACTTTCATGGACATTCCACAAATGACTGCAGGAACATAAAGAGAATCATTCTCAGAATGATAGACCAGGGAAAACTAAATCATTTCCTAATAGGTCACCCACAATCTCAACTCTTACCACCACCACCAGAAATTCGCAGAGTAAATGCAACAAAAGGGGGAGAAACATTTGTCATAGAAGTTGGAGCGAAAGCAAAGAATCTGTTTTGTAACTCTATTGTACATTCGTACAAAACAATCGAAGATTTCCATGACAATTTCCTAAGCAGAGTTTTCGCAAGAGATGCTGATGGGAAAGAAATAATGAATATTACGAAATCTTCGCCATTAGAAGAGTGGCAAAAGCAGACTATTTCTTTCACTGCACAAGAAGTACCTGAGCCTGGCGAAATGCATGACGTCAATCCGTTAGTGGTGAGACTAGAGATAAACCCAAAACAAAAAGAAGATGAAGAAGATGAGGCCGAAGATTCATAGGCAATCAATAGAGTTTTAATTGATACGGGGAGCTCTGTGGATATCATGTTCTATCATACTTACAAGACAATGGGAGGTAGAGATAAGGATCTAGTACCTTCAACATATAAAATCTATGGTTTTAACGGAACTGCCAATAAACCTAGAGGAGAAATCACTATGTGAATTCCATTGAAGGGAATATCTTCTAAGATTCTATTATGTATTGTCGACGTAGAGTCACCTTATAATGCTTTGATTGGGAGACCTTGGTTACATGGGATTCTAGGTGTGACATCGACTTTCCACCAATGTATCAAATTTCCACATCCCAGTGGTATTGGAGTCATAAAGGTAGATTGGGTTGAAGGAAAGAAGTGCTATGAAATTGATGTAGAATCTTGCGAAGAAAGGGCTGCCAAAAAGGAGAATTGGAAGTATAACATCAAACAAAAACAAAGAAGTGAGATATTGATGGTTGATTCAATATAACATAAAGAAGACGAAAAGTAGCGAAATCAACACTTGCTGAAAATGACAAATGGCGAACATGTCGTAGAAGGAAATATTATAGCGAAGAGCAACAAAAATACAGAGGCAGAAAATAGTAAAGGTAAGAAAATTAAACTCTGAAAATGAAAGAAATTTTGAGAAAAGAAAAAGAGATATATGATTGATTTGTCGCAAAAAAAAAAATCAAAAATATATTTCACTTAATGACAAAAATGAGATTGAGAAATTACAACAGAGCTGAAATGCAAAATAGAAAATAGAATAATCCTTAGAATGGGACGAACCTTTATGGCGTACACCCTAGTTCACGAATAAAATTTCGCAAGAGGAAAATATAAGACCTAAAGTACGTCATAGAAGGGGGCATCTATTGCATGGATCAGGGATAAGGTTATACCGCTGCTGGAACCTGAGTCATGGAGATTTGGGGTCAATGAAAGCCCATCCAGGAGAGGCACCTTGGATTCTCAACTTGAGCATATGACTTAAGTTGGGCGACTAAGGTAATAAGAACTTTCCTAAGGAGTGCAGAGTATGATCAAGGTGCCGAGATACACGGTTGAGCCAAGAGTGCCCGAGGCGTATGAAACTACGCTGGCCATTCTTGGAAAGTCTTGACTATGATGCACTCGGCCCGAAGAAAACCCCACTTAGGGTGCAGTCTCGTAACCATAAGCCATATATGCAAAAGGGATAAGAGGCTGCGAAAACAACTGGTTGTTGTTAAGACTGGATGGGAGGAGGTAGCCTTGTATGGCAAAAGTACGTCTACTTGAAAGGGAAACCAGGGGGAAGATAAGGGCGGCACCCTCCATTAGGGAGTTGATAAGTATCTTAAGACGCAAATGTCATGAGGATTTTTACTAACGGGAGTATTGAGACATGTCATATTTGTGCAAAAATCCTGAAGAGGCAATAATACAAAATAAAGGATAAGACGAGATCAATGGGTCATTGCATACAAATGTAAAGACGTCCTGCGATTTCGTCGCAAGACGACAATGTCATGGGGATTTAATTTCGCAAGAGAGTTTAGGCCTATCATATTGTCGCAACAAAAATGACAAAAGAACAAAAAGTTAAGGCAAGATCAATGGTTTTTGCGTGAAAATGCAAAGACGTCCTGCGATTTTTTCGCAATGAAAAAAGGTGGTACAATAAGACCTTTACTTAGGAAGTCAAAATAAGACCACGTCAGAATACAAAGAAGAATGCAATCTTACAATTTGAAATTACGAGATTATGCAGAGATAATTGCGAGATTGTCGCAAATTATTTTACTGAACAAAGGTAACTTGCTTAACACTCTCATCTGAATACAAATAACATAGGAAAGTATGGGAATGCATAAAATGAGTTAAATGTTATTTGTCTCCACATGAGAGATTTACGCATAAATTGAAAAATTAATTGTATTTTGATCAATCATAGTGCAAGAGAGAAAAAAAATTCTAACACATGCATGATGAAACAAAAGAAGCAGAGCTTATATTGAAGATTAGAAAAATTCGCAGTGGTAGACTACAAGAATAGAAGATCAAATAACGAATGTACAAGTTTTACAAAAAATCGAACAAGGAAGCAAAATCTATTTCTTTCTTGATTCTTTATTGTCTCCATCAGATTCTTCACCAGAGCTTTTTTCTTTCTCTTCATCAAAATCTTCTTCTCCATCTTCTTCAGATTCTTTTTCTTCATCAGCCTCACTATCAGAGATGACCAAATTAGGAACATTTTCTGGAACTTTGTCTCAGAGACAAGGATATCTAGAGTGAGGAATCTTGTTGTCATCACAGATCTTCTTAATGGTGTCATTACGGAAAGAAATTGCATCATTCTCAAAATTCGCAATGGTGATCTTCATTTGAGTCTTCAATTTTGAACATTTCTCATTGCGAGAAGAAAGATCCTTTCCGAGCTTTTCTTTTTTAGATTCCAACTCTCCAATTCTTTGGCGAAATCTTCCTTCAGATTCTGTAAACAAATGACAAGAAATTATTAAAATAATGGAGATTTAGTCAAAGAAAAGGGTTATACAAACCTGAGTAATAACCTTCTCTGTCATAAATCATATCCTTTATCAGAGATGAGTGATCAGCTTGAAGACTAACGTTTACACCTAGGTTATTTCTGGCATCATCAAGAATTTTCATAGCCCAAGCAAACTCATCATCATGGTTTATAAGAAGGCGGGAGCGAACTTGATTTTCCCTCTCAATAAGAGTAGCATTTTCGCAAATAAGTCTATCTCTTTCAATTTGAACTTCAAGAGGAGTCTTGTGGAAATCCGCCAAAGATTGAGAACCTTTCTTAGCGATACGATCTTTATCATCAATAAGACTACTGATCTTAGTTCTTAATTTATTAATTTCTTATTTTGAGTCAACATAAAAACGCTTAAACTTATTGGCTAATCCAAAACTGGATCTATGTTCAATTTTTAAGAGATGGAGTTTGGATCTAAGCTCATCTATGGAAAGAGATTTAATTTCAACATTTAGAAAGTTGTTTAAAGAATCATTAAGGTGTTTAAGAAGGGTGTCATCATCCATAGGGTTTGGAAAAGAACGAAGGAATACAGCTTCATCAGAGAGGCCATAAACATCTGCGAAGAGGATTAATCAAATAAGATAACACAGAGGAATAGAGGAATAAAGGAGAAAAAGAAAATTTTCTTACCATAAAGTTGGTTGTTCGCCTCTTGAAGAGTAGAAATTGTATCCTTCTGATGGGTAGAATCAGATTCCAAATGCTTGTTCTTCTCGCGAAGTTTAATAGCTTCAGCTTTAAGTTCTTCATTCCTCTTGCGAAGATTGATGGCTTCAGTTTATAATTCCTCATTTTTCTTGCGAAATTGAACATTCCTCTTCTTAAAAGTCGCATGCCTCTTTTCTAGATCTGAGGCCACAGCGAATGAAGCTTTTTCAGCCTACAATAGAATGGGTAAAATCGTCAACACATAGTGTAATTGTGAATTGAACTTGCGAAGAAGCAAAGGAATAAAAACATACAAAAATTCCAAGTGAGTTCAAGAATCTAGGAGTCACAGATCTAGAAACTCCGCGAAGAGAGTCATTGTCGACTAGTATGGGAGCATCACAGATGCTTGCAAGAGCTTGGCATGCATTAGTAAGAGCATCATTCCCAATCCCATGCATAGTATCATAAAATATACTGGACAGTTGGGCCATAGAAGATTCAGGTTGAGAAGCTTCCTTCGCAGAAGAAATATCTTCATCATCATCATTATGATCACTAAAACTTTCGCTAGATTGAAGAAATGAAGGTGAGGGAGATTGGAATTTTCGTTTCTTTAGAGGAGGGATAGTAAACTTCTATTTGAGAAGAGCACCTTTGTCTTTACCTTTATTCCTGGTTTTCACAACTTTGACAGGTTCTTCCACTTAAGCGATAACATACACACACAGATAAAGATAAAAAATAGAGGCAACAATATATTATGAAGAATCATAAAAGAATATTTCTTACTTCATCTGTGAATGATCGAAGAGCTGATAAAGTACTGATTTTCCCAGTCTTGTTATAGCTTACTTTCAATCTGGTAATTTCGCAAATACACGAAAACATTAGAATGGTCAGCAAAATTATATATGAGAATGAAAAGAATAAAATGAAGTTTGGAAATACACCTCTGCTTCCCTTTCTGGCCAGCTGAATACCCAGGGTTGATACGCTGCGAGATTCGCATGTAAAACATGAGATCCGGAGATGTACGGACCCTTTAGGATTAAAGGGAAGATACACCACTTATCATCGTTGGAATAACGGGGAGTTGTATTATTGTCAGGATGCCAATCAATGTCTTGCATAAGTATCTTGTCATCAGCAACATCATCCTTCTTCTTTAAACGAACACCCCAACAAGTATTATCTCTCTTCATGGGAATTATCTCATAATTCGCAAAGAAATTTTCTACAGTATACTTCGCATGAAAAATTTCAACTCCAATGAATTTAGGGTTTTTAACTTTTTAGGGATAAAGAGATCCCTTACCAGCACCACGATTGGAGAACTCGAGCATTAGACGAATGTAATCCCCGCTCAATTGATATACTGCTCGCGAAAACTTCGTATGGGAAAGTATTTCATAAAATAAGGGTAGTTCAGGATCATAAAGGGGAATGGGAAGGCCAGCGAGAAGCTGACCTAGCGAGACTATGATCTTCTCATGATTGCAAGGATGATCGGAAAATAAATTAATAGAAAGATCAGATTTAGTGACCAGGAATGGTAGATAAAGTAAAACCTCTGGTTTGAAGTTTCTTTCGAGCTTCTTCAAAGGCAATCTCATTTTTACGACCGGCTGGAGGCATTTTTAGTATGGGAATGAAGAAAGGTAGTAAGAATTAAAAGAAGAAGAATCACAAAAAATTACAGTAGCAGAAGAGGAATTTACGGAAGAATAGTAAGATTGCAGAGAAGCTGAGAAGAAAGTAAAAAGAAGAAAAGAAAAGAATAAGAAGAATATATATAGAGAGTAGAAATTCTCGAGAAGGTAAGTGCATTGAATGCGAAGAGTGGACGTGAGCGGTTAAAAAGCAGCGGTTGAAAAAGACGTGTCAAGATATGGATGAAAGAAGAGATACGTGTAACAAAATTCAGAATCGTGTCAGTACAGAAGAATATGAAAATATGAACAGTTGCGGTATTTTGGAGAACAGTTTCTCATGACATTCTCCCCTTCGCAGAGAAGACATGAGGAGAGGCAAGATGTAGGATCAGAATATCTCAAGAAAGACACATTTGCGAAGTATGACCAACAACATATTGCGAATGTCGCAGGATGATTTGAAGAATGACGTAATAGATGACGATGGCAGAAACATGAGAAAAAGCGTAATGATTATGCGAAGTTTAGAGTGTTCGCGAATATTAACATTAGAACTCTTGCGAGAACACCGCAAGTCAGATCCGAAATTAAAGGACAACTTAGCTGTTATCCATTATGTAATTATTCTATATAAGAAGCCGAATAGGCATAAGGAGAGAGAGATATTTTTCGAGTGTTGAGCAAGTCATTAGGAGAGAGAAAGTCCAGAGCAGTTGTTAATTTCTTAGTTTCATTTCTTTCCTTTCTTGTAAAATTCAGAAGATTAATCAATAAAGATTGTGATTGTTCATCTTAAGATGACTTAATTGTATGAATTCTTGAGAGGGGTGTAGTGTGGGATTTCTTGCTACTACAGGAAGCAAACTAAAACTAAAATAGTTAAATACCTTAGCCGAATGAAAGATAAGATTAAAAACAGACCACCAAAATCATAAAAAACATCAGATCTGTTTTGATTTGGAGGACCTTGATAAAGTACAAAATATGTTGATGATTCTTGGTTTTGATCACAGATCGGTGTTGATGGAGATGCTATGCTCATATTTGTGTTGTAGTTCAACATACCCATCAAATAAACCCAGAAAATCAAAAACACAAATCCTAAAAGAGATTAATCGTTACAAGAGAAAGATTACAGGATACAAACTAAAAAAACATGTAAAACTAAGGTTGCTTGGAGATTATTCTTCTCAGATCGACTCCAGAGGAGCCAATCTGAAAAGGGAGATTTCAGGCCGGTAAAGTTTTGAGAGCTCTGGTTTTTTTGGAAAGATCTCAGTTCAGCATGTCATCCAACATTTACAACTGATTTTATATCATACTTACCAATATACCCTTTTTTATCATCTCTCCAACGACAAACTCTTCTTTCTCCTCAGTTCATTACGTCTTCCAACTAATTACAACCTCTTGTTCAATTTTTGTTCTCAACACCGCCAGCAACAACACCTGATCCACATCTCCAATACCTCTACTTTTACTAGCATATCGAACGTCAAAGCTAGTATCTCAAGGGAGAGGTTGAGGTACATACACTTGGAGGGATCAACGAATTAGGGGGGGGGAGAGAGGAGTTTCACGAAAAAATAAAATGAGTTTGGTATAAATTCAAATCATGAAGAAGTGGAATAAGGAAGAAATTGTTACTGATATTGAATCTTGGTTTAAATTTGATAAGGTCATGTTAATTGTACAGGTCTGATTGGTATTTTGAAACTGATAGGTGTAGAATACACATTATTTAATATCTATTATTTATGCTTTCTCTGCTATGTTTTCTTGTAAATTATGTACTTTACGCGTGTTTTTGAGTTATTAGGTACTCTGGAGTCGGACGGAGGAAAAGAAGAAGAAATTACCCAATTCGAGCAAAAAGGGAAAAATCATCATCTCATAGATAAATACTATCTGGAGCCCAGTCAAGGTTAAGAGACAACTCTCTTTTGGAGGAGCATTAAAGACAGACTAGTTGAGGTTAAGGGACAACCAACTTGGCTAACCCTTATCAGGTGACTGGAAGCTAAATAACTAACCCCACTTCTATAACCCTAAATTGAGACTTTTCTCGTATTCAATCATTACCTCTCATTCTTTTGCCTGAACCTGAAATTGAGAAGAAAAGCAGACAACGGCTGCGTCTGCGTCTGAAATCGAGAAATGGAAGTTGTAAATCGGAGAGGGCTTATGCAGAAATTAGGTTTTGATGGTGAAACTGAGGTTCAAAATTTTGGTTGTTTAGTGGAGTTTTAAGGCTCGATATAAATCAAGAAATGAGATCTGATGTTGGTGTTGAGAAGATAAGAAACTTGAATAACTAAGATGTGAAGCTGTTTCTACTGATGGTGCTGAATGAATCAAGACAAATAGAAGGTAATTGGGTTTGTCTTGGTACTGCTAAACAGGGAATGGATGGAGGAATATGGTGGTGATGAAGCTGATTCTGGTTTCAAAGGAAGAAGACTCTGTCGTTGAAAGAGGTCTGAAATTGAAGCTACAGTGAAGAGTAAAACATTGCAGGAATTGAGAAATCAATTAAGAAGAATAATATGTTGGTGCTATCACGTAACAAATGTGGATGAGATGTAAATGATTTGTCAAGATAAGGGTTAAGCTGTGTTGATGTTATGGGTAATGGCAGTAACGATGAATTATCAGTTGCAAGATGGGTTGTGAACGGATGCAGACAAGAAGGAAAATGTACTTATTGCTTATGTGAAAATGAATGGATGGGCTCTCAAAACTGTGTAGATGAATGCTATGAATTGTTGCAGGAAATGGATCTAAAATCGGCCTGATAGATGCCATGAATATAAAAAAAAACTCTGGCGGATTTTATTGCCGGCGAGTTAACTCAGTGAGTTAATTAACCGATCCATCCATGCAACTTAGTTGAGTAAGCCCAGTAAGACCAGGTAAGAAGGCTGACTAAGAAGCTGACTCTCTCTTCCACTTGAACAGTTGACTGACGGTTTGATCAGAATTACCGTTAATGTTAACAACTCAGGTGCCTGGCGGTGACTTTTCTGGCCGGATTCCGGTTGCACCAGGATTTTTCCGGCAACCCAATTTGTGCAGAATTCTGTGAAGAGTATTCTAGACTCATGGGTGTGAAGACTTGGACTTAAAATTGGATGAAGAATTTGGTTTGAATTTTGAGAAAAGAAGATGGAAGATTTGAGAAAGACTTGGATTTGGAAGTTGAGCTATAAAGGGAAAGGAAACCTATTCCTAAGAGGATTGCAAGCAAATTGAACCCTATAAGTAGAGAAGTTCTCTACTTTTCTCTATACATATATATACACTTCTACACCTCTACACACACAACACTTTTCTTTTATTTATTTATGTGAACTCCTTAGCATGAGTAGCTAATTTTATTATTGATTGAGGATGAATTCTTAGTTCTTAACATGTTTTGAGCTTTGTTTTAAATCTACTTTGAATTTTCACATGATTATCGTTTGTTTTTACTAATATGAGTGTTTATGATTGATTAATAGGTTGTTTAGAGTGCACGCTAAATTTATTTGTTAATTGATCTAAAGCTAGTGAAAGTTAGGGAATACATAATAGTTTCTTGACTCTTTATACAAGTAGAAAACATGAGACCTTGCGGAGGGATTCCGTGGAGCAATTGTGTGTTAAAACAAAGCTAGAAAGTGGACCAAGCGAACCGAGTCTAATTACTAGTACTAAACCTAAATTCATAAATCTTAATGCGTTCGGGGAATAACATCTTGTAAGCGAACCTCAAGGTGGTTCTTTTGAATAGAATCTGATAACTAAGCGGACATGTTACTCAGTGAAACAATGAATTTTGGGGTTAGCTAAGCGAACCTGCTATCCTACGGTTGGTGATAATCTGTGACTAATAAGAAGTGGAAAAGTACTTAACTTGAATCATTGTTTTGCAACGAAGAAGGATTCCTCGATCTAATTTCTCTTATTGTTTGCAACTTAAACTTTTAATCGCTTTATTTACTTTCTTTTTCTTTTAAAATCTAAAACCAAAACCCCCCCTTTTTGTGACATTATAAGACAACTAAAATATATTGCTCCTCGTGGGAACGAACTTGACTACCCTATATTACTTGTTAATTAGGTAGAAAAATATTAATTAATTAATTTTTTGTGGTTACGACACGCATCAAATTTTGGCGCCGCTGCCGGGGAGCAACGGATGATTTTAGTTGTTTTTATTTTTATTTTTGCTTTATTGTTGCTTTGTTGGATTCTATATCGTATCTAACTTAGTTTTTGAGAATTTTCAGGTACCAGTTTTCCATGTATGGTGGACAAGAGCAAGCATATCGCAACAATCAATACGGTTTTCAACCTCAACATTATGGAAATTTCCAACCATCCTTAGGCTACAATCAAAACCAATATTTTGGCTATGATCAATTTCCTACCGCACCTTATGGATATTCTCATACATATTAACAACTTTGTAGTGGGTATGTAAGTCAAGCACCAAGGTGGGATAAGTCTACTTTTAATTGGATTCATTCGAGTTGTATGCATATTATGAATGAATTGCAAGACATGCGAAAAATACTATACCAACTTGACCGTGATAGAAATAATGTCGCACAAACCAATTTCTGCAACACTTTTTCTTACCCGACTCCAAATCGTAGTTATGATCATTCACCCATTCAAAGGGAAGAGTCATGGGAAAGAGAACCTATTGTATCCATCGGTGGTAAGCGTGTGAACGTCAGGAAACTTGCACAAAAATTATACAAGTTGGAAGATGATGGAACCTCGGAAGAGCTTGTCGCAGAAATTAATAGGACTATTCATATGGAACTTAAACGACGTCGGGATAAAGGTTATGAAACCGATGAAGATTCTTATTATGGTGAGTCTGAAAGTGAAGATGATTGTGTTGAAAAGGACCAAACTTTGGAAACTTTTGATGACACTAGTGTTGCTTACTCGATCCTTGATCTTAATAATGATCAAGCACATATTCAAAAGGTAGAGCTTGAGGATGATGCAGTAAGTGTTTTTAAAATATTTGAATCCGTACAAGTGTATAAGCGTTGAAACAATGTGGAAGTTATTCCAACTCCGGATAATAATAATGATCTTTCGCTTATTCAGAAGGAGGAGATTGGGTATGACTTGCCTATTGTTATAAACGGTGTAACACCCTCACATGAAGATCTTACAATTTATACCAAAGAAGATTTTATGAGAGAGGAATGGCCCGATTCCGATGACGGGGATGTTGAAGAGATGATGCTCGTTAATGAAACCGAATTGAATGATATTGTGGAAGACCCAATTGAACTTTCTAATGATTATAATGATGCCAGGACTTTAGTTAAGGTAGAAAATGATGAAGAATGGTTGCAAGGTTTGATAGACTTTACTTACCTCTTGCATATGATTATATGCAAGAGGTAAGTAATTCACTTGAATTTTTTAAGGATGAGGAGGATTCCGTAATACAAGAGATTCTGCAAGGTTTGTCTAACCCTTTGCATATTGATTCTTCTCCTTTACCTCTTATCGGTTTGAATGTATGTGCTTCGGAAGTATTTTTGAATGATTTTGTTTCTCGATATCCACCATTGCAAACATTTGATGCTAACACTATGCAGGTTTGCAAAGAGGAATACATGGAAGTTCCCAAATTCTATGTTCTTTATACACTTCCGAGTGTGGAAAACAATAAGTGTGGGGGAAATTTCTATCGAGCAATAACTTTATTATTATTTTCTTGTGATAACATTTGTACGAATCTAGTGTTTGCAAAACAGGTATTATGGGTGGATCCCCAAATTTTCCGATTGTTAATATATGGGGAATGAATCTAGCAAGAGCCAAGTCAGGTTGTCGACTTTAAAACAAGCGCTAAATGGGAGGCAACCCATAGGTTTTGTATTTCTTAACCTTTTTCTTTTTATTTTGCTATTTATTTTCCTTGTTCCATATCATGTTAGGATTTCCCACCTTGAATTTACTAGGAGGATTCAATTACATTGAGGACAATGTAAGGTTTAAGTGTGGGGGAGTGGCTAGGCATATTTAAAAAAAAAATTGCATAAAACCTCCAACTTGTAGAGATTTTAGAGTCACTAGCATATTTCTAGGTATGTTTACATAGAGAATTCTGACCGACATAACTGAACTTGAAAGTGTTAGGGAACTACGTTCAGATTTCCTACTTGTTAAGAGTGTTAAATAATGGATTTAATCATGCTGGTGGTAAATGAGGTGTAGAGGGAAATGCATTATTAAAGTAGCTGATCAATCATTAGTGGAGACTACCTGTTTTTATATTATGTGAGGCACCGGCCAGAAATTCTTCCATCTGACTAAAAAGCTTTCTTTTGACTGTGTGTCACCGTACGTTAATTCCGAGTAGAATGGTAAGATACCCAACTTCACACCAAATTTTAGCACTATTTTGATCTCTTGAGTGCTAATTTTTGTCAATCATGAGGGTGACGTCTATGGATGAAAGCCTCCTTCTTGTAGTCCGATTTGCAGTTAGCACCATTCTCTCTCTCGACAACAACGGGTCCATAGAAACACCATCATCAATAACAAGGGAGCGACATCAAAATCTACAAGGAAAGTTGAAGACGTTTGAGGTTTACAAGCAAAGGAACAAGAATAGAGCAAATTTCAAATCCAAGTAAAGCAACATACAATGAGCGGATTTTTGTATACATGTTGAAGACTTACATACAATGAGAATAATTAAACATACAAGTTGAAGACTTATTTACAAAAGCGAAGAAAATCAAAAGGGTGAGAATTATTGAAGTTTATGATTTCGAGACGATACAAGTTGTGAAGAATCAAGCGGTAAAGTACTTTTCCCACGACAATGGTTTATTTAATTTCCACTTTGTTTTGTATTTTTAAGGATAAAGGTTACAAATTGTCAAGGATCTACGAAGTTCAGGAGTTTATCATCAATAGTTGAAGCCGAAAACGAAGAAGAAGAAGGTGAAGACGAGGAAGACGTTTCTATTAGATGCCGTGAGAGTTGTGTTATCATAATTGGCAATCGGATGTGAAGGTGAGTAAGTAATCTCATCCTCGATAATAGTGGTTGAGTTCCTTTCTTAGAGATTGTCAGAAAAATGGTTTTTCAAAACGTTAAAAGATATGAGATTTTTAAAATACTTCGGAAGTTGTCCTTCCCACCATTCAACGTGTTGCAGGATTTCTCTATTCATTCCTACCTGCACACATGTGAGACCCATAAAAAACCATCTTGTTGAGTGCATTTTTCATAAAATCCTTTTAAGTAAGACAGAAGTCGATACGAAATGCTTATTGATCGCTCTCAAACACACATTCTCTCATTATGGTGTGGTTCCTTCTCACTCAACATTTAAGAATGAGAATAAGTTCTTTAGTATTTCAAAATTATTATTACTAGCATGCAGAAACTCTATGTCATCATAGCTCTTTGGATGCTTGGGACGCTGGAACGCTTTTAAGTTGTATGTTTTAGTTTGATTTGATCGAGGACTAGCAAAGTCTAAGTGTGGGGAAATTTGATAGGTGTAGAATACACCTTATTTACTATCTATTTTTTATGCTTTCTCTGCTATGTTTTCTTACAAATTATGTGCTTTACGCTTGTTTTTGAGTTATTAGGTACTATGGAGTCGCACAGAGGAAAAGAAGAAGAAATTACCCAATTTCAGCAAAAAGGGAAAAATCATTATCTCATAGACAAATACTATCTGGAGCCCAGTCAAGGTTAAGAGGAAACTCTCTTTTGGAGGAGCATTAAAGACAAACTAGTTGAGGTTAAGGGACAGCCAACTTGGCTAACCCATATCAGGTGACTCGAAGCTAAATAACTAACCCCACTTTTATAACCCTAAATTGAGACTTTTCTCGTATTAAATCATTACCTCTCATTCTTTTTCCTGAACCTCAAATTGAGAAGAAAAGCATACAACGGCTGCGTCTGCGTCTGAAATCGAGAATTGGAAGTTGTAAATCGGAGAGGGGTTAGGAAAAAATTAGGTTTTGACGGTGGAACTGAGGTTCAAAATTGGGATAGTTTAGTGGAGTTTCAAGGCTCGAAATAAATCAATAAATTAGATCTGATGTTGGTGTTGAGAAGATAAGAAACTTGAAGAACTGAGATATGAAGCTGTTGCTACTGATGGTGCTGAATGAATCAAGACAAAGAGAAGGTAATTGGGTTTGTCTTGGTATTGCTAAACAGGTAATGGATGGAGGAATCTGGTGGTGATGAAGCTGATTCTGATTTCGAAGGAAGAAGACTATGTCATTGAAAGAGGTCTGAAATTGAAGCTACAGTGAAGACTAAAACATTGCAAGAATTGAGAAATCAATTAAGAAGAATAAGATGTTGGTGATGTCATGTAACGATGGTGGATGAGATGTAAATGATTTGTCAAGATAAGGGTTAAGCTGTGTTGATGTTATGGGTAATGGCAGTAACGATGAATTATCAGTTGCATGATGGGTTGTGAATGGATGCATACAAGAAGGAAAATGTACTTGTTGTTGCTGTGAAAATGAATTAATGGGTTCTCAAAACTGTGTAGATGAATGCTAGGAATTATTGAAGGAAATTGAGCTAAAATCGTCCTGAGAGATGCCATGAATATAAACAAAACTCTGGCAGATTTTATTGCCGGCGAGTTAACTCAGTGAGTCCGTTAACCGATCCATCCATGCAACTCAGTTGAGTAAGCCCAGTAAGACCGGGTAAGAAGGCTGACTAAGAAGCTGACTCTCTCTTCCACTTGACCAGTTGACTGACGGTTTGATCAGAATTACCGTTAACTTTAAAAACTCAGGTGCCTGGCGGTGACTTTTCTGGCCAGATTCCGGTTGCACCAGGATTTCTCCGGCGATCCAATTTGTGCAGAATTTTGTGAAGAGTATTATAGACTCATGGGTGTGAAGACTTGGATGAAGAATTTGGTTTGAATTTGGAGAAAAGAAGATGGAAGATTTGAGAAAGACTTGGATTTAGAAGTTGACCAATAAAGGGAACGGGAGCCTATTCCTAAGAGGATTGCAAGCAAATTGAAGCCTATAAGTAGAGAAGTTCTCTACTTTTTTCTATACATCTATATACACTTCTACACCTCTACACATACAACACTTTTCTTTTCTTTATTTATGTGAAATCCTTAGCATGAGTAGCTAATTTTATTATTGATTGAGGATGAATTCTTAGTTCTTAACATGTTTTGAGTTTTGTTTTAAATGTACTTTGAATTTTCACATGATTATCATTTGTTTTTACTAATATGAGTGTTTATGATTGATTGATAGGTTGTTTAGAGTGCACGCTAAATTGATTTGTTAATTGATCTAAAGCTAGTGAAAGTTAGGAAATACGTAATAGTTTCTTGAATTTTTACACAAGTAGAAAACACGAGACCTTGCGGAGGGATTCCGTGGAGCAATTATGTATGAAAACAACGCTAGAAAGTGGACCGAGTCTAATTACTAGTACTAAACCTAAATTCATAAATCTTAATGCGTTCGGGGAATTACATCTTGTAAGCGAACCTCAAGGTGGTTCTTTTGAATAGAATCTGATAACTAAGCGGACCTGTTACTCAGTGAAACAAGGAATTTTGGGATTATCTAAGCGAACCTGCTATCCTACGGTTGGTGATAATCTGTGACTAATAAGAAGTGGAAAAGAACTTAACTTGAATCATTGTTTTGCAACGAAGAAGGATTCCTTGATCTAATTTCACTTATTGTTTTCAACTTAAACTTTTAATCGCTTTATTTACTTTCTTTTGCTTTTAAAATCTAAAACCAAAACCCCCCTTTTTGTGACATTATAAGACTAAAATCTCTTGCTCCTCGTGGGAACGAACTTGACTACCCTATATTACTTGTTAATTAGGTAGAAAAATATTAATTAATTTGTTGTGGTTACGACACGCATCATAAACATGTGTCTTCCAATATTGAACGATTGAATGGTTTCTGAGATATGGTTTTTGAGTAATATTTTTTATTGTGTGGGAAAGGAGATGTAGAATAGCTTTGAAATCAATAACATTGCTTACATCCTCATGGTTAAAGTTACGTACAACAAATGTTTGAGAAAACATATGTGAGACCAGTATCGCATCAAGTTCTTCTTGCTGCTTGCAAAAAATTATGTGGTTCAAATCATGGTGGATTTGCAGTCGAGATGGGATGGAGGTTGGTACAAGCTATTTAAGGTTACGGGTTGTCGTTGGATTGAGTTTTGTGAGCTAAAATTAGTGGAATGAAAGTATATTTGTTGCAACCAATTTGGTGTATGTTTACAATGATTTTTGTTGAGTGATGATTAGGTACAAAATGGAGTCATATTTACAATGGTTTTTGTTGAGTGATGATTGGGTACAAAATGGAGTCATATGATCCGTGTGCATAGAATGAAATTGTAGAGAGTAAAATAGGTTTGTTTTAATCTTTAATGATCGTTATTCATATTATTTGAACATCATATCTGTCAGTTTTTCTACCAGATGTACTCAAATGCATCATGTGTTTTTATCTTTGTTATTATATTTGTGTAAGTTTTTTCACGATATGTACTCAGGTGCATCTTGTATTTTTATATCCTTCATAATTTTTTTCGCTTGATGTACTCAGTTGCATCTTGTATTTTTATCTATATTTTTTTCCACCCAATCGTGGATGTGTGGGTTTTATTTTCAAGATATGTACTTAGTGAAGGATGAAGATATGGAGATATGTGTTCCAATATTGCATAATCATTAATCAAGTCTTGGATCAAGGATGCAAATAGTTTTCATATTGCATCCATAGTGAACGAGATTGATTGGAGATAATAAATCAGACGAACAAAAGTATCTTGAAAGGAGTAAAGTATTCTGAGTTTATCATTCTCTGCAACCTTTGGTTACATTTTGGGCACATTTATATTCCATTATTGATTTTTTGTTCTTTTAAGATTGTTTCGATAGTATATTCATTGTTATGAATTTTAATGTAGTTTTTTATTATCGCAATTGTAGATGCTATTAAGTTATTATATCTGTTATGTCCATATTTGTTTTGTACATGCATGAAAATTGGTTTTATATGCACCTAGATGCATAAAGAACAGTCTAACACGAAAATATGTTTTGCCAAAGTTGCACATGTGTGCATAATGCACAGATGATAGGAAAATATGTATTTGCAAGGTTGGTTGCACCTGGGTTCATATTGCACATTTCCAAGGTTGCAACTGGACGCATAATACACAGTCTGACAAGAATCAGAGTTTACAAACAAAATATATAATGGATAAAATTATCTGCCAATAAGGGATAATATTAAGTCGATTTTCAAATGAAGTTCTACATATATGTTTTTATCTAGATCATATAAAATTATCCATATCCATAATTAACAAGCGAAATACTAAACTAAACAACAAAAAGATAAAGTTTAATAAATAAAAAACATAGTTTTAAACAACCTAACTAAACTATTAGTGGGATTTTTTTTAAAAAGAATAGGTTATCTATTTAGGGACAGGGGGAGTATTTAACAAATAAAAAAAATAAATTGAAACTCAATCATCAGAGTCTGAGTTAAAGACCAAATGTAACCAACCATGCACCCAGGTGCATCTGAGTTTACTGTAAGAAAATCAAATTTAACCAAATCTAATCAAGATGCACCCAAGTGCATATGAGTTTACCGCTAGTCTGGATATGATCACGACCATCCAACTCCACCATCATGATTGGATGGCCCAGATCGATTCCATAACCCCCAAGCAGGTATGGAATATCCGCTGCCGAACCAATGCGGGCCCCGCATGGTCGGTCTCCCCTTGGACTAGCTTTCCAAAACGTCCAAACCAAAGCAGTATGGACGAAAACCCTAAATTAGGGTTTGCGTCACATTACATGTGTCGCAAAACAGTCTCAACCATCCATCTTCGCAGGTATAGATGGAGGGTGCAGATATAGATTCAAAGGGCACGGAGTTTGTCAACACAATCACCGTGGGCCCACCTACATACCTGACCAATCGGTCAGGACCAACCATGGTTGGTCGTTCCAAATCGTGTGCCTGAATGGAGCATGACGCACGGCCTTGAAACCCAAAATTAGGGTTTTGAATCACGAGCGTCCATTTTCTCCGGCACTAATGGAGGGTCCGAGATTAGATCAAAGAAGTTCCGGTCATACCAACATGACCGTCGTGGACCCATCTATCCCCTCACTAGATCGTCCAAGGCATACCATGCCTGGTTATCCCAAATCGTTCGCCCAAACTAGCGTGGTCGCACCTCCCAAGCTGCAAACTAATCTCAAACGCTCGATTTCTCCGGACGAATTGAGTGGCTTAGATCATGTTTTCATGGGACTGTAAGACATAGGCGTGAACACCATCCTACCACCTACACGTTGGAGCAATCGTCCAAGACTGACCAAGCCTCGTCATCTTAGAATGACCGCTCAAGGTTGGTACGACGTGCGGCTTTTGCAGCACCAATTTTCTGTCGCAAATTGATCTCAACCACACAACTTCGCAGGCCGAATTGAGTGGCCTAGATCACACTTTCGTGAGACAATGAGGTATGGGCGCCTACACCGTCATGTTGTCTACACACATGCACGACCGGCCTAGCCAAAGTTGCGTCCCAAGCTTGGATTCGTCCAAGCTGAAAAGTGATGCTTGCGCACCTTTTCATAAACCCTAATTTCATCAACGGTCGCAGATGAGTGTCTCAAAGATCATCTCGTCCGTCCAACTTCACCGGCTTGGCTATACAGCCATTTTCAGGAGTTAATTGGTCAGTGTGGCGTCATGGTGATCACCACCCGTCACTCTACCACACCATGTGATCGGTCAAAGGAGGGTTTGCATGCGCAACTTCCAAACCATCACATTAAGTAGGCTGAAAATGAAGTGTCTTTGAGACTCTCAAACAGTGATGCTTCATACATGCTGAATATACTCGATGCAATAACTGCATAGTATACACACGATACTTCACAAGTATCATTTCTTAAATAACGTAGCATTACATGCTACTTTATGTGGGTCCCACGATCCACACACACTCGAGACATCAATCATGTCACAAACTGGGGGATACATACTTGGGTATTGGTCTAGAGGTTTACAGCGTGCAGCGCCCAACGCGCCATCACAAGAACGTGTCAGGAAGTCATGGACGATTAGTGATGATGGGAGAAGTGGGCAAGCCTGGTTGTGTAACACCAACACACTACTCCACTACTTCATCACTCCACTTTCTCAACTTCCCACGAGATACGAAGGTTAGGCTACAAGACTTGTATAAATAGGCTCTCCACCCTATTTTTCAAACAATACAAGACAAAACAGAGAGAGCATAACACATAATCCAAGTGTTAACATCCAGAGCTTGCTTGCATTAATTACAAGCCTGCTCACCTTTTTGTTGCAAGTCATACATAGCCAACACCTTCACAATCTCAACACCTTCTTCGCTTCCCTCCCTAAGATCAACCCCATCTCCTTCACTTTGTGATCGGAACAAGTCTGGAACGGCCATTCTTTTAGGTTTAGGCCGGACTTGCACAGATTGACCTCTCGAATCTACAAGCACTCACCGCGCAGTGCATTGTTTAAGGTTTAGATTCATTTCTCTTCCACACACCCCAAATTACCAAAATCGGCAGGAATAGTTTTCACCCACAAACACATGGCAACGACACCAAAACCAAGCCGCATAATGCGCACCATGGAAACGACGCCAAAACCAAGCCGCATACTGCGCACCATGGCAACGACGCCAAAACCAAGACGCATACTGCGCACCATGGCAACGACGCCAAAACCAAGTCGCATACTGCGCACCATGGCAACGACGCCAAAACCAAGTCGCATACTGCACCCACAGGCAACCATGCCAAACTAAGCCGCTATACCGTTTGGAACATGCAAAAAATAGCACCCTAGGCTTGAAAACCGTACAACTAGGTCAACTTGGCCGTGCGTGCCATTGGCACATGCCAACACGCACCACTAGCCAATTTCGAATTCGCTATACCGTTTTGCACATGCCAAAAATAGCTCCCTAGGCTTGAAAACCGTGCAACTAGGTCAACTTAGCCGTGCGTGTCATTGGCACATGCCAACACGTTACCGCTAGCCACTTTTTATTCCAAGCCGCTACCCAATTGTAGCGCCCGAGACTTGGCCAAGGTGGTCGTACGTTCCATTGGCACATGCCAACACGTTACCACTAGCCACTTTCTATCCCAATCCACTAACCAATTGTAACGCCCGCGACTTGGCCAAGGTGGCCGTATGTGCCTTTGGCACATGCCAACACGTTATCACTAGCCACTTTCTATTCCAAGCCTCTACCCAATTATAGCGCCCGCGACTTGGCCAAAGTGGCAATGCGTGCCATTGGAAAATTCCAACACGTTACCACCAACCACTTTCTATTCCAAGCCGCTACCCAATTGTAGCGCCCACGACTTGGCCAAGGTGGTCGTACGTGCCATTGGCACATGCCAACACGTTACCACTAGCCACTTTCTATTCCAAGCCGCTATCCAATTGTAGCGTCCGCGACTTGGCCATGGTGGCCGTACGTGCCATTGGCACATGCCAACACGTTACCACTAGCCATTTTCTATCCCAAGCCGTTATCCAATTGTAGCGCCCGCGACTTGGCCAAGGTGGCCTTACGTGCCATTGACACATGCCAACACGTTACCACTAGCCACTTTCTATCCCAAGCCGCTACCCAATTGTAGCACCCGCGACTTGGCCAAGGTGGCCGTACATGTCATTGGCACATGCCAACACGCAACCACTAGCCACTTTTATCCCCAACCTGCTAGCCAATTTCCAAGGCATTCCGCACATGCCATTGGCACATGCTCCACTAGCGACTTTGGCATTGCCATTCGCACTCAAAGTGCAACTTGCGTCCAAGGAATTCCGCACATGCCAAATACTCCACCAAGCGACTTTGGCATTGCCATACGCACTCAAAGTACAACTTGTGGTCGAGACATCCCGCACATGCCATTGGCACATGCCGTAACGCTTCACTAGCAACTCTGGCATTGCCACTTGGGCCCACTCTCGAGACATCAACACAAACTGGGGGATGCTTTCTTGGGGTTTTGGTTTGGCGGTCACAGCGTGCAGCGTACAGCGTACACTGTGCTTGCCATAAAGCAAGGCGTGCAAGGAACGAATACGGTCAATTAAATAAGGAAATTTATGGTGAAAATGTTTTCACCATAAAGCCAACGGTTTCCATCTCCTCTGTTCTAATTGACACATTTACTCAATTCCTTAATGAGGCCAGGGTACGTTCAATCTCACTTGTATAAATAGGTTTCACCTATTCTGCCAAAACACACAAGTCTTGGTCATCAAAATACAATACTATCAGATTGCCACTTTTCAAGCTCTCTCAAAAGCTTCCATCACTAGCAAGCTTCCGCAAGCTTCTACACTTCTGATACAAGTCGATATACTACCTATCCAGAACTCTATGGTCTCATCACCCTTCTTCGCTATCCTCCCCAAATCAACCCTTCTCCTCCACTTTGTGACCGAAGCAAATCTGGAACAGCCATCTTCTTGGTTTAGGCCATAATTGTACAGATTGATATCCTGAATCAAAAGTGCTCACGTGCAGCATATTTGTTTAAGGGTTTAAACTAGTCTCTCCACCATCGAATTTACCAAATTCGGCATATGCGATTTTCTCCCATAAACAATTGGCGACCACAGCGGGACTTTCAATCTCTTGGTTACAATATCTACTCCTAGAAATCGATCTCGCATCTCGATACAAGCACCAACAGCAGAATCAGCCAATCGGTTTGGAGATCTGCGACTCAACTACCAGATAACCCAGTTGCCAGCCGTAAAAACTACACGGGAAAATGGGGACTCCGATTTGGGGACTGGCTGGCGGCTTTTTCAGCAAAAAACTGTTACCAACAACTGGGGACTTACTGGCAAAGTCACCGGCAAAACCACTACTTATACGAAAATAGGCATATTTGCGACGAAAGATCCATACAGCAAGTAAGTCTAGCCCTGGAAAGATGTCTGATCTGTTTTTGGGTTCTTAGTAAAACCATCATACCATTACTTCTTGTGTTATTGCTAGCACACACTTTCATAAAAATAATATTCCCTTCGCAAGGCATAATCAGAGTTATATATTAAAACCATTCATCCTAGAAAATAATCCAACATCTCAAAAAACATCAATCAACTACCAAAATCGTCAGACTCCGAAATCAAGCACCCAAAGTGTTCCTCGAAATAAACAAAAAGGAATCTAAAGGAGAAACATTCTAGGGAAGTTGTCCAGCAGCGGTTTAATCTTCTTAGCAAGACGGTCCTTCGCATCTTCAATAGTTGTTCTCTTCATAGCTAACACCTTGGACAACTCCTCAGCTTCCGCTTCTTGCCGTGTGATCTCCTCCGCAGAAGGGATTTCGACTACTGTATCCTTGAATTTCCGAATCTCAGCAAGATTTTCGACGAACCATGATGCATTGAATTCCTTCTCCACACACTCATCGCGGTGGTGTTCCCAATTAGCAATGACGTCTTCAGAAATGGTGTGGCCAGTCACCCCACACATGTCCTCAATAGAAGATAAAGCTTCTTCCACACGTTTAACCAACGCAATACGACTAGTGACCTTCCTGGTCGTATCCATGTGTCCATACTTTTTCCATATTTTGGTATACAACGCCTCGTATTTGGCTAGCACGCTGAAACCGCCGACCAACACGTGACCTGGGTAAGGAACCAAGTACGGAGGATCGAAAATGGCGCCTGCAACCAGATCCGCAATCTGCGAAGGGTTCTCTTTCGTATCTAAGCCAGCAACCAGAGAATCATTTCCCGGTCGAGCTGCATTCATACTTTGTGATTGATCAACTTACATCTCCAAGCCATCATCAGCGGTCACAGTATCTAAAGGCAGATTTTCAACTTCCATCTCTAGGTCATCACTGATGGTTGTTGTCACCAAGGGAAAGTCTTCATGTGCCTCCACCTCAGATCAATCTCTTGAGTCAAATTCCTCCTGCAAGATTTGAGTTAGACGTTTTCAAAGGGAGGAGGAAGAAAAAGAGGCGCGAAACCTACCGAGCCACTTTCCGAAAGGGGTCCAGCGCCGCTATCGGAAGAATCACCTTCACCTTCCGAACTTTCTTCTTTCTCTGGCGCATCACCATGGTGAGAAGGCTCGATACCGCCAGAATTACTCAAAGGAGTTACCATCTCCTGACAGCGAGCAAGAGCAGCAAAAGCATTAACACTACCAAAGCCCTGGAAAAAATAAGACACATACCTTCAGCAGAGATTCACATATTTGGAAACAGACCAGCAAAGAGGCGACACATACCTGGTTATTGGAAGAACTGAAAGACACAAGGTCTGCAGGAGGATCCTTTGAAGCCGTCTGAAACCCACCAGAACGGTTTTTCGTCCTCTTCTCTTTCACTTGGGGACTTTCAGAATTGCCAAACGACTTTCGCTTGAAATCTCTCAACAGTGGATAGTTCTTCAAGACTTCCTGGGGAGGCTTACCACGAACATTCTCCACTGCGTCATCCACAAACTTGGGAATCATAAGAATCTCACGGCACCAGAACTCGTTGTAACTAAAGGTCATCAAGGGTGCTCTCTCCGGTTGAAATAAGGGAAGACGGATACCTGGCCCAAGGGCACTGGCATCGAGGGAAGCACGCAATGAATCCTCAGGAAGCTCCATCCAGAAAGCAAGGGGCACCCCCTGATCGAAACCCATGTGACGAGCCGCGCGATCAATGTTGTACTCAGAAATCTAGAAATCCGCTCTAAAGAAAGACGGCATGTGACCGGGGATGCAACTTTGAATAAAAAAGTTTTCACCAACGTTCAAGTCGTCATCTGAAGACAAAATCACATCTGGAGCAGAAGCAAAAGTATAAATTTAAGTCATGGACCTATGAACTAGCTCCCCCAGGCGAAAATTGATCTCGTGTGATTTATCAAGAAGGCTAACCAAGCTCACACCAACTCTTGGACGCTTATTCTCCCATTGAAGAATTTAAGAGCCACCCCAACTCGCAGGAATCGTAGGCAACGGCTTTGGAGCGTACTTTTCAAAATTCTCCCATAGCCACGCTTGCATAAAAATGACGTGCACATGCGAATCCACTTTCATGAAACCATTAGAAACTCGCATATTCACGACTAAGTAATCCAGATGCGCGTGCAAGGATCCAAGGAATAGCCTGCCAATGGGGATAACTTCACCTTTCGCCAACTTCACGGAAATTGGTAGCAGCTCTGCCCTTATCTCCTTCTTGCCGGAACCGTCATCAAGAATGTCTCTAGACAACCAGAGGGCCAAAAATACTGCAACGTGAAGATCGCTGCTCTTCTATCTAGCCTCCAACTATTCTGAAAACCACTAAGATATCCACCAACTGTAAAAGCACCTTTCATCCTCTTTCTGGACGGAATCCTTCGACTTCACAGTAGAGTCTTTTCGGGAAAAATCTCCTAACTTAGCAGCAAGGTCATTTCGCATCTTCTTCTCTTCTCTGGATAATTGGATGTTAAGATCCCCGGTTACCGAAAGATTCAACAAGAGAGCCACGCTCTCCAAGGTGAAAGCTATTTCGCCCCATCTACAGATAATTTTGTGAGTGTCCGAGCACCACCTAGAGAGTAAATCAACCAAGCCCGGGATATCTTTCCTAATCTGGAGACTTACTGAAGCTCCGACGGCATTAATAATCCTCGCTCGAGTCAAGTTAAAATTTATATGCTCCTTACTCACCATAAATTCGACCCAAACATCAAAAGAATGCAATGGGCTTTGACACATCCTGAAGTAAATACTGGAAGAGGAATACACTCCTTTATGAAGACAAAACCGTATGGTATGCTCCGGCCGAACTGTGCGGGTCTCCTTTTCATTTTCACCATCAGTCAATAAAGTTGGCTCGAAGTCTGGAATATTCCTCCGAGAAGGAGCAAAGGGTTTGGTAAAGAGCTCATCATCTATGTTCGGTTTACAACTATCAACATCTTTCGACGAAACGGAGCCTTGTTCAGCACATACTGCTAGGGTTTGCACCTACAAATGGAAACAAGAGAAGTACTAGAAGACACACCTGGGTAGCCGGTTTCTCCTTTATCACTTTACCGCTAGCAAGGAAGAAGGAAGGAACAAAGCGCAATATAAAAGAAAGGACTTCATGTATATATATGTGAGCGGTTTCCACAATGGGGAAGGATTCCTTTTCTCCCAAAGCCGCGCGTATAAGGGAAATTTGGGCCCACAAAGGCGCCCAACTTCCCAACGGCCGCTCAAGCCCCATCAATGGCGCCAATACCTCCCAAGCACTCTCCCTTTGCGACGGTCTCACCACACCAGCCTCTCAACCTTGCGCCAGTTCCGCCTAAGCTAGCATGCTCCTTTTGTGTCGGTCCCACCAATCGTGCCGACCTGTCAATGTCTCCCAAGTCGCACCAGCTATCACGTATATCTCCCATCGGCCCCACCCGCCAGCGCACGCTCAGTTTCTAAACTCGCGCCAGCAGCTCAATGCTTCCCAGCCATCCATTTCCGCCAAATTGTGCCAACCTCCCGCTCCATGCAAAGATGCCAAGGACGAGGATTCCGAATCCAGTCTGCATCTCAGAAAAAAAGACAGATAAATCTCACATTTCTCTTTCAGATCTTGTCTTGGCACCATCTTATGCTTACCTCGCAACAAAGCTCCTGTTCCGAGCTAAGCAGGGGACTTAATGTCGATGGTGGATTTTAGATAAGGGGTAAAATCGTAAAACCCCATGACCTAGTGTTACCAGCAACACATTACCTACGAGCATTTAATTCAGGTGTCAATAATTAATGGGGGTATTTTTTCAAAATACCATATTAGGATTTTCAACACAGAACCCTAATTCCAAAACCAAGCCGCATACTGTGCACCATGGCAACGATGCCAAAACCAGGCCGCATACTGCACCATGGCAACAACGCCAAGCCGCATACTGCGCACCATGGCAACGGCGCCAAAACCAAGCCGCATACTGCGCACCATGGCAACGACGCCAAAACCAAGCCGCATACGGCGCACCATGGCAACGACGCCAAAACCAAGCCCCATACTGCACACCATAGCAACGACGCCAAATCCAAGACGCATACTGCGCACCATGGCAACGACACCAAAACCAAGCCGCATACTGCGCACCATGGCAACGACGCCAAAACCAAGTCGTATACTACGCACCGTGGCAACGACGCCAAAACCAAACCACATACTGCACCCACAGGCAACCATGCAAAACTAAGCCGCTATACCATTTGGCACATGCCAAAAATAGCACCCTAGGCTTGGAAACCATGCATCTAGGTCATCTTGGCCATGTGTGCCATTGGCACATGCCAACACGCACCACTAGCCAATTTCTAAGTCGCTATACCGTTTGGCACATTCAAAAAATAGCGCCCTAGGCTTGCAAACCGTGCAACTATGTCAACTTAGCCGTGCGTGCCATTGGCACATGCCAACACGTTACCGCTAGCCACTTTCTATTCCAAGCCGCTAACAAATTGTAGCGCCCGCGACTTGGCCAAGGTGGTCGTACGTGCCATCGGCACATGCCAACACGTTACCACTAGCCACTTTCTATCCCAAGCCGCTAGCCAATTGTAGCTCCCGCGACTTGGCCAAGGTGGCTGTATGTGCCATTGGCACATGCCAACACGTTACCACTAGCCACTTTCTATTCCAAGCCGCTACCCAATTGTAGCGCCCGCGACTTGGCCAAGGTGGCCGTACGTGCCATTGGCACATGCCAACACGTTACCACTAGCCACTTTCTATTCCAAGCCGCTATCCAATTCTAGCGCCCGCGACTTGGACAAGGTGTCCGTACGTGCCATTGGCACATGCCAACACGTTACCACTAGCCACTTTCTATCCCAAGCCGCTATCCAATTGTAGCGCCCGCGACTTGGCCAAGGTGGTCGTACGTGCCATTGGCACATGCCAACACGTTACCACTAGCCACTTTCTATCCCAAGCCGCTACCCAATTGTAGCGCCCGCGACTTGGCCAAAGTGGCCGTACGTGCCATTGGCACATGCCAACACGCAACCACTAGCCACTTTATCCCCAACCTGCTAGCCAATTTCCAAGTCATTTCGTACATGCCATTGGCACATGCCACACATGCTCCACTAGCGACTTTGGCATTTCCATTCGCACTCAAAGTGCAACTTGGGTCCAAGGCATTCCGCACATGCCAAATTCTCCACCAAGCGACTTTGCCATTTCCATCCGCACTCAAAATACAACTTGCGGTCGAGACATCCCGCACATGCCGCAACGCTTCACTAGCAACTCTGGCATTGCCACTGTCTCCCACTCTCGAGATATCAACACAAACTGGGGGATGATTTCTTGGGGTTTTGGTTTGGCGGTCACAGTGTGCAGCGTACACTACGCTCGCAATAAAGCAAGGTGTGCAAGAAATGAATACGGTTAATTAAATAAGGAAATTTATGGTGAAAATGTTTTCACCATAAAGCCAACGGTTTCCACCTCCTCTGTTTTAATTGACATATTTACTCAATTCCTTAATGAGGCCAGGGTACGTTCAATCTCACTTGTATAAATAGGTTTCACCTATTCTGCCAAAACACAGAAGTCTTGGTCAGGCAAAATACAATACTATCAGATAGCCACTTTGCAAGCTCTCTCAAAATCTTCCATCACTAGCAAGCTTCTACACTTCTGATACAAGTCGAGATACTACCTATCCAGAACTCTCTGGTCTCATCACCCTTCTTCGCTATCCTCCCCAAATCAACCTTTCTCCTCCACTTTGTGACCGAAGCAAATATGGAACGGCCATCTTCTTGGTTTAGGCTAGAATTGTACAGATTGATATCTCGAATCAAAAGTTCTCACGTGCAGCATATTTGTTTAAGGGTTTAAACCAGTCTCTCCACCATCGAATTTACCAAATTCGGCAGAGACGATTTTCTCCCATAAACACCAGGTTGCAATATCTATCTTATGTTGAATCACCAAAAGGTAATCGTTAAGATTAAGCCAATAACACTCTTAATCCAAAGAACTGTGTTGATGCCGATCTTCTCAATTAATCAATCCAATCTACCACAAGGATAAACGGATTATTAATTGGATCCTCTTTTACCAAAACAAGTATTGTGCACACCAAAGATTATAAAACCAAGTCTGAAATATTATATCTCTTCTTTGTCTTCAAATCTTCTTAGATCTATAATAAACACCTGCACAC
Source organism: Papaver bracteatum (assembly GCA_023529315.1). Classification (NCBI taxonomy): domain Eukaryota; kingdom Viridiplantae; phylum Streptophyta; class Magnoliopsida; order Ranunculales; family Papaveraceae; genus Papaver; species Papaver bracteatum. The sequence continues at coordinate 326,758 of JAJJWX010001832.1, forward strand.
AACTACTTGAATCTCTTGTGATCAATCACGCACAGAACGGAGTCTGTTAACAATGGATTAGCACAAGATCGTCTTTAGATCTAACAATAGTCTAAAGATCCATGTCGAAACGTTGAACTAGTTTGAGTGAATTTTATATCAGAAGAGAAGATTCTCAAGCATAAACAAACTAGGTGCAATCAAAGTTCAACCACCGTTAGTCAATCAAATCAATATGAAAACTAAATATAAACCAGAATATCTAGTTTCCTACCAACAGTACATACTAGAGCTTCTCAATCCCAAAGAAGACTTTAAACTGAACGGCCGTAAGAGATTTCGACTAATTAGGTTACTCTCCTCTCCGAATAGGCGGCTTCACCAGTAACAGTACAAAATAGGAAGTTTACTGTCACGAAGGATTAGTTTGCTAGAAATGCAAACTCAAAGTATTTATAGACAAGGAAGTTTGGACACCAAGGAATTTCCAAAACCGAAAATATTCTCAAGATATTTTTTCATATTAACCCAAATTCGGTTTTCATAATTCCTGTGAATGCACTGTCCAAATTTATGATCGAAATCTCCTTGGAAAATATTTAATTAGCAAATTCACATTATTAATTCTTATTTTCCATGTATAATTAAAAACCTTAATTAAAAGATTCTTAACTTATTTAAATTCGATCTTGGGATTTACTTCCTTCTTAGCTGTTAAGGAATATCTTTGAACAATAAAAGAATATACATTAATACGCGTATTCAAAGTGTGTCGACATCTTACTCTTGCAAGTCCTTTTTCATACTTACTCACTTGAAACCGATTGACCACACTTCCAAACAAGTTTAGAATTGGTTCATCTGACTTTTAAGAACTATGTGATTGATTAAGTAATACTCAATCACAAACCATGGGTGTAATGGTTCTACCAAAACAAGTTTCGGTTCTACCTCCATGTGAGTATTGTGCATAATCACACTAACTTACCAAAATTCGGCTGACTAGGTACTAGGATCGGTTCCCCACATATATTTGGTATTTAACTTGTATGCACTGCACATGTCCATAGGATCGGTTCCCCCTTGCCTAAAAACGTGTTGCACATGTTCATAGGATCGGTTCCCCTTTCTTCTATAAACCTTGCTGCACTTCATACAAGGATCGGTTCCACTTGTGATGTACTTTACCTCTTACTAGGATCAGTTCCCCTCTCCCAAAATTTGGTCAGACACTCACAAACCTGATCATACTCCAGGTGATTACTTAAGATAGGTTTCACTAATAAAAGTCATACAAATACATAAGTCAGGCCTCATGTGAATAGTTTTACCAACAACACAAACAAGTCATGAGCGGTTATACTAATCACACATATTGGTCATTCATAAGATTTGCAATGAAGAACAGCCCCAATAATGCCTGGCGATTTCCTTTTCGGTTCACAACACATATCATGAACTTACTTCCTTAAAACACATTTAAAAACATTGTTTCCTAGGACTAAATCCTTACCTCATACCCATATATAATCACAATAGCATTCATACGATTATGTCTATGTCTCATATACAAAGTTTAATGGTTAAGCAAGAAACTTCATACTGTATTCCTTAATACTATGTCTATCTAGAGTGTTCATGCTTCGTAGTTTTATGTTTTCAATATGCATGACTTGAAAGATACGTTAGGGAATAAAACAATTCAAGTCAAATATCATTAATCTCAAGTGGGAGGATGATGTTGTGGTTGTAGCTCCGTACTTCTTCACTTCTTCAAGTCTTCGCAATACTTGTAATGTCTCATCCTAATACTTTCAAGCTAACCTATACGAAGTTGATTCTAGTACATTTAAATCAAGCGACTCTTAAATAAGTTTTGGTTCACTAAAATATGATAGCCAAACTTGACATACCAATGCTTGGTGGGTTCAACCGAGTTATGCTCTAACATGTATATCAAAGAGTTATATCTCAATTTATCGATTCAATCCTTACTCAAGAAAATAGAAATTTACGAGTCTAATTGAATACAAGAGAAATTAACTTGAACAGTACCAAAGACCAATATTCAAGTATCAATCAATTTCAATCAACAACGAAAGGTCGAATTTCCCAATTGATTGATTCAACGCACAACCTGTGATATTTCAATTATATAACAAAATATAATGCGGAAAAGAAATAACACAGACACCAGAAGTTTTTTTAACGAGGAAATCGCATATGCAGAAAAACCCCGGGACCTAGTCCAGATTGAACACACACTGTATTAAGCCGCTACATACACTAGCCTACTACAAACTAACTTCGATCTGGACTGTAGTTGAACCCCAATTAATCTCACACTAATCCAAGGTACAGTTGCGCTCCTTACGTCTCTGATCCTAGCAGGATACTATGCACTTGATTCCGTTAGCTAATCTCACCCACAACTAAGAGTTTATACGACCCAAAGTCGAAGAATTTAATAAACAAATCTGTCTCACACATAAAAGTCTACAAGAATATATATAAATTTGTCTCCCACTGAAATACCTACAAGTTATTTTGTTCCTTATTTTGATAAATCAAGGTGAACAGGAACCAATCGATAACCCAGACTTATATTCCCGAAGAACATCCTAGAATTATCAATAACCTCATAATAATCTAAATCGTATGATGGCGAAACTAGATATTGTGGAATCACAAACGATGAGACGAATATGTTTGTGATTACTTTTCTATCTTGCCTATCAGAAAAATTAATCTCGAGCCAATTTTACAATTTTACTCAGATAATAGAAATAGCAAGATCGGATCATGCAACTACAGAGAAAATAGTTGGGTCTGGTTTCACAATCCCAATGAAGTCTTCAAGTCGTTAACCTACAGGGTCTCGGTAGAAACCTATGGTTAAAGGAAAATCGACTATAACTTATATAACTAGTATCACACAGGATGTGTGGGAATTAACTTTCCCAGTTGCTAGAGTTCTCATTTAAATAGTCTCCAAATAAGGGTTTGCAATCTAAGTTACCTTGGTTAAAAAGCATTCAACATTCACCGTTAGATGAAAACCTGATTAGATTCAAGCTAATATCTTTCAACCGTTAGATTGAACTTATCTTTTTATACACAAATGAAATATACGTCATTTAGGTTTGTGTTACCGTACCTAAACATGTACAAGTTGTTGGTTCAACAGTAGTTAACCAAATGGTTAGCCATATGAGCACTTTCATATCAACCTTATTCATCTTCACCATAACTAGTTCAAATGACTCAAATGAACTAGTTCAAGAGTTTTTCAATTGCTTAGATCTTATAGAAGTATACAAGACACAATCGAAGCAAAAATTGGTTTTGATTCACTCGAATCAATTCATGAAATTTATAGCCATGGTTTGCAAATATGCATTCCTTAGTTTATATAAATTTAAGTTCACGAATAAACCAATTTTAGAAAGTAACACACTTAAGTATGCGTACTTAAGTAACCGGATTTGAGTTTGTTTTGGTTTCCAAACTCAGCAGAAATTCACGGACGTGAACTTTCCGCCAGTATGCGTACGGGTACGCATACTTAGGTAACCAGATTGAGTTGGTTTTGATTTCCAAACTCAGCAGAAATTCAAGGACGTGAACTTCTTCTAGTATGCACACGGGTACGCATACTTACCCAGTCTCCATCAACCATTTAGTACACACATAAGTATGCATACATTTGGTTCCTGGTTTTGGACTTATACACTAATGTGCGAACATACTATATGCTTATATCCTAAGATGGTTACATGTTCTAAACTTTTTATTTCAATCATTGAAACATTCTTAGAGGATGTTAAATAGAGGTTATTCACACACTATTTTTCATCAAAGTAATTTCAAGATATTGAAATAATCAATCATGACTTTCGTCGTAAAGATGAACTTGGCCAATGCGAAAGCTTACCAACACATATTTCGAGAGAGAGATAAACTCGGCTTGAAATAGCAAATGTGTATAATCGAAGTCTATATAGTAATATGACTTTTGTCTCAAGATAGGAGATATATTATATAGACTTTTTGAGTGATAGATAAGTTCAAGTCTCCACATACCTTTTAGTCGATGAAATTCCACCAGTTCCTTGAGTAGTTCTTCGTCTTTGTATGATGAACGTCATGGAGTCTAGAGCTCAACTACACTTTCTATCCTAGTCCGAGACTTAGGTATAAGTAGACTATAAATCAAGACTTATAATTTTGGCAACTAAAATTGACAACAAGCTTGATATAGCAACGCTTACGAGTTCGACCGAGCAGTTCTCTAACAATTGACGACACTCATTATGCATGGATTCATTAATTATTTATGTTCTTGACTGTGTTGATGATATTGATCACATTTCATTGCACTTTAGCAATCACAGTTAAAAGGGTTTAACATTCATATTTTTCTTTCCATTCATTATTAATTAGATCTATAATCCCTTTGAAACCGCTACAATCCAAGTTATTCAAATCTTCTACCACATTTCAAAACATAAAAAATAAGCTATGTTAGGAAGGAATAAAAGTAAAAACATAAATTATTTACGGGTTAAAAATTCAATGATTTCCTAAAGAGACTAACATAGAGATATCATGAAACATAGGAATTTTAAAGATAATAAAAAATATATTTTCTAAATATCATCTCGAGATGCGTGTACATCCAACATGTGATAAACAAGGGCTAAGAAGCGAACCCTTATAGTCATTGTCACAAGGGTGACCTCGTATTTTTTTTTAATAAGAAAATAGGGTAATCCCCGAAGTCACATAAAATACTGATAGTGATCTTGTATGCCCAGATGGTGTTTCATAAAATTCAAAAAAGAATTAACATCACAGGTACTAGACAGACCTTCCAAAAGACTAAGAATCGCCAAATTCCTCGCAACACTATTTTCAAAAGGAGGGATCATAGAAAGAGTTTTGATACCCTTCATACATGCCCGAAAGTTTAAATTGTATTCTTCCTGCAACCTGATTGGAGCTTTTGTGATCTTGCTTAGTTCTTTCCGAGTAGCTTCAAGAATTTTCAAATTGTCACCCTCGATATGAATCATCTGAATAATCAAATCTTGTCCCCACTTGATCATCGTCAATGAAGCCGCTTTTTTCTCTAATTCCTCTCAATCGATTCCTGCTGCATAGATACACTTAGACCCTGAGAATGCCCATGTATGATCACAACAAGTTAGTGCAATGCTATATTTATTGTAAATTAAATCCCATACAACAGCAACATTAATTTTCACTATTAAAATGGGTGGATTTATTATGCAGTCTGAGTTAGAGATAGTAATCTTCTCCTCCTTTTGTTAATACCTCATGCATTTATCATTATTGTTAAGTAAAGCAGTGATACTATATTTAGATCACATCTAGTTTTCCAAATCCTCCACATTATAGTGGCCATACTCTCTGGCCAGTTAAGGGTTCCTCTGTCCCTGATATAGGTTCTAGTAAACCAATTGTTAACCCAATCCAAGAAATGCATCTGATTATTAATAATAAAGTCAGTATTAAGACCACTATTGAAAATGCTTAAAGTAAATTCACAAAACATAAAGATGTGGTTTAGAGTTTCCTCATGTTGCTCACACATTGGACATAACATGTTTATGGTTGGAATGACTCTTGCCATTCTTTTATTGAGAGGAAATATATGATGGAGACATATCCATAAAAACAACTTTATCCTTGGAATTGTGTTCAAATTCCGGACCCTTCTTCGGGTTTTTCTTTCATGATGTTGCACCTTTTGACCTGTTGTAACTATTTGGTTGTAAAGGGATTTGGTAGTGAACTTCCCCTTGGATTACAACTTTCAAACTAAGATGATCATTTTCCTCTTTACCAATGCTTATTTTATTGACTATATCCACCACTTCAGTTTAGAAGCAGGTACGCAACTTAATGATGATCCATTTCCACTCTTCTCCCTTACAATCCAATAACTCAACAACAAATTTGAAGCTCCTTACTTTGTTGATGATATGGTTGCATAGTACCTTATACTTCAGCATAACATAAATCCTCCAAGATGTTGTTCTTTTTTCCATTACCCACTACTCAGACTAAATTGTTTATAATCCTCGGCATGTCTTTGTTTATATTCTTCCACCCCCATGACGCTATCGCAGGGTACTCTATCTCACTATTGAGTAGACTATGATCAGGATAGTACTTGTGCTTCATTACTTATGCCAACAAAGCATCAGGGAACTGAACTAGGCTCCAAGTAATCTTTGATAACATCGCATTGTTGAGTCTGCAGATTAATTAACCCTTTGGATGGGGTTCATCTTTTTCCCAAAAAAATTCCTTTGGATCATATTGATCTTGTCCGACACCGTAACAAGAATTATAAATCAGTTCATTTGGTACATAGGAATAACAGTTGTTGAGGTATGTATCAAAGTGGACTTAGCAGCACAAGAAAGACTCTAAGGTTTCCAAATTTGAAGCTTATTTTCTAGTCTGACGACAACATTTTGAAAGAACCAACTTTAGAAGTGTGAGTGAATAATAGGGAGCCTAAGTACTTGTCATTCAGGGCTATCCTACTAACTCCCAAAATGTTACTGAATGTATCAATAGTGACTTTGTGAGAATTGCTACTAAAAAATATCCCAGACTTCTTTATTAATTGCCCCGACGCATTACTCTCTCTTTCTAAAGAGTTGGCAGAAGAAAAGACCAGAAGGTCATCCGCGAAAAGAAGATGAGATATTGGTGGTGTATTAAAACCCACCTTTATCTCATGAATAAGATTAGACTCTTCAGCAATTGATATAACTCTAGACAATACTTCCATACACAATATAAAGAGGTAAGGAGATAGAGGATCTCCTTTTCGAAGGCCTATATAAGGGAAAAATTTATACCCCGGTACACCATTAACCAACACTAAACAAAAGACAGTAATGATACGTTGGTTCACCAGATTGCACCACTCCTCACCAAAACCTAATTTTCTCATGACATCTAACAGAAATTTCCACTCGACCCTGTCAAACGCCTTTGACATATCGATCTTGATGCCCATCAGGAATTCATTACCCCTTTGAGATCTCATAGTATGTATTATTTCATGCACAATTAACAAATTATCGGAAATCTGCCTACCCGGCACAAATGCGGGTTGGTAGGGATAAATAAACTTTGATAATAGACATTTTACCGATTTGCTAGATTTTTGGAAATAATTTTGTAGACAATGTTACTCAAGATAATGTTTCTATAGTCACTAGATGACTGCGGGAGTTCTATATTAGGAATTTGGGATAAAGTATCATTTATTTCCCCCAAAATGAACCCAAAAGTAAAGAAACTAGTGACCATATTGAAAAAAACATCTTTTACCGCTTCTTAATTTTTATGAAAGAACCTTGGAGTAAAGCCGTCTAGGCCTGGAGATGTGTCAGGTAGGGCTGCCAACGGGTACCCAATTACCCGGAACCGAACCGGGCCCGGGTGTGTCGGGTCCGGTTTCGGGTCCCAAGATTGGAACTGTTATCAAAATCAATACCCGGAGGGTAAGACCCGTTAGGAACCGATAAGTTTCGGGTCCTAACGGGTATTACCCGCCGGGTATCAGTTACCCGAATATCTATGTTTTACTTGTTAATTTTACATAAAATAGAAAGATTTAGTATAATTTCGTTCAAGTTTTTTTTATTTATCCTTCATATTCTTATGTTTAATCCTAAATGAAAATTTTACATAGAAATAATAATAATTTTATATAAAAAATTATTAGATTCAAGCTAATACAACAAATATCAAAGTAAAATATCAAAAAGTTTAGTTAATTTTTAAGGACCCGATAAATACCCGGACCCGACGGGTAATTAGTGTTTTTATCGGGTCCGGTTCTGAGTCCATCAATTTAGGAACCGGACCCGGAACCGGTAGGACCCGGAACCGATTAAAATTACCGGTTCCGGTTTCGGGTAGCACACTACCCGGACCCGTTGGCACCCCTAGTGTCAGGCTCCATGGAAAAAACTACATGTTTCAGCTCATCTAAAGATGGTCTATGAGTAAGCATAATGTTATCTTCAGAACTAACTAACTGGGGAAGCATGTTTAGATAGACAGTACTCAGTATTAGTAGTAACTTTTCTGAAGTGCTCAGTAATTGTTGTTGTTACGCATTTTCTTCCTTCCACCTAATTCCCGTGCTGGTCTTTGATTGCTTCAATCACATTTCTCCTCCACCTATTCTGAGTTTTTTGTGTGGAACTAACTTGTATATCTATCCCCCAACTGAATATCTTGTTCCCCGCTCTTGTCCTTCCAGAAGATCTCCTCCACTTTGTACCAACGAGCCAGAGTTTCCTCTCTCTGTCTTATTTCATGGGACCTATTGTTAAGATTCTGATCAGAAATGACTCTTTCTAGATTGTTTTTAGCTCTATTGGTGTTGGTTCTGATATCTCCAAACGAGTGTATATTCCAAAGCCTTATAATTTTTTTGGTGGTATTGAATTTTCTTACCGTTCTATGAGCATTTCTGCCTAAAATATATAAGTGTTCCAGGTAGTAGAAATGATGCCTAAGCATGATTGATCATTGAGCCAAATTCCCAACACATTGAAAGTTTGTGGCCAGAGTTAGGTAGATAGTTGGTATTGAGCATGATTTCCCAACTATCTGAGCCTACAACAACCAGGTGCTTAACAGTAGCTTTCTTATTGCGATCACAAAAATCGTAGCTAGCCAGCACTTGTATCCCAAGAAACCCAGGTCTTTTAGACCAGCCAAGCCTAAAAGATGAATGATCTTTTCTGCTTCAGATTTGTTGAAAGGGATATTTTGACTTAGGTGCCCATAAAATGGTACGCCTTTGCGTTTGGTGCCTAACTTTGTCCAACTTTGAGTTAGGTGCCCAATGGATCCCAGTCAAACACAGTCAATACGTTGATTGTGACCCACTGGGCACCTAACTCAAAGTTGGACAAAGTTAGGCACCAAACGCAAAGATGTACTATTTTATGGGCACCTAAGTCAAAATATCCCCACACGGGATTCAATTACGATTATACCACACTTTGGGGTACCTTAACTTATCATAAATTCATGAAATTTTTACAGTAAGTTGCTTACATATAGAGAAACAACAAGTCCAAAATCCACTTGATTCTAACTGTTCATCAAAAATATATACACACTTCAACATGGCTGCTTTCAGCATCTAACACAAAGAATTCAGTTACGATTATACCACACTTTGGGGTACCTCAACTTTTCATAAATTCATGAAATATTTACAGTAAGTTTTGTACATATAGAGAAACAACAAGTCCAAAATTCACTTGATTCTAACGGTTCATCAAAAAGATATACACACTTCAACATGACTGCTTTCAGCATCCCACACACGGGATATTTTGACTTAGGTGCCCATAAAATGGTACGCCTTTGCGTTTGGTGCCTAACTTTGTCCAACTTTGAGTTAGGTGCCCAGTGGGTCACAGTCAAACACAGTCAATACGTTGACTGTGACCCACTAGGCACCTAACTTAAAGTTGGACAAAGTTAGGCACCAAACGCAAAGACGTACCATTTTATGGACACCTAAGTCAAAATATTCTTTGTTGAAATAACCACCCCTTTTCTCATACGCATATAAAGGACGACCTTGTTACATCAGCACTCTTTCTAAATATCATTTGTATTCTAGTTTCTAAATGTATTCTAGTTTCTAATTTCTAAATGTCAGTTGTATGCTAGTTTCTAAATGTAAATACATAGACATGCAGGCTACAACTACACATCGCGCATACGACTTAGCCAATTCACTCATAATTAGGTGTCATCTAGTATATTTAAATCAAGGGGACGCATCACATCTTGGTGACGATCTAATTTTAATCCAACTTGATCAAGATGTATGTATTATGCTTTTTTAAGGACATGACATTTTCTTACGGGGCATGTCACCGTTGAAGAAGCAATTGTAGGTTACCACGTACATCAGAAGACTTCCAAAGAAGTCTTCGTTACCTCCTATAAGGCTATAACTGGCTGGAAGGAGACTGGCAATATTTAAGAGAGAGTGATTAGCATCTAATCTCGTATTATCTTCCCTCTAAAACAACATTACTCCTCATTCTTTCTTTTTTACTTTAATTTTATTTTCATTTCCGAGTTTGATCAGAGGTAACGAGAATTAAAGAACAGGTATGTCTAGCTTTCCCGACGATATCATCGTCAATATCTTTTCTAAGTTACCGGTAAAAGATATTTCACGATTCAAGACTGTATGCAAATCATTTTGTGAATATGCATCTTAATTATTCTATGCACAACAAAAACTTTAATCTCATGATTACCGGACCAAACCATGTTCACTTTGTAGATGATTGTTATAAATCATTAATGTCCTCGCCGTCATCATTGCCGCCGACATGTTATCAAGAGCAGGTCTCGGAAATCAATTACCCCTTCGACTCATCGGAATGTATTCAAAGTTTGGGGTCTTCTAATGGCTTATGTTGTTTGATCTTTAATGGAGACAAAATTTTCTATTGGAATCCCTCCACTAAGCATCACAAGCTGGTGCCGCCACCAGCCTTACCGACCGAAATTTCACACAACAAAGCATATCAGTTATCCAGCAGAGACGGATTTGGTTACGACAGCAAAGTCGAAGATTACAAATTGGTTAAAATGGAAATCGCTTATGGCGATGGCCAATATAGTCATACGGTGAACGTCTATTCATTACTATCAGATACATGGAAAAGCATACTAAACCTCCCATCTTACCTCTGCGGATTAACTAGTTATCACGGAGCAGCGCCTGGAGTGTTCGTCAATGGAGCGATTCATTGGATATTATACTGCTGGACGGAAGGTCGGCAAATTCTTATATCCTTCGATATTAGCAATGAGACACTTAGTGAAACAATGCAACCAAAACATATCGTTGACAAGAAGTTCCATATAACAAATATGAGCACATTGGAAGGCCAGCTTTGCTTGTTGGTTAGTGAAGGCAATAAAATGAGTCTTGATGTGTGGGTGGCGAAAGATTACCGATTGAGTGAATCCTGGACTTTACTGTTCACCATCAATGCCCAACAAACATCTATATTTCGTTACGTTAGAGGTTTCAAGGCAGTACAGGCTTTCAAGAACGGTGAGGTTTTATTCGAGAAGGATAGAAGCACTTTGGTAATAATATATCATTCCTGCTTGTTACAAAGTGTACTCTAAACATGGAATACAAGGTAAATATATCATTCCTGCTTGTTACGAGCAGCCCTTGCCTTGTGCTTGAGCTCAGCTCTTTTCCACTTAACCATTAGTTGGCATAATGAAAAGAGTGTGTTTACCTGTGGATAATAATAACACATTCATAAAAAGTGCCGAGATAAATGAAGGCGACAACCACCTGGTGGGTGATGAAAATAAATAACTGGTTAAAGATTACTAACCAGGACTATGATTGAAATGATCAAAAGAGGCCCAGACCAGAGTACCGACAGAAAAATTCCACGCGGATCAAAATAATTCTGACCTGCAAAACTTTTCCAGTTGCTAGCAAGAATAGTATTAATATTTTCTGCGAAGTATACACCAGCCACTGCACATTAACACCAATGTTGAATACAACTTTCAGTATCATGAAGAAGTAAAAGATAGGTAGTTTCGACTGAAAGAAACTGATTTCCAGGGAGAGCGTGGTTTTCCTGGACCACATACAGCTCATTAATCAGGGCAGCTTATTGATCTATAGAGTTTTTTTCCTGTGTATCAACGAAAGGAAAAGTACTTCCACCAAAAACACATTATAAAACAGGTTGTTGTTGGAATACTAACGATAAATATTAATCAGAAAAATGTAATCGTAAAACCACAAAACAGATTGAGTCCACAAAATGAGATACAAGAAAAGAGAGATGCAACCATGATAAGGGATGATAGAGATGGATCGAATGGAAAGCAACAAAAGAATATTTTGAGGTGTAGTTTCCATTTTCTAGCTACACTCACAGGGTTCTTCTGGCATATATTTCAGCACTTTTCCTCAAAAACCTAACATACTTAGATTTGAAATTTTCTAATGTAAGTTTTTTCCATCGAAATATAAAATAAGAAAATAATAGTTTTTGTGGGTCCATAGAATTCATTATTACATATGAACATCTAAATGGTATATCAAATACTGCATGGTAGATATTATGAGGCCAAATGAGATCATACAGTTTCAGTACTGAGGGATGACAAAGAAAAAGATAGTGGTGCAATGCCCATCACATAGAAGCATTGTGTATTTCTGGCCGAACTCGGGGACATCAACATAATTTGGGCAACTCTCATAAAGAAAGTTCTTAAATTTTGTTTTAATGACAAACGCTAGCTAGAATATCTGCTACAAATCTATATTTCATTGAGTTTCGCAAACCTGAACCTAAGTTATCTGTTAGCATATAACAGTATAATAAGAAAATGAAAGGAAGTTGAGGGACTCAGAATCTTACATGCCACAAGAAACAAGCACATTTGGAAGTTGATGTTTTTCCTTGACAAGATGGTTGTTAGCAGCAAAGCAACATGGAACGATATTAAGCCAATTAACCAAGGTTCCTGTAAAACCAACAGGATAATTACTGCCAGACACAATAGGCTATCCAAATAAAGGTAAATAGCAGCCAATAACTCAACAAAGGAGTCAAATATCAAAAATAATATGCAAAATTGCAAAGATATGTATAAAGAACTCATGTCCTTAATGAGAATCACTCAGCATATCTTTAACCAAATGAACAAATAAACCAGAAATCTGGAAACAATCAATGAATGACTATGGTGTGGCTAAAACATTAACGTCCCCTTCAAATAATTTCAATTGCCTACAAAAATATCCAAAGCTAGCCAGCTAGAAAAGAAAAACAAAATGGAGACTCGAAAACCTCTACAACCTTAAACTTTCCCAATTGGTAATTTTAACACGCTTTTGGTAATCTAACATTTCCTATGGACTTGAATGTCACTAGAGACGACACAGTTACGGTGTAAAACGGATCAGCTCAGCATAGAAGTACACTCCTACTTTGTAACCCTAATTCTTGAAATTATAAACCCTATAGTTCCAGTAAACAATTGGATCTCAATTTCACAATACTAAGTAAATCTGAGCAACCGTAAACATTTGATGCAATGCAAACCCTAAGTACTAGGAAGTTGTAATACCTTCCAGTCGATTGCGTGGAAGAAACCAATAAAAATGTCAACAGCGGGTTGAAGTCCAGTACGAAGCTCTCCACTGGATCTCTCGACGAGATCTGACATGAACTCTATGTGTTCCTTCATTGCTGATTTTAGCTCTTCCATGAACTGAGACATAGTGAGCAGAATAACCAACCTTCTCGAATGAGGAATGTTAGGACTCCTAATACTTCGGTTCCAGAACTTAAACACAAAATATGCACCCTCCCGGTTTGAGGACTGCCCTAATCTGTTCTGAGAATACCTGGTCGGGGGTATGAAAAGCCTAGTTTTTTTAGGGGCCAACAAAAAAGATTTAAGGGCTAATAATAAAACAAAATAGGATCACCCAAACGTAAATGAGTTATCCCTTATTTCGCATATTTTTTAATGGCAAAATTGCCCTTACATATTCGGAGGTTTATATTGTTACTCGAACCTCCGAATATAGAGTGGCCCAAAAAATCAGATTTTTGGAAAAAACTCAAATTTTCGAAATGAAAAACACGACTACATTCGGGAGATAAAAATCATGAATATCTCCCGAATGTGGGAAAAAACAGAAAAACCCTAGAAGTAACTCATAATCGGAAGACAAGTAACTCATTTGACCTCCGAATATTTGTTGGCTCCCAAATGAGAACCACCATGAGCCTCGGCACTACTATATTCGGAGGTTTATATTGTTACTCGAACCTCTGAATATAGAGTGGCCCAAAAATCAGATTTTGGAAGAAAAAAACTCAAATTTTCGAAATGAAGAACACGACTACATTCGGGAGATAAAAATCATGATTATCTCCCGAATATGGGAAAAAACAGAAAAACCCTAGAAGTAACTCATAATCGGAAGACAAGTAACTCATTTGATCTCCGAATATTTGTTGGCTCCCAAATGAGAACCACCATGAGCCTCGGCATATAGAGCCTTGGCACTACTATATTCGGAGGTTTATATTGTTACTCGAACCTCCGAATATAGAGTGGCCAAAAAATAAGATTTTGGAAAAAAAACTCAAATTTTCAAAATGAAGAACACGACTACATTCGGGATATAAAAATCATGATTATCTCCCGAATGTGGGAAAAAAACAGAAAAACCCTAGAAGTAACTCATAAGAAGACAAGTAACTCATTTGACCTCTGAATATTTGTTGGCTCCCAAATGAGAACCACCATGAGCCTCGGCATATAGAGCCTTGGCACTACTATATTTGGAGGTTTATATTGTTACTCGAATCTCCGAATATAGGGTGGCCCAAAAATCAGATTTTGGGAAAAAAAACTCAGATTTTCGAAATGAAGAACACGACTACATTCGGGAGATAAAAATCATGATTATCTCCCGAATGTGGTAAAAACAGAAAAACCCTAGAAGAAGAAAAAAATGAAACAAAATTCATTCAAATACTTTGACATTCGGAGGCATACTTCTTATTTTGTCTACCGAATGCATTCGGGGGATAAAAATAATATATTACCTACCGATTATGTAAGGGCAATTTTGTCATTAAGAAATATGCGAGATAATGGGTAACTCACTTTAGGTTTGGGTGACCCTATTTTGTTTTATTGTTGGCCCCTAAATCCTTTTGAGTGGCTCCTAAAAACGCTAGGATCCCCACAATCCTAATGCCTATTTAGTTGGTTAGGGTGTGTCCTATAGATATTTAAAAGTCTAAATTGCCCTTCCATCTATTTAAACTTAATCAATAAAAAAAAAACTAAAATCAAAATCACTTTTTCTTTCGTCTCTTCTCCTAATCAATACAAGTGATTATGATGGACAACAACCCAACAAAAAATTGATAATCATAACTCAATCAGAAAAACCAACATGAAACTGATGCACTATTTCAAATTCCTCAACCTTACCCAATGGTTATGTGAAGTTTAATTCGGCACGAACCCGTAAGTCCTTGTTTTTTTGAAATAAGTAGAAAAATTAGGTAGGTTTGCAAAACCAGTTACGGCAAGGTATCCTCAATTTGCTAAAAATAATTTTATTATCTGAAACTTCTACGGTTAGAAAACTAAAAAATCCTAACCGTAATATAAAAAATAAATAAATGCATGTGTAGTTACGGTTAGAAACCTAACCGTAAATATTTTAACGGTTAGTTTCGACTCTCAAAAAGCTAACCGTATATATCCCTGAATAACAACATTTTCAAATTTTAAAAATTAGTTACGGCTGGTTTGATATAAAATATACCAACCGTAATTTTAATACGGTTGGATTTTATTTATTTTTTAAGTAACCGTAATAAAATCTAGTGTTATTTTATACTACTCAAGTCAAAGTTACAGTTGGCTTTGTAATGGTAAGTTGTCAGCCGTAGTATACTTACAGTTTGTTACGATTTCATGTAGTAAGCGTAGATCCTCTTGATATGAATCCTTACAAAAACTGAACAGGGAACACGAGGAGTTTTTATTGCTTGTTCAAAATTCAAAATTCTTACACCCAGATGGCTACCTCCAATTGGTTATTTATAGCCCGTACATGAGTTCAACATGATGGACAATTCATACTCGTATGCCAATCTAGTAAGATATGATTCTTCATGAATGTACGTTTATCCAAGGAGATATTTATCCATTATACGTGTCTATCTTTTGACCGATTCACTCAGTGGGTCAGCCATCCAAAACTTTACATAGTACAAAGTCAAAAGGCCTTACACATACATGTACCAAACTACACAAACTTGAACATGTATGAAAAAAGTAGAAATATTATGGGATTTACTCATTCCACATATTTGTAATAGGAATAACTAAAACTGAGTTACGATCGGGTACGAGAAGTCAAAATCCCAACCGTAACTTGTTTATAGTTGATTCCAATAAATGAAAACTCAACCGTAACTGGTTTATGATTGGGTTTTCCAATTCTAACCAATTATAATTATGAGTTCATTATCACCTAACCGTAAATCGGCCTTACGGTTGGATATGAAGGAAGGATCCAATCGTAAATCGATCTGAAATTCTAAAATTTTCCAATTTTTTTTTTGTGGTTTCACCAATTTTAGCCATCGATTTCTTCACTTTGGTTGAATCAAATTCTAGGGTTTTAAAATAAATCCCTCAAAAAATAATTTTTCCTCTACTTTTGTTTCCACCAAAGCTAGCACCTAATTTAATTTAGTTTATTCACTAAGTATAAGAGAAAACTTATTAATCTAATCACTAGCTAATTAAATTATTAACACTAACTAAATGAGGGCTATTTTAGCCATTATGAAAATATTTTGGATACGAGGTGTTAGAGCATTGCTCGGTTGAACCCACTAACGTTGGTATGTCAAGTTAGTTGTCAATTTTAGTTGCCAAAATGCATTCTTGATTTAGCATACTAAAGATAGTTTCGGACTAGATTAGGTCTAAGAAGTTGTATCGAAACTATCCTTAAAGGATGAAGATTGAAGACTACAAGAAGATATCAACAAGTACTTCATCAACAAAGGTATGTGATTGATTTCATTTGGATTCTTGTTCAATTTTACCTTTTTAATCTATCAAGATAAATGCTCACTCTATGGAACAATTCCTATGACGGCAAATGTACATTTATGTATATATACTAGAGGTTATTTGATTCATGACTTTGGTGATAATAACCTTTATCCCTATAAAGGATACCATGTTATAGTGAATGATCTTACGGATTCAACGACCCAAGAATCACTCAATTCTAAGTTATAACGATGAAGTTATGAGTGATTTATTAAAGTAACAATTATAAGTGTTGATGTAATTGTTATAGTTCGTTAGTAGGAACAATCCATAGACTGTTTGTAATGGTTCACGGACTTGGGCCCAACTACGTGACTAGAAGTCTTTTTTAGTCAAGTTGGCGATGTTTCCTTATCTAGGCAAGTTTGCTATTACTCCAAACATCTTTGATTACCATATTAAAGTGTTTGTGATTCCTTCCTAATCTAATTTTTGATTTATTCACATAAATATAATTTGCTAAATTAATTATTTATTTAATTATTTTGGCAAGAGTTGTAACTTAGGAACGACTCCCAAAATTAGGAGAGTCTTGAAAAAGGAAAATAGCTATGCTTAGATTTCAAGCTACCTTTCACTATAAATAAAGGGTTCGTGAGTGCTGCACGTTTTCATCCCCTTTGGAAAATTGGTGTTAGCTTCACAAGGTTGCTTTCCATTTTTCTATTCTTCGTGAACAAGAGTGAGATAAGAGTCTTTGTACTGGGGATCACAAAGCCAAGTTGAATCTAATCTTCGTGATTGATTATACAACTTGTAATCTAGGTTTTTCACCTTTTGTCTATTCTAAGGTTTTCTCTTCTGATATAAAACCATTCAAGAGTTGTTAATCATAAACCCTAGGTTTTGATAGATTTCAGTTTCCGATCGTATACCAACACTTTTTAGTCGAAATCGGAATCTAGAAAGAAAACTTCGATTAAGGTATCTCGTAAAAATCCTTAAGAAATTTTAAACAAGATATCTCTAGATTTATCTAGTTGTTCTTGTTGTAGAATTATTGGGTTTTCTTAACTTGGAAATTGGTCTTTGAATCACCCAAGTTCACTTTCGAAAATCAGGTTCACGGACTTCTTGTGAGTACGCATACTGATTGTAAGTTAAAACCCTAATATACAAGTTTGTTTTGATTTCACTACTTTTTATTTGGTAGTTGTTCAAACCAAACACAAGATTTCCAAAACCTTGATTTACATTTAAAGGGAAATCAAACCGGTGTTTTGTGAAAATAAAATATCGAATCGTATCAATCATGTTGTTGTATCTTCTAAAGAGAGCCTTGGGTTCTGCTAGAAGATTCACGTGAAGAATTTCTAAAGAGAATCGGTGTTCTGCTAGGAGTTCTATAAGAATACAGCTAAAGAAGGTATTACATCTAGTCCAAATAGGTAGTAGGAATTTGGTGTAACAACTTATAATCAGTGTGTGTTTATTCTGGACTAGGTCCCGGGGTTTGTCTGCATTTGCGGTTTCCTCGTAACAAAATTTCTGGTGTCTGTGTTATTTCTTTTCCGCATTATATTTTATTTATATAATTGAAATAATAAAGGTTGTACGTTAATCAATCATAGTTGTTAAATCCAACCTTGTTTGTTGGATACAACTTGATTGATCTTGAACACTTGATTTTGTAATTTTCACATTGTTAGACCAGTACGGACTAACCCTGTTTCAAGTGGACACCGTGTTGAAATATTCCTTTAGTGATTGTTTTTTAAAGAGGTTTATACACGGTGTATATTGAATATGTTGTGATTAACACAAAAGATTTTGGTTCAAGAACTTCACACTAAAATCAGGTTTACGGACATGCTTCTGTTTAACCAATGATTGTATTGAGTAAGAGATAAATTCTTTAGTATTATTCTTTGATTGAGTTTTCACTCTCGGAATATTATTGAGGTTTAGTACATACAGATTTCCAAACGAAATATTGGGTGTGGTTGTTAGACCCCCACTTTTTCAAGAGGTTCTTGAAATTACTAATGAGGGACCCATTTTTGTGAACTTATCTTTGATAAATATTGGGTGTGGTTGTTAGACCCTGATTTGGTGAACTTATCTTTGATAAATATATGCCAGCATAAAGTCTTTGATTTCTAGTCTACTATAGCTAAGGTCTCATACTAGGATAGAAAGTGTAGTTGAGCTCAAGAACTCCATGGAGATCATCATACAAGACGAAGGACTACTCAAGGAACCAGTGGATCTTCATCGAATAAAAGATTTGTTGGACACTTGAACTTATCTATCATTCAAAAGTCTATCTATTCTATCTCTTATCTTGAGACAAAAGTCGTATTACTATATAGACTAAGAATATACACATATGATATTTCGAGCTGAGTATATCTCGCTTATCTATTTCTCAAATATGTGTTGGTAAAGCTTTCGCTTTAGTCAAGTTCATCTTTACCTAGTGAAGAAAGTCATGTTATGTTTTAATCATTTTGGAAATTACTCTGACGAAAAATAGATTGTGATTAACAACTATATAACATCCTCTGAGAATGTTTCAATGATTGAAATGAGAGTTTAGATAATATAACCATTGAAGGATATAAGCATTGTTGTGGCAACACACACACATATATATATATATGTGTCCTTATTGCTTGAACCGAAGTTTGCGAACTTTGTTGATCAAGTGAAACCAGAGTAGTGCGTGAGCTCAGTCCGCGAACTCAGCATACAAGTTCAGTCTGCGAACCCAGTCCACGAACTGGAAAAGTTCTCGAACCCGAGAATTTCTGCTGGAGTTTTTGAACAACATCCGCGAACCCAGTCCGCGAACTTGAGTAGGTTATGTCTAAAAACGATGTTTCTGAACTTATCTTAATAAACTAAGGAATGCTATTGCAAACCGTGGCTTTTTAGTTCATGAATTGATTCGAGTGAATCACATCATTTTTGCTTCAATTGTGTCTTGTGTAGTACATGAGATCTCATAGCAATTGAACAACTCTATAACTAGTTCATTTGAGTCATTTGGACTAGTTATAGTGAAGAAGAATATGGTTGATATGAAAGTTATCATTTGGTTAACTAGTGTTGAACCAACTAATGTACAAGTTTGGGTACGGTTTTCACAAGCCTAAAAACGTGCAGTACATGTGTGTATAACATGCTATGTTTTCTATCTAACGGTTGATAAATATTAGCTTGTATCTAATCAGGTTTTCATCTAACGGTGAATATTGAATGCTTTGTTACTAAGCTAATATTGATTGCAAACCATGATTTGAAAGACTATATAAGGGAGAACTCTAGAAACTAGGAAACCTAATCCCCACACATTCTGTGTGATACTATTTTGCTAAGCTAGGGTCGATTCTCCTTTAACCTTTGGTTTTATTCTTCTAAAACCAGGTTAATGACTTAAAGACTTCATTGGGATTGCGAAGCCAGACCGATACTACTTTTACAGGGAATTTGGTTCAAGGAATTGGATTCCTGTTAATCCAATTCCGGGGGAATGTGACCAATTCCTTGAACCAAACGGTCCAAACCAACTCTATATAATTGAGAATTTTGATTCCTAGGAATCCAATTCCCCCCAAAATATTATATTTTCATTGCATTGGTCTAGTAGTGCAATGGAATTGGATTCCAAGGTAACAACAAAAGAAATTGGATTACCTCAACCAAACACTAATTTTTTTTGATTTGAATCCAATTCCATGGAATTCAATTCCAAGAATTGGATTACCCCATAATTGAATTCCAAGGAATCCAATTCTTCCAACCAAACGAGGTGTTATCGTAGTTGTGTGATATGATCTTGCATCTTCTATCGTACGAGTACAATTGTAATAATTGGCTTAGATTTCTATCTCCGATAGGCAAGATATAAAAGTAGTCACAAACACTTCGTCTCATTGTTTATGATTCCTTAATAATCTTCTTCGCTGCGTCGATTAAGTTTATTGTGAGGTGATTGATAAAACTGAGTTGTTCTTTAGGAATATAAGTCTGGTTTTATTAATTGGTTCTTATTCACCTTGATTTATCAAAAGACTGAACAAACTCATAGGTTTATTCGTGGGAGACGAATTTATCTATCCTTGTAGACTTTTCTGTGTGAGACAGATTTGTTTACTAAAGTCTTCGACTTTGGGTCGTAGCAACTCTTGGTTGTAGGTGAGATCAGCTAAGGGAATCAAGTGCGCAGTATCCTACTGGGATCATAGGCGTAGGAGCATAACTGTACCTTGGATCAGTGTGAGATTGGTTGGGGTTCAACTATAGTCCAGACCGAAGTTAGCTTGGAGTAGGCTAGTGTCTGTAGCGGCTTAACACAGTGTATGTTTAATCTGGACTAGGTCCCGAGGTTTTTCTGCATTTTCGGTTTCCTCGTTAAGAAAATTCTGGTGTCTGTGTTATTTCTTTTCTGCATTATATTTTGTTATATAATTGAAATAATACAAGTTGTGCGTTGTTCAATCAATTAGAATATCCTACCTTATTGATTGTTGATTTAAATTGATTGACACTTGGATATTGGTCTTTGGTACCATCCAAGTTATCTCTCTTTGATTAAGACTCGCATATTGTATTTGCTTGAGTAAATCAAATTGAGAGATTGAGATAATAACTCCTTGAGATATTTTCTATAGATTGAGTCTAGTTGATTCTCTAGAAAGTAACTTGGAGTTGTCCATATAGATTGCTAATCTAAATATTGGGTGTGGTTGTTAGACCCCCGCTTTTTCAACATGAACATACTAAGATATGTAAGTGAGTTTACAAGATTAATTTGAAGGCTGATGGGTCGCCATACGGATATAATTCTAGGCTTGTTGCTAAGGGCTACGATAAAAAGAAAATGAGGTTGATTTTACTGAAATTTTTAGTTCAGTCATTAAGACTACAACTGTGAGAGTGGTATTAACTGTAGCTGTTAATAATAATTGGTCTATTAATCAATTAGATAAAAGAGATATAGGAGATGTTACATGCACAAAATTTAGTAAGTTACCTTTCATCTACTGTCGAGCAAGATGATTTCATGCAATTAATGGGCTTTCTAGGTACATGTTATAACTTTCGTGAACCTTGGAATGAAGCTTTATATGTTAATTTTGAAAATGATATATATTTTCATTTCACGAATGAGTCTCACTTCGAGGTTAAGTAAGTTCATAGTATTTGTTTGAACAGACAATCTGAACTTGCCACCTACTCTAGACGGAAGCATGTGGTGGTCTAACACTATTCCACCAAAGAGAAACTTTACTGAAAATGAGAGAGTACCAAGTATATCACCAACTTTTTTTTATAGGAGACTGAATCTGTGTAGTATATTTAATAATCAAAATAATAACTTATAATGCGGAAAAGTAAAAAGCATGCACAAGAATTTTGTTAACAAGGAGAACTGCATTGGCAGAAAAACCTTAAGACCTCGTCCAGTTTCGAGCAGACCACTGTATTAAACTGCTATAAACACTAGCTTAATGTCAGATTTTAGACTGGACTGTATTTGAGAGCAAATTAACCCTCAAAGAAATTCAAATTCAGTCGTGCTCCTGTACCTTTCTAAAGCCAGCGTGATTCTACACACTTAATTCTCGTAGCTGACGTCATTTACAATCTAAGAGTTTTTTCATCCAGTCTAGTCAAAATCGCTCTCCAAGGCCAATAACTCATCGAATAATCACTACAAGATACAATACCGAGGCGATTTTCAATTCTAAGCCATTTCCAATTTTTATCAATTAAGGCGGACGATTTTGGCGATTTGGACCGATTTTTTAGCAAAACGAGTTAACGATTTTTCCGAGTTGGCTTTGCATGTACTAAAATCAGAAAAGAATTTTTTTGTAAACCCTCGGATGAGATTATCAAATAGAAAAACCTCTAAATACATGATAAGTATGTTCAATATAACAATATTACACACTTAATAACATGATAATGTTAAAATTTTAATTAATCAGGTACAAATCATGACTTCTGAGCATCAATATATAATGAAAAGGCGAGGGTACCCCAAATATACTTCAAGCTATAACTTTTCCTTCCTATAAGTCCTTTCCCCGAAAGTGATTGTTTATAGACTAAGTAGAGACAATACAACAAATCGGTTCACACTTTGAGTGATCGTCTATGGATACGAGATCGAGACAATACAACAAAAAAGTGTGTTTACTTGATACAAAGGTTCAGACTTAACCAAACTCAATAGGATTCACGTATCAAGTAAATAGGAATTAACGTTTGTGCAATTTACTTTAATTATAATAAAACAATTATAATGCGGAAATATAAAGTAAATGACACAGCAAGATTTTGTTAACGAGGAAACCGCAAATTCAGAAAACCCCCAGGACCTAGTCCAGAATTGAATACTCTCAGGATTAATCCGCTATACAAAATAAGACAACTTCGTATAGTTGAGACCAAGCAACTAAACCTATAGTTCACCTAGTTCCGTATGTATTCCAACGCCTCCAAACTGTAAACAAGTCACGTACTTGGACCAATTCCTTTGGTTCGTATTCCAAACAGTAAAGGAAAAACAAATCTGTTTGGTATCAACTATCTTCAACCAAGTGATATGAGTTGCACAAAGGTTCCCTTGTTTATCTTAACATAAACTCCTTTGGCAGGTTCCAAGATCTATCATATGTTCAAATGCCCAAAAGCAATTGTTAAGATTAAGCCAACAATACTCTTCAACAAAGTGATATATGTTGATGTCGATCTTCCTCAATTAATCAATCAAATCTACCACAAGGATAAACCGATTATTAATTGGATCCTCTTTTTCCCAAACAAGTATTGTGCACACCAAAGATTATAAAAACACCAAGTAAGAAATCTTCAATATCTTCTTAGATCTTCAATAAACACCTGCACACAATCACTTGAATATCTTGTGATCAATCACACACAGAACGGAGTCTGTTAACAATGGATTATCATAAGATCGTATTTAGATCTAACAATAGTCTAAAGATCCCTGTCGAAACCTTGAACTAGTTTGAGTGAATCTTATATCAGAAGAGAAGATTCTCAAGCATAAACAAACTAGGTGTAATCAAGATTCAACCACCGTTAGTCAATCAAATCAATACGAAAACTAAAGATAAACCGCAATATCTAGTTTCCCACCAACGGGTCACGCTAGAGCATCTAAATCCCAAAGAAGACTTTAAATTGAGCGGTCGTAAGAGATTTCACCTAATTAGATTACTCTCTTCTCCGATAGGCGGCTTCACCAGTAACAAAGACAAAATAGTAAGTCAAGGTTACGCAGGATTAGTTTGCTAGAAATGCAAACTCAAAGTATTTATAGACAAGGAAGTTTGGACACCAAGGAATTTCCAAAACCGAAAATATTCTCAAGATATTTTTCATTACTCCACCAAATTCGGTTTTCATAATTCCTGTGAATGCACTGTCCAAAAGTAACGATCGAAATCTCCTTGGAAAATCTTTAAATAGCAAATGCACATTACTAATTCTTATTTTTCATATATAATTAAAAACCCTTAATTAAAAAGATTCTTAACTTATTTAAATTCGATCTTGGGATTTACTTCCTTCTTAGCCGTTAAGGAATATCTTTGAACAAAATAGAACAAGCATTAATGCACCATGTTCAAAGAGTGACGACATCTTACTCTTGCAAGTCTTTACCATGCTTGCTCACTTGAAACCGATTTACCACACTTCCAAACAAGTTTAGAATTGGTTAATCTGACTTTCAAGAACTATGTGATTGATCAAGTTCCACTCAATCACAACTCATGGGTTTGCGGTTCTACCAAAACAAGTTTCGGTTCTACCTCCATGTGAGTATTGTGCATAGTTATACTAGCTTACCAAAGATATGGCTTACTAGGTACTAGGATCGGTTCCCCACATATATTTGGTATCTAACTTGTATGCACTATACATGTCCATATGATCGGTTCCCCATTCCCAAAAACGTGTTGCACATGTTCATAGGATCGGTTCCCCTTTCTTCCATAAACCTTGATGCACCTCATACAAGGATCGGTTCCCCTTGTGATGCACTGCACCTCTTACTAGGATCGGTTCCCCTCTTCCCAGTAATAAGTTCAGACATACACAACCCGATCATACCTCAGGTGATTACTTAAGATCGGTTTCACTAAAAAAAGTCATACCAATACATAAGTCATGCCTCATGTGAATAGTTTTACCAAGAACACAAACAAGTCATGAGCGGTTATACTAATCACACATATTGGTCGTTCATAAGATATGCAATGAAGAACATCCCCAATAACGCCAGGCGATTTCCTTTTCGGTTCACAACATATATCATAAACTTACTTCCTTAGAACACATGTAAACATTGTTCCCTAGGATGAAATCCTCACCTCATACCCATACATAATCACAATAGCACATACGATTATGTCGATGTCTTATATACAAAGTTTAATAGTTAAGCAAGAAACTTCATATTGTATTCCTTAATACTATGTCTATATAGAGTGTTCATGCTTCGCAGTATTATGTTTTCAATATGCACGACTTGAAAGATACGTTAAGGAATGAAACGGTTCAAGTCAAATATCACTAAACTCAAGTAGAAGGATGATGTTGTCGTTGTGGCTCCGCACTTCTTCACTTCTTCAAGTCTTCACAATACTTGTAATGTCTCACCCTAATACTTTCAAGCTAACCTATACGAAGTTGACTCTAGTACATTTAAATCAAGTGACTCTTAAATGAGTTTTGGTTCACTAAAATATCACAACCAAACTTGACATACCAACACTTGGTGGGTTCGACCGAGCAATGCTCTAACAATCTCCCCCTTTGTCAATTTTAGTGACAAAACTCTTACAATCATATGGATAAACAAATTACAATAATTCATTACACATATGCTTGATTCCCGAATCCACAACACATAACCTGCATTCATTCAATCCTCAAAAATGCAGTAGCTGCACTATAATAACAAAGATTATACTCCCCCTAAAGGTGAGCTAGGTAGATATTCAATCTGCATATCTTTGTTATCTCATTCATTTGATATGTTACTCCCCCTTAGTCTATAATTTTCCTCATTCGTTAGATAAACGTTCAAGCACCATTGTCCTCTTCCCTAGTGACACCAATCAACCATAAATTGATACCAGCATCACTTGTTTACTCCATATATTTCTCCCCCTTTTTTGTCACATAAATGACAAATGAGCGAAAAAATAAAGGACAACACGAAAAGGAGCTTACAAATCTCAAAATAGACTTGCAACCTGTTGAGTCAAGCACGAGGGTGTTACACACCATTTTTGATAACCAATATCAAAACCGAAACTACAAGTAATTATGTTTGGATATGTTATCATGGAAATAATTTCCCGAAGTAATTTTCCCAACTAGTTTAGCAAACCAAAAATCAACTAAGAAACTTAGTTCCTTTGCTAAACCGATTATATGAATACAACTGCTTCATTCGATAAGACCAAAACAAAGATAAACTCCATTTTTCTCATCAAGTTCTAATTATCCATTTAACTTAGACCTTTAGATTTCAAACAAGCCAAATACTAGGTTAGTTAACTAGAATTTCCTTGTTTAGGCTTTCAGCTAGACTTGAATAACCGAAACCTCCACTTTGATAAGTCTAACTAAGATCAGAATTAACTTAGCTTAGCTTATCCGGAATCGAACTGGACTAAACAACTCGTCCCGTCAACATATTCATTCGTTAAGCCATAAATAATTCATACAAACCAATAAATCAACTTGCATAATTATTCACCTCAACCGGATACAATAGAAACAACATATATAAACCACAGTTTCACTATTGTACCGAAATTTTATAAGCTTAAACAATTGATACTACACAATAAAGCAAAATAACAATTGTTTTACTTAACTGGAAGCAATTGAATTAACATAGACATTAAAGCACCGCAATTGCACCAAATTTTGTAAGCCTAAACTATTGATATCACACAACAAAGCAAGATAACAAAAGTTTTGCTTAACCGGAAACAATTGAATCACATAAACACATCCATACATTCATAATGGAATAAACACATCAATTATACCAACAATTCCTTTTAAGCAAAAGCAATATATATATCAAATAAAAATATGCTTTTCTTAAAACAGGAAAATAATTAACTAACAAAATTGTTACCTCAATTTCGCATCCAACTTCTCCAAATATGATTTCATCACTTTGCTCTTCCGGGAGAATTGATATCGAAATACCATCATGTTGTCATTCTCATGCCAAAAATAAAAGAATGACAACAACCAACCTTTACCAGAGAAAGGTTGAAAATCGGTTTTAACAATTGCAAGCAAAAGTTGAAAACCGTCGAAACACATATGCTTTTATGCTAAACCAAAACCGATTCAACATATTGTGACTTTTTCACATATTGTTTCTACATGAATCCCTCATGATCCTTTGATAAAGCCTACCAACTTGGGCTAGAACTTAATTGTAACAGACCGGTAAATTCTCCCTTCGAATGGGTTGGATTTCAACCCATCCAACAGGGCTGAACCCCCGCCTTGTCACTCGGAAGTCTAAAACGATATACAAAACATAAAACAGAAGTAATTTGTTCCAATCAAACATAAATAGAAGCATGTTTGAGCACGAGAATTATTTTTTTTAAGAGGAAAACTTAATTCGATACTAAATAGAGACCAAAAGAAAATCATATAAAACAAAAAAATATATCTGAACTGAAATACTTCAATAATACTTTCATCAATAAAATAGGTGTTTGTATACTAACATATTTGAGTACTTAACGGAAAATTTCAACAAAACCGAAATGAACAGCGTCTGCAAAACACTCCCTAAACCCACTTATTTTGTATGCCATGATATACATATATAAGGACGACAAAGAAAATACCAACTTTGCGTCTCTAGCTTCACTGCCGCAAGCCTCTTATAGGTTACTATTCCAGGTTAACTCCTACTTTGTGGGAAAACAAAACGGGGTGAGCCACATCCCAATAGGGGATACGACGATAATCGATTAACACTACAAGATAAGTGCGACAATAGAGCATTAAACAAAAACATTATATCCACAAATAAATGTAAAACATTTGTGCATTTGTAAGCTGCCATTCTTAAAATTCAGTTAAAAATTTCTCTACTATTTACAAGGCCAGCGCCAACGTCAGGGTAGTCCGATACCAGCCACCGTTATCAAACAAACGGTCTTTCGGGTTTCCATCCGTAGATGGGGTGCCAATTAAGGCCTGACAGTCCTATAGTAGAGCTCTCTAGTTTCCGATCAAACACATTTCTCGCAACGGAAACATTCACAAACAAATTAATGAAACCTCGCAAATCCATAACCAAAAGCTTACACAAGTATTGACAGCAAATGCATAAACACGCAACATGAGAGCGAGAATTATTTACTGACATATAGTCCATGGTCAATAGAAAGAGTTCAAACTGCTAAAAATTATCAGTAATGAAGTCCAACCAGTATGTGAAACAAGAAATATGGAATTCATCATAAGTCTCACAAAACTATGAAAACTTCCCATAATTTCAAGACGTAAAGAAAAGCTAACCAACCCTTGTCTGCCGAGAGTAACAAGAAGATAAAACAGTTCAAATCAAGTAGCAATACAGACCATTCTTTCATTTAGCTTAAAAATCATATCTGCGAGAGACAATGATATTCCTAAACAAGATTAAAGTTAAATGAATTAATTAGTGTTTGGGTCCTAGATTTTGGTACCCTTTAATGTTTGGGTCCTAAGTTTGTCCGTTATAGTATTTGGGTCGTAGACCCATTAGTCAAGACGGTCAAATGGTCAAACTGCTAATACTGTTAATGTGAACGTATGAATCCGTTTGAGTCATTTTATCGAACACCTTGAATTCGAGATTAATTTTTCTTGAAGACATTTTTAATCAGTTTTTTAAAATTGATAACATTAGGATAATAACCTCTCTGTATGATCTCTCTAACCAAATAAAATGCATGATTCACTTGGCCTAGGTTCCGATAACAACTGATCAAAATTTAATCTTATACATACTGGGTTGTACCACAACTAAACTCATCTTATTCCACAACATAATGACATCAATACATGATTAAATATATCATCAGATGGTAAATTCCTTTCCAGGAACAATTGATCAAAGTATTTTAGATCCTTATCCAGTTTCCTAACCCTTCCCGCCTTCCACTCACCCCTCACATAACTCTCAAGTTCTGATATTTTATTATAATTTCTCACAAAAATTTCATTTTGATACTGCATATATAAGCAATGGATGATTAAAATGATAGTAACAATTTGAAATTACTCTTGTGTTAAGCAGCAGTAATCTTTGTCTGAAACTCATTTCACTAAATCTTTAAGAGAAAGAAAATACCCATCTGTATCACACCCATCTGAGGTTATCATCCAAGCTTCCTAAGATGAGGCTTTATGTCACACTCATTTTGACCCTTATAGACACGACACAAACATGTCCATTATGTGTGGCGTACTTGATTTGCAGCTCGATCCCTCCAGCGCCTTGAGATGCTGATGCATAGATCGCACAACACTCATCTCTCAAATCAATTTTTTAAACGGAAATTTTGCAATGGCAACAATGTAAATTGTTTCACTAACCTACGTTAACAGTTTGACCATTTGACCACCTTGACTAAGGAGTCTACGACCCAAACACTATAACGGACAAACTTAAGACCCAAACACTAAAGGGTACCAAAATCTAGGACCCAAACACTAATTAACTCAAGTTAAATTCAAAATGTGGTCATGGAATTATTTCAGTAAAGAGGATTGGAAAATTATGTTATAACCCAAAATGATAAAGAGAATAAATCCTATGAAATACTGGAAAAATTGGAGGTGAACTGAACAAGAGCATCACACGAATGCTAAAAGAATAAATCCAGGAAATTGCAGTTTCGTTGGTCTATAATAATAAAAAAAATGTACGAGATTCATTTGGTGAAGAAATTAAACAAACTATGGATTGTTGGAAAGCTGAGAAATCCCCTTTTCATATGAAAATTATAAGAAAATACAGTAAGGTTGACATCTGTGTCGGGAACACTCATTAAAACAGGACATGAGTCACATTTTTCAGAAAACTGCAGTTTCGGTAGTCCGTAAACAAAAATTCATAAAAAAGTCATTAGGCAATGGAATTCGACAAATTTAGTCTCATTAGAAAGATAATAAAGCCCCCTTTAACATAATAATAATAATAGAATATACCAAGGTCCATATCTGTGCCGAAAAGACTCATTAAAACAGGATAGAAGTCACGGTTTTCAGAAAACTGCAGTTTCGGTAGTTTACGATCAAAAAAGCGTACAAAATTCATTATGCGATGGAATGCAGCAAGTTTGATATCATTAGAAATACGAGAAAGATATATTCAACATAAACATGATAACCAAAGGAAATGTGGTATATATCTGAGTCGAAAGGTCTCAAATAAACAAGACAGGGATAAACGTCCTCTGAAAATTCAGTTTCGGGAGTCTTAAATCGAAAATTGATACAAAATTTGTTAAAAGACAGAATTGGAAAAGTTTGGTCTCGTTGGAAAGCTGAGAGATTCTTATTTGACATAAAAATGATAAGCTTAAGTATTGAGGTTCATAGCTAAGTGAAAAAGCCTCGGAAAACAGCACAGCAGCACCATGTTCAGAAAATTTTCAGATTTGTAAGTGTCCAATAGAAAATTCGTATAAAATTCATTTAGTTGTGGATTCTAGAGAATTTAGTCTTGTTGGAAACTAGAGAAAGCCATTTTTAACAGAGAAGTTGTAACAAAAGAAGTGAAGTATATAATTTTTTCGTAAAGCCACAATAAAACCTGATAGCGACACTTTAAAATTTCAGTTTTGACTATAGTTGGAGTTAAATCAACAAATATGAAAGCCTTGTTACATTGCTCAATAATCAGTCATAAATTTCACAGTTAAGTAGAGATTTTAAATATCAATTTAATGAAAACACAAGGACTAGGATTAAACAAGAAGAACAAGGTAAATTTTCAGGTTCCATTGCATTCTCGAAAACGTAGCTCACTTAGTCATTTTTACAAAAAATAAATGTGCTTCTTTGGAAACTAAACTACAACACTTGATTTAAGATAAGAATCTTCCAAAGTTCATCAAACAAGACAACATTTTATAAAACCCAATTAACAATAACAAGCATTATCAAACAAAAATCACCCACAAAGAGCTAAGTTAAAGGAATGAGCATTCATGAATGAGTGAATTAATGAAGAAACTGATTTCTCCTCAACAAGTGGCTTATGTTAAAGGAAGGAGCATTCATTAACAAGTCATACTAGCATCTGAACTTGTCAATGATATGAAGTTTAAAAGAATGGGTGGCAATGTAGGTATCAAGCTAGACATTTCTCAAGCATATGACACAGTAAGTTGGGAGTTCTTAATCAAAGTGCTGCAGAAGTATGGATTCTCTAATGAATGGTGTGATTAGTTAATTACTTTGTTCAAGTCAGCTAGAATTTCTGTTTTGGTCAATGGAGGACCATGTGATTTTTTTGAAGTTGAGAGGGGCCTTAGACAGGGAGATCCTCTATCTCCTCTTCTTTTTGTGATTATGGAGGATGTGCTCAGCAGAAATATTTCAGCTTTGGTGGAAAAAGGTCAATTGCAACCTATGGTATCAAAAAAGGTATTCATCCCACACACCTCTTTTTTGTTGATGATGTGTTCATTTTTAGTAATGGGGGAAGAAAGAGTTTGGCCAATCTTTTTAAGTTGTTAGATAAATATCAAGAGTGTTATGGTCAAATTATAAATAAGCAAAAATGCAAGCTCTTTGTGTATGGTACTACTCAGCAGAGGAAAAGATTCATTAGTGAATTTGTAAATATGGACATATCAGCTTTTCCAGATAAGTATTTGGGTGTTTATTTATCTCCTGGAAAAATCACTTCAGCAATGATTTGGTCAATTGTAGAACAAATTCAGAAAAAACTAGCTGCATGGAAGGGCAGACTACTCTCATTTCAAGATAGGCTGTTGGATATTTTCAATAACTTAGAAAATAAAACTGTTTTCGTTTTTGGTTTGTCACTATGATGGGGAAGTGTTCTGTGTTGGATAAACACAATGGATGTTAGTTGGAGATGAAGGGACACCTCTAATAGGTGTGATGGTTCATAAAGGACATAACCATTCCCAACAGACACCTTATGTGTCTTTTGGAAGTGAAGAGGCATCTCCAATAGGCATGAATAACCCTATAAGTAGTGAAGGAATTCTCCCATTCTTGGAGAATGAATTCAACCTGTTTTCTCTCCATCTAAAGCATCATCAGAAATCTCTCTCATGTGTTCTTGGTTGGGTCAAGGGGTGCAAACCTTGAATCCAATTTCCTGTTGTGGGGCTTTCATTGTATCCTGAAGGAATTATTTCGCATACCTGTTGCAATCGCCAATTTATATTGGGAGGGTAGAAATAATCGTCTAAAAGAAATCACCTGAGCCTTGAAAGCTTTTGAGTACAACAACAATTTCTTTTAGTGTTATCATCCTCTGTTTTATACCCAAAATTTCCAACAATTTTAGACGAGATTATGTTCTCTCGACAATGGAGGATGAAACTCTGCTGTAAGGCGTGATCGTTGTATCTTGGAAAGCGACATCCGTAAAACCGTGAGCACCGTATACGGGGATGAATTGTCTTTAAGGAAAGAGTGATCCTCGCCTCAATCAACCAATCCTATAAGTCTTTCTAACTCTCTTGTTGTTAGTATTTTGTTTGTCGCATGAACAAGATTTTCGAGAAACCGAAACTACGTATTATTTAGAACAATCCTTCCGTTTGCGGTCAAAAGGATGGAAATCCTAAAATAATCTTTTAGTGCATGGGTTCACTTTGATTCTGTGAAATAGATAGATTACAATTTTGTATGCTTCATCAAATATATGTTGTTCAAGGTCGATGGGGAAGGAACAAGGTGGAAAATGCATATCAAGCCATTAGGTTTTCCTTCATAATTCTGAAGGAAAATTTAGTACCAGTTCTTTGAAATGATCAAAGGCAAATTTAATTAATGATGCAAATTTAGTAAAACCTAAAACTTTGACCCCAAACCACTTGATGATCTTCTGATCATGCATTGCCCAAACTTTAACCCTAAACCACTGGGTCCCTTGATCGAACTTTGGTAACTGAAAGTTTGGAATCACTTTTGATTCTGATAGAATCCTATATATGCATGATCAATAACTCTGTCTTTTAATTTCGTTTATTTGAAATTCACATTTACATCCTCCTAGATGCACGAAGAAAAATATCTCTTACGCTAACTTGAAATTTAAATGGCATCTCTTGACATGAGTTACGTCTCTTGGTGAGAAGCGGTTTAGAAAACATAAACGAACAGACATGAGGTCATCGGTTATCTAACCGTCAAGTACCCTTCTAATAAAACTGTTGGCACTAGTTCCCTCCGTGAACACTTATGTCGGTCATTATGGTTCCCTCCGTCTTCTTCCCCATCGGTGAACAGACAAATTTATGTTGTTCAAAGTTACTGGTGCCGTTTTCGATCACAGTAGTTCATGAGTCATTCATGTATGAATTTCTCTCGTAGTGTTTGTGAACTATCATGAAATGTAAGGGAGAAATGCGAGGGAGAAGACGTATAGTCTGTACGATTTATTATTGTCAGAAATTATAGATTTTGAGAAAAGCTTTTAGAATTCTGAATCCAAATACAGCCAGGTGAGTGGTACCTGTTTGGATTAAAATTAGATTACTAGTATAATCTAAGGCGCTATTAGTTCCCCACTAATCAAGGCAAGATTGTGGAAACAGAGAGCGCGGAAACAGAGAGTGCTATGTACCCTTTTTATCTCCATTGTGAACATTTGCATTACATATGCATAAATTATGAACATTTGCATTACATAATGTAGAATGTTAAATAGACATTGTCTATGTAATTGGGTATAAATTTGTAGAGGATTGGGCATGAGTAGAGGAGTTACTCATCGTGATAATACGCTTGTTGAAATAGCAAGTAGTTGCCTACAAATTTTCTATGCCTCTAGTGTATGCAAGTCCGTAATGACTTCTTGTGAATTAACCGATAATGTTAATTAGGATCACTAGAGAAGTTGCAATTATTTTGTAAAATCAAAAATGAACATTTTCAATAATGTTTTCGGAATTGATTGCATGAGTAGATGCAATTAATGAGGAGGAATGGCTTAGAACCTAACTTGTAGAGATCCCATTTTTTGGAAGAAGCCTTCTCAAGCAGTCTTGATTAATTGTGAATCAGGCTATGATCTATAACGTCTTTAACAAGACTTATAATGAAAAGTCAAGACATACAAGTCTTAGACAAGGAACGGTAAGTCAATTGCTCAAGAAAGGAGTAATTGCAGTTAACCATTGAAACGGAGAAAAGCTTGGTAGACCTACTTATAAAGAGTCTCCCAAAGGAATTAATTTCAATGAAGTATACAGAAATGGGACTAAGGTCTGTGAATGAAAGTTCGATCATCCATAGCAGAAACCCAACCTATGTTTTGAAAAAGATAAACAAGGTTCAATGTGGTACCAACAAGTTATGGAAGTGATTATGGTGCACTAAGTAAAACTTCTCATTTCTGTTTAGTGCAGGTTTCTGCAAGAAAATAGGATGGATGTAAATCCTTAATAAGTTTGTGATTAGTAAAAGGTGTTTCGAAGAAACACCTTCGAGACTTACCTATATGAGTATGGAAATGTGGGCCGTTTCCTAAGAGAAGAAGACCGTTCTCTAAAGAAGACTCATGAATAAGGATATAAGCACAAGTCCTTTATACTGCTTGGCTATAGAACACATGATTTATGGAATCAATATGTGTGGATACTCCGGTTTTATCATAAGGGATACTTGGTTCAAGACTGGTTTCACCATAGAATATCGATAAGGCTTTGAGTTTCTTACACTAAGTGAAGGTTCAAACCCATAAGGTACCTATCATTTATGTATTGATTTCATCGATGATGCTTAGTCCCAATTGTGCTTGAACTACGTTGGCTTGATCCCACTCGGGTACGTAGGCAGTCACTTGAGTGATACAGCCACTCCGGTTTTATAAGTTTTATTTTATTTTATGTTTTTTGGTTTTTGAAAATAGGGGGAGATTGTTGGATATTTTCAATAACTTAGAAAATAAAACTGTTTTCGTTTTTGGTTTGTCACTATGATGGGGAAGTGTTCTGTGTTGGATAAACACAATGGATGTTAGTTGGAGATGAAGGGACACCTCTAATAGGTGTTATGGTTCATAAAGGACACAACCATTCCCAACAGACACATTATGTGTCTTTTGGAAGTGAAGAGGCATCTCCAATAGGCATGAATAACCCTATAAGTAGTGAAGGAATTCTCCCATTCTTGGAGAATGAATTCAACCTATTTTCTCTCCATCTAAAGCATCATCAGAAATCTCTCTCATGTGTTCTTGGTTGGGTCAAGGGGTGCAAACCTTGAATCCAATTTCCTGTTGTAGGGCTTTCATTGTATCCTGAAGGCATTATTTCGCATACCTGTTGCAATCGCCAATTTATATTGGGAGGGTAGAAATAATCGTCTAAAAGAAATCACCCGAGCCTTGAAAGCTTTTGAGTACAACAACAATTTCTTTTAGTGTTATCATCCTCTGTTTTATACCCAAAATTTCCAACATAGGCTTGTTCTTGTGAAATCAGTTTTGTGCAGTGTCCCCATTTATAATATGTCAGTCTACAAATGGTCTTCTTAATAAAAGTGTGTGAAAAGTTGATTAGAAACTTCTTATGGACTGGTGATGGAGAGTTTAGGAAATTCAAAACCATTTCTTGGAAAAGGGTTTGCACTCCATATGCAGAAGGTGGTCTGGGGATTAAAAGATTAGCAACAATCAATAAATATTTGTTAATGAAATTGATGTGGAAGATTTTGATTTCAGATGATGAATGGGCTCAACTTTTTTTTACAAAATTTAAAGAAAAATATGGGCAATGGACAAGAAACTGGAAACAATCTTCAGTTTGGAAAGGTTTAAAATGGGCTTGGCACACTCTAAAAGATGATATTAGGTGGAAAGTGGGAGATGGTGCTCAAATTTCTGTGTGGTTTGATACTTGGTTAAGTGATCATCCCATAATTGAAGACACTGAGTTAACAGAGTTCGTACAAGTTCATAGATGTATGAAAGTACATGATTTAATTCAAAATGGTAACTGGAGTATTGAATCTGGAGTTCATCAATTACTTTCAATGTACTCTTTGCCTGTAATAAGTGGTGGTAGAGATAAATGTGAGTGAGTTGCTAGCAAAGATGTCATCTTTCATACTGACATTGCAGTTGAGAAAATAAGGCATAAGGAAGTTCAGCTATCTTGGCCAAAGTTTGTTTGGAAAAACTTCATTCATCCTAGCATTGCCAGTAATGTCTGGAAATTACATCAAGCAGTCTATGTTGATGATGATATTATGAGAAGTAAGGGCTTTGAAATGGTTTCCATGTGTTGTATTTTTTTTGCAAGCTCAGGATAACATGAAGCATACCTTGTGGGAATGTAATTTCAGTGTGGCTATATGGAGTTGGTTAAACACAATTTTCTGCTTTGTTAATCCTACATCTTTTGATGATGTTTATGTTGCAGCCAAGTATAAGAGCCCTTTTGTTAGACAGGTGTGGATGATAGCTGCTTGTGCAACAATGAAAGAGCTTTGGTTTCAGAGAATGAAAAATTGTTTGAAGAAAAGAATCCTTCTCTCTCTGGATTTAAGTGCAGAATAAAAAAAATGGTGCATGAAGGGGGTCATAGGTTGGATGGAGTGTGTTGGAATCAACCTTATGATTCTCAGGTTAAAAAATTTTCTTTGGCTAGTTTTTTGGTTCTTTTGTAAAGTTGTAAGTTTTGGGCTTTGTTTCTTTGGGCCTTCTTTTTGCCTTTTGTTTTCTGTTTTGCTATTTGGGTTTGAGTAAGTCCTGTAAGCCTTTTTTTTAGTTTTTTCATTAATAAAAAAATGTGATTCAGCAAAAAAAAAAAATTACCTCCTCGGCAGATTTAAGTAAGGTTACTAAGAAAATTGAAATTATCATAATGCAAAATGGTAAATCATGAGACCAAGATGATTACCAAATACCCATTCAGTGAAATTCAAGAATTATGCAAACAAGGAGAAATCCACCAAATCAGTTTGATTAATACGAGTAAAACAAGAAACCCAAGGGAAAGAAAAACCCCCTACCTCAACCGCTGATTCCACAGCAAAAGCACCCGTTTCCAGTCTTGTTCTCATAACTTCGTCATTTAACACACATGGAATTTAGCTTTTCTTCGACTAGTTGGTCAAGAGAACAATTCGAAATTGAAAGGAGAATTTCCTTACCTCTTCACACTATTACAGCTCAAGGAAAAGTATATCAACAAAACTCCCAGTGATTTATTCCCTCTAATACTCACTGGTACTGGGGTTTTAGAGATGGAAAAACTATTTAGAGGAAATGGACGAAAATAAAGGATGGGAGATAGGAATTTTATTCATTTGCCAAAAATCCCTTGCCATCTGTCTAGTTGCATGAAGATTTTATTCAAGGCATCTTAACATGTGTCTAATTACATGAAGACTTATCAAGACAACCAGGTATAGGATTAGAGCTGACCGATAAGTTGGACACCCAAACTTAGGCTTTTAGAAGAAAAAATTTGTTAAAAGGACTCTTCAACGGCTATGAGCTCCCGTACTCAACACCCGAACATGTTAGGATTGGGGCCGAAAAACTAGGGAATTTTTCAGAATATTACACCATTACCCACTAAAAAACAAATTCCGTCCTCGGAATTCAAAACAAAATTACGAAATAGAAAAAGTAGAGGAAATACGTAGCTCAGCTTACTTCTAACATTACTTTAGATCCCATTTCGCTACCCTCCAAGATTTAACGTAGCGATATCCATCTCACCATTTGATGGAGTTTGTTTGAGTAACTTGATCCTTTTAGCTGACAACATGGAGTGCCATTTCATTTCATCATAAGAGCATTGTTGTTCGACTTTAAATCCTGTTAATAATCACACAAGGAAACTTTGTGGTCGCATCGTCGAAGCATGACCATGCAAACACGTTTTGGGTACACTCTAACCGTACCGGTAATACTAGTTAAGGGATTTCTTTAGTTTGGTGGAGAATTCATACAATGGAGCCCTCCATGACGAGTCGTTTAACGCACATCCTTAGCTTAAACTCGAAACCCCAAGTTCAAAAGAAACAAAATAATGTAACGAAACGGAAGTTATGGCAATCACTAAGTAGCT
Organism: Papaver bracteatum; assembly: GCA_023529315.1. NCBI lineage: Eukaryota > Viridiplantae > Streptophyta > Magnoliopsida > Ranunculales > Papaveraceae > Papaver > Papaver bracteatum. The sequence goes on from JAJJWX010001832.1 coordinate 364,809, forward strand.
TCTCTGTTAAACAATTTTTTTGCGCGAAATAAATTTAAAAATTACCCTCGATAACGACAATCAAAGAGAATTCCAAGGAGATATCATAATTTTGAAATCAGATCTCGCCAACCCAAGCTATAAACAATACTGCCATACAGCCGGAAGCCTGAAATAATATTCACGCGTTTAGCTAATAAGGGAAAGAACTCAAAATTCGAAGTAGTAAAGAATCATTTCATGTCTCCCACTGACAATGGTGAAACAAATCTTTCATAATTGCCCAAAAAAAAAAAGTAGACCTAGACGTATTATTAACATTTAGGTGTAAACTAGATGAAGCACCAAAGGCAGCAAATTAAACCGATGATTTATGGTTTAAATTCACAGAATTACGATTCCCGAAATTCGACTCTCGCACTAAGCAACAGTATCAAATTTCTTATCATGTTTTCATTTCCTTCACACTAAAATCCTTGGATTCAAGTTATGTTAAAGAACACTGAATTTTATACAAAACGAGAACAATGGTTAATACAAATAAAGCACGGCATCAGTTTACAACAAATATCTTTGCGAAGGAAAATGAAAATGATCAAATAGATATTAAGACATTAAGAGAAAACAAATTTTTACAACCAAGCTTAAGTATAATAGATAAGGTTTAAATTTATTGACTAAATCAGTAGAAACAAAGTTCAAATTTGGTATCTAAACCCCTTTATCCGTGGAGTTTTAAATAAGTAATTGCTTAACAACCCAATAATCAACTGATGCCTCAAGTGGTAAGAAAATCAATACTAAATTTAAAATAACCAATTCAAATATTCTAAACTAGTGAATCCAAGGGTTAACAGAAGATGATAGACACGAAATAGATGATACCCAATGATCATACGAAATTTAAGTCAAAATTGCTTCGTACTTGAATTTTAGAGGAGGGACGGTAAATCATATGACACGAGAGAAGATTAAAATACTTATTTGGTGAAAAATGCCCCAGAAATCTAGATGAAGTTACTGGCAGTTCAAATTGATTTGCAAGGTTCATGAAAGAAAATCGTTCAAACATTTTATCAAATAAGATACAGGCTAAATAAGAACACCATTTATTTTTAGCTTAATTCACACTGTAAATTTTGGAATTTATGTTAACACAAACCAAATCAACCTCTTCAACATTTCAGATTCATAACCATGAACAACTTGCACAATAATAATGAAAAGATAGCAGAAATTAAACACAAACATACACGGTGTAGTATTTCAAACCCACTTGAAGAACTTCGAAACAGAAATCATAGAAAGAGGAACCCTTACCTAAAAACCTTATTTTGAAATATTCGCTGATACTTAAACAACGAGAATACTTGGAGCATAATACGATTCCAACTCCACAAATAATCAGGCAGTCTTTCCTTGCTCTTCATCTGTTTCTATGCTCTTTTTGGTACTAAGATATTTGTGCTTTGGAGTTTTTCCAAAAGTAGTAGTTTCTGAACTTGCGCTTTGAGACATCTTAAAAGACAATCATACTAACAAGGGTTATATTCTATAGTTAGCAACACTAAATAAACTAAGAGTCTAAAACTCACAACAAGCTGTACATATATATATATATATCATGGCTTTGGACTAATTACCCCAACCCCAAAAACAACGTGAAGACAATAACAAATTTCTCTCACAACAAAATTTGTGAAGCATTCGATTACTCAAGACAAAATGTAAATCTTATACCAATAAAAACATTTTGTTCATATCTTTAAATCAAATACACCACATCTGAAAACCAGTAAGTCCAAAACTCACAGTCCACATAGATCGGAACTGCTCTGATACCAACTGTAACAGACTGGTAAATTCTCCCTTCGAATGGGTTGGATTTCAACCCATCCAATAGGGCCAATCCCACGCCCTGTCACTCGAAAGTCCAAAACGATATACAAAACATAAAACAGAAGTAATTTGTTCCAATCAAACATAAAGAGAAGCATGTTTGAGCACGAGAAAAGAAATGTTAAGAGGAAAAATTAATTCGATACTAAATAGAGACCAAAAGAAAATCATATAAAACAAAAAAATATATCTGAACTGAAATACTTCAATAATACTTTCATCAATAAAACAGGTGTTTGTATACTAACTTATTTGATTACTTAAAGGAAAATTTCAGCAAAACCGAAATGAACAGCGTATGCAAAATACTCCCTAAACCCACTTATTTTGTATGCCATGATATACATATATAAGGACAACAAATAAAATACCAACTTTGCGTCTCTAGCTTCACTTCCGCAAGCCTCTTATAGTTTACTATTCCAGGTTAACTCCTACTCTGTGGGAAAACAAAATGGGGTGAGCCACAGCCCAATAGGGGATACGACGATAATCGATTAACACTACAAGATAAGTGCGACAATAGAGCATTAAACAAAAACATTAAATCCACAAATAAATGTAAAACATTTGTGCATTTGTAAGCTGCTATTCTTAAAATTCAAATTAAAATTTCTCTACTATTTACAAGGCCAGCGCCAAAGTCAGGGTAGTCCGATACCAGCCACCGTTATCAAACAAACGGTATTCCGGGTTGCCATCCGTAGATGGGGTGACAATTAAGGCCTGACAGTACTATAGTAGGGCTCTCTAGTTTCCGATCAAACACATTTCTCGCAACAAAAACATTCACAAAAAAAATAATGAAACCTCGCAAATGCATAACCAAAAGCTTACACAAGTATTGGCAGCAAATGCATAAACACGCAACATGAGAGCGAGAATTATTTACTAACATATAGTCCATGGTCAATAGAAAGAGTTCAAACTGCTAAAAATTATCAGTAATGAAGTCCAACCAGTATGTGAAACAAGAAATATGGAATTCATCATAAGTCTCACAAAACTATTAAAACTTCCCATAATTTCAAGACGTAAAGAAAAGCTAACCAACCCTTGTCTGCCGAGAGGAACAAGAAGATAAAACAGTTCAAATCAAGTAGCAATACAGACCATTCTTTCATTTAGCTTAAAAATCATATCTGCGAGAGACAATGATATTCCTAAGCAAGATTAAAGTTAAATTCAAAATGTGGTCATGGAATTATTTCAGTAAAGAGGATTGGAAAATTATGTTATAATCCAAAATGACAAAGAGAAGAAATCCCATGAAATACTGGAAAGGGGGTGGGGGGGGGGGGGGTGAACCAAACAAGAGCATCACACGAATGCTAAAAGAAAAAATCTAGGAAATTGCAGTTTCGCTGGTCTATAATCAAAAAAAATGTACGAGATTCATTTGGTGACGAAATTCAACAAACTATGGATTGTTGGAAAGCTGAGAAGTCCCCTTTTCATATGAAAATTATAAGAAAATATAGTAAGGTTGACATCTGTGTCGTGAACACTCATTAAAACAGGACATGAGTCACATTTTTCAGAAAACTGCAGTTTCGGTAGTCCGTAAACAAAAATTCATAAAAAAGTCATTAGGCAATGGAATTCGACAAATTTAGTCTCATTAAAAAGTTAAGAAAGACCCCTTTAACATAAAAATAATAATAGAATACACAAGGTCCATAGCTATGCTGAAAAGACTCATTAAAATAGGATAGAAGTCACGGTTTTCAGAAAACTGCAGTTTCGGTAGTTTACGATCAAAAAAGCGTACAAAATTCATTATGCGATGGAATGCAGCAAGTGTGATATCATTAGAAAGACGAGAAAGATATATTCAACATAAAAATGATAACCAAAGGAAATGTGGTATATATCTGAGTCGAAAGGTCTCAAATAAACAAGACAGGGATAAACGTCCTCAGAAAATTCAGTTTCGGGAGTCTTAAATCGAAAATTGATACAAAATTTGTTAAAAGACAGAATTGGAAAAGTTTGGTCTCCTTGGAAAGCTGAGAGATTCTTATTTGACATAAAAATGATAAGCTGAAGTATTGAGGTTCATAGCTAAGTGAAAAAGCCTCGGAAAACAGCACAACAACACCATGTTCAGAAAATTTTCAGATTTGTAAGTGTCCAATAGAAAATTCGTATAAAATTCATTTAGTTGTGTATTCCAGAGAATTTAGTCTTGTTAGAAACTAGAGGAAGCCATTTTTAACAGAGAAGTTGTAACAAAAGAAGTGAAGTACATAATTTTTTCGTAAAGCCACAATAAAACCTGGTAGCGACACTTTAAAATTTCAGTTTTGACTATAGTTGGAGTTAAATCAACAAATATGAAAGCCTTGTTACATTTCTCAATAATCAGTCATAAATTTCACAGTTAATTAGAGATTTTAAATATCAATTTAATGAAAACACAAGGACTAGGATTAAACAAGAAGAACAAGGTAAATTTTCAGGTTCCATTGCATTCTCGAAAACGTAGCTCACTTAGTCATTTTTACAAACCGGAAATGTGCTTCTTTGGAAACTAAACTACAACACTTGATTTAAGATAAGAATCTTCCAAAGTTCATCAAACAAGACAAAATTTTATAAAACCCAATTAACAATAACAAGCATTATCAAACAGAAATCACCCCCTCGGCAGATTAAAGTAAGGTTACTAAGAAAATTGAAATTATCATAATGCAAAATGGTAAATCATGAGACCAAGATGATTACCAAATACCCATTCAGTGAAATTCAAGAATTATGCAAACAAGGAGAAATCCACCAAATCAGTTTGATTAATACAAGTAAAACAAGAAACCCAAGGGAAAGAAAAACCCCCTACCTCAACCGCTGATTCCACAGCAAAAGCACCCGTTTCCAGTCTTGTTCTCATAACTTCGTCATTTAACACACATGGAATTTAGCTTTTCTTCGACTAGTTGGTCAAGAGAACAATTCGAAATTGAAAGGAGAATTTCCTTACCTCTTCACACTATTACAGCTCAAGGAAAAGTATATCAACAAAACTCCCAGTGATTTACTCCCTCTAATACTCACTGGTAATGGGGTTTTAGAGATGGAAAAACTATTTAGAGGAAATGGACGAAAATAAAGGATGGAAGATAGGAATTTTATTCATTTTCCAAAAAGTCCATGCCATCTGTCTAGTTGCATGAAGATTTTCTTCAAGGCATCTTAACATGTGTCTAATTACATGAAGACTTATCAAGGCAACCAGGTATAGGATTAGAGCTGACCGGTAAGTTGGACACCCAAACTTAGGCTTTTAGAAGAAGAAAATCGTTAAAAGGACTCTTCAACGGCTATGATCTCCCGTACTCAACACCCAAACATGTTAGGATTGGGGCCGAAATACTAGGGAATTTTTTAGAATATTATATTAATCCTGCTAAATCAAAAAGTCACCCAAACCATAAGGGTTCACAACATATTATGAGATCGAATATCAAGGTAATGAAACCGAAATCAAACATCTCATACACATACATAGCATATGAAATAAAGCATTAAAGTACTAGCTATGTAAATCAAAAACTATCACAAGAAAAATTATAAATCAAATAACTTTATTCATAATAGTTTTATTCAATAGACTTATACAATCAATGAAAGCGATCAAAAATTGATGTCTATTAAACTTGATTAAGTATTCTTAACGTATTCATCCTTATTATATTCTGCTTCCATGATTTCATCAAGGTTGTCTTCATATATTTCAAGATTATTGGAAAGAGTACCAATCTTTTGAAGATCATGAAAATCTCTAAACGATGCCCAACAGACAACATGATATATAATTTCTTTTCGAGTATCATCAGATAATTTCTTCAGAAGTTCCTTTCTTCCTGTTAATTCAAGAACTCCTTTACATAGTCTTGTAGCTCTTATCTTAGAGAGAGATGGCATGATCTGATATGAACATAAATCAGAGCAGATCTCAAATATTCCTTTGTTAGAGGAATCCAAAACACTTTCCACTTCATGGATACAATATTCTCCTACAAAGTCACTATATGATCTTGTATTTTCAGTAAAACGAATTACATGAATCTTCCTTGTCAAAAGATCATGAAATCTACAAGAGTATATCAAATTTGATATGGAAATCTTTAAGTCCTTCAATGTAACCATTTATGAAGAAATTCGGTTTTAACCACTCATAAAAGGAAACCTTTTATAGAGAGAATTTTTTATTTATTTTTTGGAAATCTTTCTCAAAAAGGAATAACAGAAGTATCCCATTTTTAAACAAATTTCCATAACACAACCGTGTTTGGGAACAGAGAAATTTGTTCTTTTATAACAGTGTATTATTTTTTACTGTTCTTTCTGTCCCACATTCTTAAAAATGATATATCATCACAATCAAAGAGTGGTTCAGAGATTTTTCCTTTTAAAGGAAGAGAGACAAAACTTGTCTGCTTAAAGTTACTTTTCTTACACCCCTTTTTGAACCGTTTTGGTGTAAACTGAGTAGACCACGGATTGGCAAGATAGTCTTTTTCTTTGCTTGTCAAGGCATATAGAACAAAGGTCATTCTTCTTAATTCCCTTGTAATAAAATTTAGAGCCTTTTGCATTTTACGAATCTTGCACCCCTTCTGTATATGATTTTTACTCCCACAAGAATAATAATATCTGACATAAGAATTATGATGTGGATTGCTACCTGTCTGTGTACGATTATATAATGTTCCTTCATGTTTCTCTACTCTTTGAGGTTTCGACTTCTTCCTTTCATTATGATCTTTTTTCTTCGGAACTGAATGATCATCACCTATTTGTTTGTCCTTAGAATTTCCTCCATTATGTTGAGTATCTTCTTTCAGACAATCATGTGTTAGAGTACACTAGGATTTGACAAACTTTATTTCATTGTTAGGAACTAAAGTATTATTACCTTCGTATCCTAAACCACGTGTGTATCTGTGACTTCTTCCTATCTCCAATAAGGAAGATAAATTGTTTGAACTTTCATTAAGTTTTCTTAGCATAGAGACTTATTCTTTTAATGGAGTATTTTCAACAAGAGAAGTGTTAAGAGTTTCCTCTAGACCTTTTATATATTAGAAAGAAAACCTCATTCTTTTTCTTTGAAGAGCTCCTGTTGAGAGTTCAATTCTGCTTTAGAATTAATAAGCTCTTTTTCTAACATACAAATCTTTTCTTGAGATTTATCCAGATCATTTTTACAAGTTTCAACATGATCATGTTCAGTAATCATTCTTTCCTTATGATCACTTGCTTGCTGTGTGATTTCTTCCTTTAGAAGCTCATTCTCCTTATAGAGAATTTCAACCTTTAAGGTTAACTCTTGTTCTCTCTTAAGTGTAGAGAGAAGTTCTTCAGATATATAAAGAAATTGTTTGCTGAATTCCTTAATTACATAAGCTTTCACACTTGATATTTCATTCGAAATCTCAATCATGGAATTCAAAAATGTCTTATTCGAGAACTCATCAATTGAGCAGTCTGAAGAGTATTCTTCTTTTGAGAATATGCCTTGCAATTCGTTAATTGAGCCTTTCTTAAGTTCTCACTCTCGCTTGACTTTACTTTGGCCCGTATCTTATAGGATGGATCGCACCAAACAAAGATTATTAGATCTTTTCATGTTTGCCCGCTCTTATACCAATTGAAAAGGCGAGGGTACCCCAAATATACCTCAAGCTATAACTTTTCCTTCCTATAAGTCCTTTCCCCGAAAGTGAATGTCTATAAACTGAGTCGAGACAATACAACAAATCGGTTCATACTTTGTGTGATCGTCTATGGATACGAGATCGAGACAATACAACAACAAAGTGTGTTTACTTGATACAAAGGTTTCAGACTTAACCAAACTCAATAGGATTCCTGTATCAAGTAAATAGGAATTAACGTTTGTGCAATTTACTTTAATTATAATAAAACAATTATAACGCGGAAATAAAAAGTAAATGACACAACAAGATTTTGTTAACGAGGAAATCGCAAATGCAGAAAAATTCCGGGACCTAGTCCATAATTGAATGCTCTCAGGATTAAGCCATTATACAAAATAAGACAACTTCGTATAGTTGAGACAAAGCAACTAAACCTATAGTTCACTTAGTTCCGTCTATATTCCCACGCCTCCAACCTGTAAACAAGTCACGTACTTGGACCAATTCATTTGGTTCGTATTCCAAACAATAAAGGAACAACAAATCTGTTTGGTATCAACTATCTTCAACCAAGTGATATGAGTTGCGCAAATGTTCCCTTGTTTATCTTAACATAAACTCCTTTGCCATGTTCCAAGATCTATCTTATGTTCAAATGCCCAAAAGTAATTGTTAAGATTAATCCAATAACACTCTTCAACCAAGTGATATGTGTTGATGCCGATCTTCCTCAATTAATCAATCCAATCTACCACAAGGATAAACTGATTATTAATTGGATCCTATTTTTCCCAAAAAAGTATTGTGCACACCAAAGCTTATAAAAACACCACGTAAGAATTCTTCAATATCTTCTTTTTCTTCAAATATTCTTAGATCTTCAATAGACACCTGCACACAATCACTTGAATCTCTTTTGATCAATCATACACAGAACGGAGTCTGTTAACAATGGATTATCACAAGATCGTCATTAGATCTAACAACAGTCTAAAGATCATTGTCGAAACTTTGAACTAGTTTGAATGAATCTTATATCAGAAGAGAAGATTCTCAAGCATAAACAAACTAAGTGTAATCAAGATTTAACCACCGTTAGTCAATCAAATCAATACGAAAACTAAAGATAAACCGAAATATCTAGTTTCCCACCAACGGGTCGCGCTAGAGCTTCTCAATCCCAAAGAAGACTTTAAATTGAGCGGTCCTAAGAGATTTCACCTAATTAGATTACTCTCCTCTCCAATAGGCGGCTTCACCAGTAACAAATACAAAAGAGTAACTATAGGTTACGCAGGATTAGTTTGCTAGAAATGCAAACTCAAAGTATTTATAGACAAGGAAGTTTGGACACCAAGGAATTTCCAAAACCGAAAATATTCTCAAGATATTTTTCATTACTCCACCAAATTCGGTTTTCATAATTCCTGTGAATGCACTGTCCAAAAATAACGATTGAAATTGGAAAATCTTTAATTAGCAAATGCACATTACTAATTCTTATTTTCCATATATAATTAAAAACCCTTAATTAAAAATATTCTTAACTTATTTAAATTCGATCTTGGGATTTACTTCCTTCTTAGCCGTTAAGGAATATATTTGAACAAAATAGAACAAGCATTAATGCACCATGTTCAAAGAGTGACGACATCTTACTCTTAAATGTATTTACCATGCTTGCTTACTTGAAACCGATTTACCACACTTCCAAACAAGTTTAGAATTGGTTCATCTGACTTTCCAGACCTATGTGATTGATCAAGTTCCACTCAATCATAACTCATGGGTTTACAGTTCTACCAAAACAAGTTTCGGTTCTACCTCCATGTGAGTACTGTGCATAGTTACACTAGCTTACCAAAGATACGGCTGACTAGGTACTAGGATCGGTTCCCCACATATATTTGGTATCAAACTTGTATGCACTGCACATGTCCATAGGATCGGTTCCCCCTTCCCAAAAAAGTGTTGCACATGTTCATATGATCGGTTCCCCTATCTTCTATAAACCTTGCTGAACCTCATACAAGGATCGGTTCCCCTTGTGATGCACTGCACCTCTTACTAGGATCGGTTTCCCTCTTCCCAGTAATAAGTTCAGACATACACAACCCGATCATACCCCAGGTGATTACTTAAGATCGGTTTCACTAAAAAAATTCATACCAATACATAAGTCAGGCCTCATGTGAATAGTTTTACCAAGAACACAAACAAGTCATGAGCGGTTATACTAATCACACGTATTGGTCGTTCATAAGATATGCAAAAAAGAACAACCCCAATAACGCCTGGCGATTTCCTTTTCGGTTCACAACACATATCATGAACTTACTTCCTTAGAACACATGTAAACATTGTTCCCTAGGATGAAATCCTCACCTCATACCCATACATAATCACAATAGCACATATAATTATGTCGATGTCTTATATACAAAGTTTAATGGTTAAGCAAGAAACTTCATATTGTATTCCTTAATACTATATCTATCTAGAGTCTTCATGCTTTGCAATTTTTATGTTTTCAATATGCACGACTTGAAAGATACGTTAGGGAATGAAACAGTTCAAGTCAAATATCACTAACCTCAAGTGGAAGGATGATGTTGTCGTTGTAACTCCGCACTTCTTCACTTCTTCAAGTCTTCGCAATACTTGTAATGTCTCACCCTAATACTTTCAAGCTAACCTATACGAAGTTGACTCTAGTACATTTAAATCAAGTGACTCTTAAATGAGTTTTGGTTCACTAAAATATCACAACCAAACTTGACATACCAATGCTTGGTGGGTTCAACCGAGCAATGCTCTAATAATCTCCCCCTTTGTCAATTTTAGTGACAAAACTCTTACAATCATATGGATAAACAAATTATAATAATTCATTACACATACGCTTGATTCCCGAATCCACAACACATAACCTGCATTCATTCAATCCTCAAAAATGCAGTAGCTGCACTATAATAACAAAGCTTATACGCCCCCTAAAGGTGAGCTAGGTAGATATTCAATCCGCATATCTTTGTTATCCCATTCATATGATATGTTACTCCCCCTTAGTCTATACTTTTCCTCATTCGTTAGATAAACGTTCAAGCTCCATTGTCCTCTTCCCTAGTGACACCAATCAACCATAAATTGATACCATCATCACTTGTTTACTCCATATATTTCTCCCCCTTTTTGTCACAAAAATGACAAAGAAACGAAAAAAATAAAGGACAACACGAAAAGGATCTTACAAATCTCAAAATATACTTGTAACCTGTTAAGTCAAGCACGAGGGTTTTACACACCATTTTTGATAACCAATATCAAAACCGAAATTACAAGTAATTACGTTTTGATATGTTATCATGGAAATAATTGCCCGAAGAAATTTTCCCAACTAGTTTAGCAAACCAAAAATCAACTAAGAAACTTAGTTCCTTTGCTAAACTGATTGTATGAATACAACCGCTTCATTCGATAAGACCAAAACAAAGATAAACTCCATTTTTCTCATCAAGTTCTAATTATCCATATAACTTAGACCTTTAGATTTCAAACAAGCCAAATACTAGGTTAGTTAACTAGCATTTCCTTGTTTAGGATTTCGGCTAGACTTGAATAACCGAAACCTCCACTTTGATAAGTCTAACTAAGATCAGAATTAACTTAGCTTAGCTTATCCGGAATCGAACTGGACTAAACAACTCGTCCCGTCAACATATTCATTCGTTAAGCCATAAATAATTCATACAAACCAATAAATCAACTTGCATAATCATTCACCTCAACCGGATACAATAGAAACAACATATATAAACCACAGTTTCACTATTGTACCGAAATTTTATAAGCTTAAACAATTGATACTACACCATAAATAAAAATAACAATTGTTTTACTTAACTGGAAGCAATTGAATTAACATAGACATTCAAGCACCGCAATTGCACCAAATTTTGTAAGCCTAAACCATTGATATCACACAACAAAGCAAGATAACAAAAGTTTTGCTTAACCGGAAACAATTGAATCACACACACACATCCATACATTCATAATGGAATAAACAAATCAATTATACCAACAATTCCTTTTAATCAAAATCAATATATATATCAAATAAAAATAGGCTTTTCTTAAAACAGGAAAACAATTAACTAATAAAATTGTTACCTCAATTTCCCATCCAACTTCTCCAAATATGATTCCATCGCTTTCTTCTTCCGGGAGAATTGATATCGAAACACCATCATGTTGTCATTCTCATGCCAAAAACAAAAGAATAACAACAACCGACCTTTACCAGAGAAAGGTTGAAAATCGGTTTTAACAAGTACAAGCAAAAGTTGAAAACCGTCGAAACACATATGCTTTAATGCTAAACCAAAACCGATTCAACATATTGTGACTTTTTCACATATTGTTTGTACATGAATACATCATGATCCTTTGATAAAGCCTACCAACTTGGGATAGAACTTAATCCTGCTAAATCAAAAAGTCACCCAAACCATAAGGGTTCACAACATATTATGAGATCGAATATCAAGGTAATAAAACCGAAATCAAACATCTCATACATATACATAGCATATAAAATAAAACATTAAGGTACCGGCTATGTAAATCAAAAACTATCACAAGAAAAATTATAAATCGAATAACTTTATTCATAATAGTTTTATTCAATAGACTTATACAATCAATGAAAGCGATCAAAAATTGTTGTCTATTAAACTTGATTAAGTATTCTTAACTTATTCATCCTTATTATCTTCTGCTTCCATGATTTCATCAAGGTTGTCTTCATATATTTCAAGATTGTTGGAAAGAGTACCAATCTTTTTAAGATCATGAAAATCTCTAAACGATGCCCAGCAGACAACATGATATATAATTTCTTTTCGAGTATCATCAGATAATTTCTTCAGAAGTTCCTTTCTTCATATTAATTAAAGAACTCCTTCACATAGGCTTGTAGCTCTTATCTCAGAGAGAGATGGCATGATATGATATGAACATAAATCATCGCAACTCTCAAATCTTCCTTTGTTAGAGGAATCCAAAACAATTTTCAATTCCTGGATACAATATTCTCCTACAAATTCACTGTATGATCTTGTATATTCAGTAAAACGAATTACATGAATCTTCCTTGTTAAAAGATCATGAAATCTACAGGAGTATATCAAATTTGATATGGCAATCTTTGTGTCCTTCATTGTAAACATTCATGAAGAAATCGAATAAGAATTCGGTTTTAAGAGATTTTAACCACTCATAGAAGGAAACCTTTTATACAGAGATTTTTTTTTTTTTGAAATCTTTCTCAAAAAGGAATAACAGAAATATCCCATTTTTAAACAAATTTCTATAACACAACCGGGTTTGGGAACAGAGAAATTTGTTCTTTTATAAGAGTGTATTATTTTCTATTGTTCTTTCTGTCCCACATTCTTAAAAATGATATATCATCACAATCAAAGAGTGGTTCAGAGATTTTTCCTTTTAAAGGAAGAAAGACAAAACTTGTCTGCTTAAAGTTACTTTTCTTACACCCCTTTTTGAACCGTTTTGGTGTAAACTGAGTAGACCAAGGATTGGAAAGATAATTTTTTTCTTTGCTTGTCAAGGCATATGGAACAAAGGTCATTCTTCTTAATTCCTTTGTAATAAAATTGAGAGCCTTTTGCATTTTACGAATCTTGCACCCCTTCTGTATATGAATTTTACTCCCACAAGAATAACAATATCTGACATAAGAATTATGACGTAGATTGTTACCTGTCTGTGTATGATTATAGAATGCTCCTTCTTGTTTCTCTACTCTTTGAGGTTTCGATTTCTTCCTTTCATTATGATCTTTTTTCTTCGGATCTGAATGATCATCACCTATTTGTTTGTCCTTATAATTTCCTCCATTATTTTGAGTATCTTCTTTCAGACAATCATGTGTTAGAGTACACTCGGATTTGACAAACTTTATTTAATTATTAGGAACTAAAGTATTATTACCTTCGTATCCTAAACCACGTGTGTCTCTGTGACTTCTTCCTATCTCCAATAAGGAAGATAAATTATTTGAACTTTCATTAAGTTTTCTTAGCATAGAGACTTATTCTTTTAATGGAGTATTTTCATCAAGAGAAGTGTTAAGAGTTTCCTCTAGACCTTTTATATATTAGAAAGAAAACCTCCTTCTTTTTATTTGAAGAGCTCCTGTTGAGAGTTCAATTCTGCTTTAGAATTAATAAGCTCTTTTTCTAACATACAAATCTTTTCTTGAGATTTATCCAGATCATTTTTACAAGTTTCAACATGATCATGTTCAGTAATCATTCTTTCCTTATGATCACTTGCTTGATGTGTGATTTCTTCCTTTAGAAGCTCATTCTCCTTATAGAGAATTTCAACCTTTAAGGTTAAATCTAGTTCTCTCTTAAGTGTAGAGAGAAGTTCTTCAGAGATATAAATAAATTATTTGCTGAATTCCTTTATTTCAGAAGTTTTCACACTTGATCTTTCATTCGAAATCTTAATCATGGACTTCAAAAATGTCTCATTCGATAACTCATCAATTGAGCAGTCTGAAGAATATTCTTCTTTTGAGCATATGCCTTGCAATTCCTTAATTGAGCCTTTCTTAAGTTTTCGCTCTCGGTTGACTTTACTTTGGCCCATATCTTATAGGATGGATCACACCAAACACAGATTGTTAGATCTTTTCATGTTTACCCGCTCTTATACCAATTGAAAAGGCGAGGGTACCCCAAATATACCTCAAGCCATAAATTTTCCTTCCTATAAGTCATTTCCCCAAAAGTGATTGTCTATAGACTGAGTCGAGACAATACAACAAATCGGTTCACACTTTGTGTGATCGTCTATGGATACGAGATCGAGACAATACAACAACAGAGTGTGTTTACTTGATACAAAGGTTCGGACTTAACCAAAATCAATAGGATTCACGTATCAAGTAAATAGGAATTAACGTTTGTGCAATTTACTTTAATTATAAAAATACAATTATAATACGGAAATATAAAGTAAATGACACAGCAAGATTTTGTTAACGAGGAAACCGCAAATGCAGAAAAACCTGTACCTAGTCCAGAATTGAATACTCTCAGGATTAAGCCGCTATACAAAATAAGACAACTTCGTATAGTTGAGACCAAGCAACTAAACCTATAGTTCACCTAGTTCCGTATGTATTCCCATGCCTCCAACCTGTAAACAAGTCATGTACTTGGACCAATTCCTTTGGTTTGTATTCCAAACAGTAAAGGAATAAAAAATCTGTATGATATCAACACTCTTCAACCAAGTGATATGAGTTGCGCAAAGGTTCCCTTGTTTATCTTAACATAAACTCCTTTGCCAGGTTCCAAGATCTATCTTATGTTCAAATGCCCAAAAGCAATTTTTAAGATTAAGCCAACAACACTCTTCAACCAAGTGATATGTGTTGATGCCGATCTTCTACAATTAATCAATCCAATTTTCCACAAGGATAAACCGATTATTAATTGGATCCTATTTTTCCCAAACAAGTATTGTGCACACCAAAGATTATAAAAACACCAAGTAAGAAATCTTCAATATCTTCTTTGTCTTCAAATCTTCTTAGATCTTCAATAAACACCTGCACACAATCACTTGAATCTCTTGTAATCAATCACACACAGAACGGAGTCTGTTAATAATGGATTATCACAAGATCGTTTTTAGATCTAACAACAGTATAAAGATCCCTGTCGAAACCTTGAACTAGTTTGAGTGAATCTTATATCAGAAGAGAAGATTCTCAAGCAGAAACAAACTAGGTGTAATCAAGATTTAACCACCGTTAGTCAATCAAATCAATACGAAAACTAAAGATAAACCGCAATATCTAGTTTCCCACCAACGGGTCGCGCTAGAGCTTCTCAATCCCAAAGAAGACTTTAAATTGGGCGGTCGTAAGAGATTTCACCTAATTAGATTACTCTCCTCTCCCATAGGCGGCTTCACCAGTAACAAAGACAAAATAGTAAGTATAGGTTACGCAGGATTAGTTTGCTAGAAATGCAAACTCAAAGTATTTATAGACAAGGAAGTTTGGACACCAAGGAATTTCCAAAACCGAAAATATTCTCAAGATATTTTTCATTACACCACCAAATTCGGTTTTAATAATTCCTGTGAATGCACTGTCCAAAAATAACGATTGAAATTGGAAAATCTTTAATTAGCAAATGCACATTACTAATTCTTATTTTCCATATATAATTAAAAACCCTTAATTAAAAAGATTCTTAACTTATTTAAATTCGATCTTGGGATTTACTTCCTTCTTAGCCATTAAGGAATATCTTTGAAAAAAATAGAATAAGCATTAATGCACCATGTTCAAAGAGTGACGACATCTTACTCTTGCAAGTCTTTACCATGCTTCCTCACTTGAAACCGATTTACCACACTTCCAAACAAGTTTAGAATTGGTTCATCTGACTTTCAAGAACTATGTGATTGATCAAGTTCCACTCAATCACAACTCATGGGTTTACGGTTCTACCAAAATAAGTTTTGGTTCTACCTCAATGTTAGTACTGTGCATAGTTACACTAGCTTACCAAAGATACGACTGACTAGGTACTAGTTACGGTTCCCCACATATATTTGGTATCTAACTTGTATGCACTGCACATGTCCATAGGATCGGTTCTCCCTTCCCAAAAACGTGTTGCAAATGTTCATAGGATCGGTTCCCCTTTCTTCCATAAACCTTGATGCACCTCATACAAGGATCGATTCCCCTTGTGATGCATTGCTCCTCTTACTAGGATCGGTTCCCCTCTTCCCAGTAATAAGTTCAGACATACACAACCCGGTCATACCCCAGGTGATTACTTAAGATAGGTTTCACTTATAAAAGTCATACCAATATATAAGTCAGGCCTCATGTGAATAGTTTTACCAAGAACACAAACAAGTCATGAGCGGTTATACTAATCACACATATTGGTCTTTCATAAGATATGCAATGAAGAACAGACCCAATAATTCTTGGCGATTTCGTTTTTGGTTCACAACATATGTCATGAACTTACTTCCTCAGAACACATGCAAACATTGTTCGCTGGATGAAATCCTCACCTCATACCCATACATAATCACAATAGCATTCATATGATTATGTCGATGTCTTATATACAAATTTTAATGGTTAAACAAGAAACTTCATATTGTATTCCTTAATACTATGTCTATCTAGAGTGTTCATGCTTCGCAGTTTTATGTTTTTAATATGCACAACTTGAAAGATACGTTAGGGAATGAAACAGTTCAAGTCAAATATCACTAACCTCAAGTGGAAGGATGATGTTGTCGTTGAAGATCTACACTTCTTCACTTCTTCAAGTCTTCGCAATACTTGTAATGTCTCACCCTAATACTTTCAAGCTAACCTATATGAAGTTGACTCTAGTACATTTAAATCAAGTGACTCTTAAATTAGTTTTGGTTCACTAAAATATGACAACCAAACTTGACATACCAACGCTTGGTGGGTTCAACCGAGCAATGCTCTAACATATAAGTCTCTAATAAAAATATTGCGAGTAATAAACCGAGTTTTGGTGATTTCCAAGTCCGTAATTATTGCTCCTCACTCCAAACTCCCCAACCAAGTAGGACCGAGAAATGATTCGACTATTTTGGTTTCAGCATCGATGAAGACTTTTGATACTTATCTTCCTCTAACAAAGAAGACTATTGATTCCCCTTTCGGTATGTTTCAATCAAGGTTTAAAAATATGTTTGCAGTAGACAAGTCTAGCAAACCTTACAGATCCAGAACACTTATACTCTTATTAAAGAGAAGCTTAGACCACTACCACCTCACAAGAACAATCCAAAAAAAATTAAATAAGAGTTTAGATATTTATATTGTGGAATCACAAATTCTGAGACGAAAAGAACTTTGTGATATTTTTATCTATCTTGTTCCCGATCTAAAGTTCGTGAACTTCAATAACTAGTAGAACAATATCCAGATACGACCAAGCTTCACGAAACCTTAAGTGAAGTACTCAAATTCGTAGCCTAATACAGTTTTGTAAAGAAACCTAGGTTATAGAGGACGACTCTAGCTTTGCAACTACAACACAAGAGTGTCAGGAATTAAAAAATCCAGTTGTAAGAGTCTATCTATTTATAATTTTTCAAGGTTGGGGGGTAGCTTTTGGGTTCAAGCTAACATTTTCCCAGTTTAGATGAAACTCCAAGTTAGGAATTCATGTAAGTGAGTGAATAGGTTTCCATGAAATTACACAGAAGAATATGCACCATAGAGGCCAATTAAGATCGTGAACTTCTAAGCAATAACAGTGCTCAAGAACAGTCGAGACTAAATAATAATCCACAAGGCCAAAGAGAATTTATGAATAAAGTTGTCTTACAAGTGTATATGAGAGATATATGAAAAGTGAACTATAACCATGGCCAAGGTATGCACAAATAGTACGCTTAGCCTTAAGAAGTTCGTGTAATTTTTCCTTTGCACTTAAGATCCAAAACTAGGTCAGATTGACCAGGTATACATACTGAGTATTCGTACCCTTGTAAGTTGCGAAATCAGTTAAACATGATGTGCATACATGGTATGCGTACTATTGGCACTTCGGAAAGTCATATATAAAGGGTATGCTTACTTTTGGCAATTCACAAATTCAGATCAGAAAGGTATGCGATTGCATACTGGGTATGTGTACCTTTGGTAGTTCTCGAAGTAAGATCAACTTGGTATGCATACTAAGTGCATACCTCTAAGCAGTTTGTGTACTTTGATCTCACATTCAGAAACATTCCCAAAAGAGTATACATACTAAATATGCATACCCTAAACAGTTCGTGTACTGTTTGATTGGAACTTTTTCGAAAGATCAATTTAAACAAAAATAGTTTGTGAACAATAAATTGTTTTAGACTAAGATTGCTAAAGATCTGCTCAAATTATATTTTGAGAGTTTAAACAAAACAAGCTTGAACTCGAAATTTATTTCTTATAATATTAAACATTAAAACCAGACTACAAAGTCTCATAAGATAGAATGGTATATGCAATGAGTAAATAAGATAAGTCAGTCTTCACATATCCCTTTTTTGATGAAGTTCTTACAAATATCTTCGTTTGTTCTTCAGTCTTCAATCTTCGAGGGTATTTGGTGATTTATGATACTCAACTGCCATGCTCTAATCGTATTCCGAGACTTGACTTTAGTAAACTAGAAATCATGATATGGTTTTGTACATCCAATATTGAAAACAAGTTTGAGATAGAAAAACCTGTGAGTTTGACCAAGCGATGTTCTAACATTTACTATATGAGCAACAATGTACAACTCGCTTCTAACATTAGTGATGCTCAATACTAGGGGTATGTTGGTTTCTAACTCTAGTTACAAGTTTACGACAAGGAGGAGAAAAGTGTAAAAATTTGTCTTTTCCTTTGTTATTTCACTTAGCAAATTTGAAATTATTCTTCAACGGCGCTCAAAATCAAGTAGGTGTTTAAAATTCTTTATCTCAAAAGCATTTCGTTAAAACAAATTAAATGGTAATAACAATGATAGTATTTATGTTTAAGGAGAATTATGGATGAAGCAAGGAGACATAAGAGGAAGGAGAATACTAATCTTATTAGAAGATTAGAGTAGAACTATTACATAGTTTTTTTATGTACATGTAAAGGGAACCCTCATAATCTAGTTAGACTGCTGGGCCGTAAGCCTTGTAACAATTTATAAATTATTATCTTTCGTTATTTGTTGGATGATTCGCAAAGAATGGAATAATATTTTTATTTTTATTTGGAAGAAAGTACTCGACGAAGAAATTTATTTTTGAGATAAAATATACTTTAATATCCTGGATAAATTGGGGCCTATGGATTTCTTCATCCACCCCATAGAGAATGATAAGGGGTGTCTAAGTTTGATGAAACTACCATTTTATCCTCTATGAAATTTTAATACTACCAATTTATCCTCATTGAGTCCTAATAACAAAAAAAAAAAAAAAAAAAACTAAATCAAATTAAAATCATTTCCATTTCCATTTCCATCAAAATTAAGAATTCAAAATCAAACGAAAACATTGTCGATAATCACCAAATTCACTAAAATAAGTAATTTTTCGTTTTTTTTTTTTGATAACTTAAGAATTTTATTGATTGAAATTAATCAGGCGTGGAATACCTGGATAACAAGGAAGTAATAACCTGTTTATCATGACTGAACTCCTCAATAACTAATCTATTTTTCCTAACTGATTTCGAAATAGAGTCAGCTAACTGATTTAGAGATCTACTGACATGACTAACTTTTGCATACATAAAAGAGTATAACAAAAGATTGATATCCCTCATAGTTTTCCTATTTTCCCATCTAACAAGAAGATCATTAGTATTAATCGAGTTGACAACAACTTTTGCGTCATCAACTATGTGAATCTTGTCAAGGTCCATTGCTTTTGCCCATTGAAGACACTCCAACATAGCTCTGCATTCTCCAGTTTCCGCATCTATCACTCCAGTTGCATAGGATCCTTTGAAACCGGAGCAATCACCTGCAATGTTGTATAACACAATCACCAAATTCACTAAAATAAGTAATTTTTCGTTTTAATCTGGTATTTTTCTATTAATCCAATTCCCTAGAGTAGGTTTCAATAACATGTAATCACTCAAACAATCCAAATTTTTTTTTAAATCAAAGTTTTTTGGGTTTATAACAATCGGTCTACATCAATGCACTTGTAAACCGATTTTATTTAAAAATGGTTGCTGTTTATGCCCACAAAGATCGATTGTCCTGGATGGCATTCTGGTTGGAGGAAATTAAACCAGAATCGGCTTACGTTGATGCCCACATAGCCCGATTCTGGTACGGAAGAGATAATTATTTTTTATGTGTTTTTGTTATTGTTAGAATCGGATTACAAGAGCATTTTTGTAAACCGATTCCTGTTGTGCAATGTCAGGAATCGGTTTTTATATATGTATTGTGTAAACCGATTCTAGTTAACTCACTTTTTTTCTTCAGTTAATACTCGATCATAAAATGCGTACGAAATCATACTCGATTTCATTTCGATTACAAATGAAAATTAAAATAGTTCCGTATGATTTTACCCAATTTGAAAAGGGTATATTAATTAGATACCCCTAGTTTTGACACCCAACAAATATACCCCTATACAACAATAAACATACCCTATCATTTTAAAACCTTATCCATTAATAAATAGATTACCTTAATACCCTCACTTATAATTATTTTCATTTACAAACCTTATCCTTATGCGTTAACAAAATTTTTTCTTATTTCACAGCCACTACCACCACCACTGTTCCACCACCACTAGCACCGCCACTACCACTACCACCACCATTCCACCACTACCAACACCGCCACCACCACCAATACACCACCACCACTTACTAACTACAACCACCACTAATTTCTCACCACCGCCACTAATATTTCACCACCACCACCATTATTATCATTGTTGTCACCGCTTCCGTCGCCGCTGTTTCTACCACCACCGCCGCCGTCAAATTTTGGCGTCAACAACTAAAGTTGATCCAAAAAATAAAAGTTCAAAAATAAATTTATTAATACATATACCAGTTCTTTTATTGTATCAACAATCAAAGTTGATCCCAGTGAATGGGTAAACAACAAAAGTTGATCCCTTTAAGTGGGATCAATAATGGAAGTTGATCCAAAAAAAATGAGATCAACATATTTATATAAAGTATGTTTCATGTAAAAACCAATAAACCTGGAACCTGCAAACTAACATATCCTTAAGAAACACAAAAATAACATTCATAAAAACAAATCAGAATGTATGTTGTTACAAAACATAACAACTCCAAACCAAAAGGCATAAAAAAAGAAAAAAACATCCAACAAGTATGAAACCTAAAAAAGATACAAAAAAAGTTGTAGTGAATCAAATTCAACACGTCAAGCCCTTTCGTGCTAGAGCAGTGAATTAAAAATCTCAAATCCAAATAGTTATCTGACAATTGCAAAATATAACCTTTGGAACAACCATCTATGGCCCACAACAATTAAATTTTCATACAAAATGACATATATGAATGAGTGAATTTGGCGTGAGTCGAACACGCATCATCTGACGTGGAATCAGTCAAGCTACCATTGCACCACAAATTCAACATTTTCAAGAATTTATATCTATAAAAATCAAAACATTTAAACTACAAGCATAATTATTCTAATCCAAGAAAATACTATCAACAACAATAAAAATGGAGTAAACAACATGAGTTGATCCCATAAAAATGGTATCAACAGTAGGAGTTGATCCCATAAATTATTAATATCATGCATTGTTGGTGATTTCAGTACCTGATATATACATAATCCCCAATGTAGTAGTTCCCAAATATGCTCCTGAAGCCAAAATAGTTGCAAAATAAATCAATCTCCATTGTTGATTCCACCAACCCAACAAAAGCCACCACAAGCACCTTCACAACCACCACTACCATCATCTCCACTATAAAATCATCTATCACCACATCAAACAATAGGAATCAGTAGTTGATCCATTAAAAAATGTTGTCAACAACAGGAGTTTGGATCAACAACGGTAGTTGATCCGCTAAAAAAGGCATCAACAACATGAGTTGATACACAAATGTTGATGGTGGTTTTTAGCTTAGGGCTAAAACAATAAAACCCTAGTCAGACAGTGACGTCACAGAACTTGAGTAATAATGTCCAAACCAAGCACATTTATTGAACCTTTTAATTTGTCTGCTAGAAAATTACCAGGGTACCTTTTTTTAATTAATTTCTAATTAGGGTTTCGACAGGCCAAAACCTTAATTCCCACGCCACATATGCCAATGGAAAACCATGCCAGCCACGCCCACCGCACCAAGGCATGCTAGCCGCACCCCTATGCCAATGAAAAACCATGCCATCCACACCTATCGCGTCGAGGCATGCCAACCATGCTATCCACACCACCGTGCCAATGACAAACCATGCCTTCCACATCTCCATGCTAAAGCATGCCAACCATGCTTGCCGTATCAACATGCCATGCGCAATGCTGGATGCCAAAACAAAGGCCTGCAATAATCAACGACCACCTTTCCATCTAAGACACAAATCTTAGCCGTCCAAGGTTACCAGACAACACATGGTAACCTTTAACCAAAAACCTAGCTTGGCCACGATCCTATCCAACGGCTTGCCAAACCCTTGGCCCCACCATGCCAAGCCAAATCGCACCTTGCCTTGGCCCTATCCATGCTAGCCGCACCATATGCCAACGGCTTCCCAAACCCTTGGCCCCACCATGCCAAGCCAAACCGTACCTTGCCTTGGACCTAGCCATGCTAGCTGTACCATATGCCAACGGCTTGCCAAACCCTTGGCCCCGCCATGCCAAGCCAAACCGCACCTTTCCTTGGCCCTAGCCATGCTAGCCGTACCATATGCCAATGGTTTTCCAAACCCTTGGACTCACCATGCCAAGCCAAACCATGCCTTGACTTGGCCCTAGCCATGCTAGCCGCACCATGTGCCAACGACATGCCAAGCCCTTGGCCCCACCATGCCAATCCAAACCGCGCCTTGCCTTGGCCCTAGCCGCACCATGTGCCAACGGCATGCCAAGCCCTTGGCCCCACCATGCCAAACGCACCTAGCCGCCCCGCCATGCCAAACACACCTAGCCTCCCCACCACGCTATCCTACCCTACGGGGCTACCAAAACGAAGGCGTGCGACAATCAACGGTCGCCCTTCAATCCCAGGATCAAATCCCATCCATCCAAGGTTACCAGACGACGCATGGTAACCTTTGGACCAAAAACCTAAGTTTGGCCACGCCAAACCATGCCACGCCAACCTAGCCGCACCACCATACTGGCATTCCCTACGCGGCTACCAAAACGAAGGCGTGCGATAATCAACGGTCGCCCTTTAATCCCATGGGAAAATTCTAGCCGTCCAAGGTTACTAGACAACGAATGGTAACCTTTGACCCAAAACCCTAGTTTGGTCACGCCAAACCGCGCCAAGGCATGCCATGCCAATGGCATGCCAACCTAGCCGCGCCACCATGCTGGCCTTCCCTATGCGGCCACCAACAAACGAAAGCGTGCGACGATCAACGATTACCTTTCCTCTTAAGATGCAAAATCTCGACCGTCGAAGGTCACCAAGCTAGCAAGTCTCCCTAAGCTCGACTTGCCAGGAAACAACAATATGCTACATATTTTCCACAAAAACATTCGAGACATCAACACATATCACAAACTGGGGGATCCTCTCTGGGTATTGGCTTGGGGGTTTACAGTGTGCGGCGTACACTATGCCCGTCATAAGGATGAGGCGGTTAGTAAATACAGAGAGTTAATGGTGAAACGTTCTTTTTATGGAACATCAATTCCATGCGTTAATGTTACCACCTCCTTCCATTTACTCACCCAATTTTCCATCCCTTAATTAGACCAGAGTACGTTTCACTTCGACTTGTATAAATAGGTCTCACATATTTCCAACGAACAACAAGTTCAGTCAGGAGCATACAACACACAGAAAATACTATCTAGCTTACCATTTGTTAGCTTTCCTACTTTTCTGATACAAGTTGTAGTAACACAACTACTCTTCCAGAATCAACTATTATGGTCTTATCACTTTCCTTGATTCCCTTCCCAAAACCAACCCATTCTCCTCCACTTTGTGACCGAAGCAAGTCTGGAACGACCATTTCTTGGTTTAGGCTGGAATTGTACAGATTGATCTCTCGAATCTAAAGTACTCCCTTGCAGTACATTGTTTAGGGTTTAAATTCGTTTCTCACCCGCACACCCAAAATTACCGAAATCAGCAGAAACAGTTTTCACACACAAACAATTGGCGATCACAGTGGGAGATCAATCTCTCGGTTACAATATCAATTTCCAAATTTTCGATATCATTCTCCACTAACAACTCCACCATGGTAGAACTCAGATCCGGATCATCTGCCGAGAACAATAGCACAGAACCCATCTCTGGTGTTAACGTTACTTCCAAAAACGTCACTGTGTCACCTACTGACCACAGTAACACCGAAAGCACTCCTTCAGGTGTAACACTGGCAATCACCAGGGCCAGAGCTGTTGCCGCCTCTAATGTCCCTTCACAACCTGCATGTCACGACACTGCCGAAAACGCTCATTAGAGAGTCACACCACCAGTCACCAGAGCCAGAGCCGCCGCTACGGCTCCTAACGCATCGTCAAGCATGGCGCCTCCAATCACCACTAAGACTCCAACTATCCCACCAACGGGACGAGAAACCGGAGGAACCAGAGGAAGCCGACCCTATATCACCATCACTGATTTTATGGAACGACATGAGGTTTTTTCTAGAGCCCATACGGATATGGTTTCGACACAAAAAGAAGTACTCGTCTTTCTCAAATCCCTGACAGAGCGTCTGTCGCATGAGTCATGCCCTCCAGAGCCATTTAGAAACACCCCCGACGCTGGCACCTCGGCGGAACGCGTCTTCAAGGACGAGGATATTTATGCCAGACCCCCATTGGAAAGAAGTCAGCCATCCAATTTTGTCACACGAGAGGATCTGGAGCAACTTCTCCGGAATCGAGTCAAGAACGATGAAATAGATATGCATCAGCATCAACCTCCTTACCCATCTGAAATACAAAGAATTCATCTCTCAAGAAGATACTCCTCTCCTCAATTCACCCTGTATGATGGCACCAGAAATGCACGTGAACACGTCTCTCGCTTCCTCGAATCCCTAGGCGAACATGAATACAATCACGTCCTCCGTTTGAGGGAGCTTTCGAAATATCTTACCGGAAGAGCGTACACGTGGTACAACAGCATCACGCCAAACAGCATCCCCAACTGGGGTAGCATGGTTACTGCATTTTATAAGAAGTACTTATTTGTGTCTGAACAAGTTACCTTCTTAGACCTAGGAAGAATGTACCAGCAGGATAACGAACATCCGAATAATTTTGTTAAGAGATTCAGGGTTCAAACACGACTGCCACGACCCAAACGTGACCGAACAATAGTTGGTGAACATGTGCATCAACGATATGGCTCCCATTTACCACGCCTTGCTAGAGAACATGCGTTTCCAGATATTCCCAGAACTCCATGAAGCTGCCAGATGATAGACACATTTATGTGTCTAATTTGTCCTTAATATTTCGTATTGTTGGTACTCGTTTTCGTCCTTATTATGGTGTTTTGTGTGTTTTTAGGTATTTCTTGGAAATAAATATTATTGGAAATTTCGGCTCGAAAAGTTGCTCGGAGCACCCCGGAGGACATTTGCTATACGGATCCCCAGTTTTAATTTGTGTCACCCACGTCTATATATAACCCATTTTTGCCCAAATCACCAATTTTTTCCATCGCACACATCTTATTCGTTTAAATTTCAGAGAAGGCGGGAAAATATTCACAATTATCATAGATTTTCAGTTCGTGATTCAGAGGGGTTATAGTGTGATACAATGGCTAAAACTTCACGAGAACAATTGACTGAGATATACAGGCGTGGTATGGGCTTCAAAGTCATCTGGATTTTGTTGGATAGTCGGTAGTGAAGAAAACAAGGTTACTCGGGTTTGGTTACTCCATCACGAGTTCTGTGTAGTTGGCGTGTGGATTGATAGAGTTTTACTTCTAGTGGAACATGAAAATAATGACCTGAGAGTATGTCGACATTATCAGACGTGTTAAGAGGCGAGAAAGGAAATAAATGTATAATATTATTTTTTATTTACTGCCGAGATATGAGAAGATTTTCCGGAGTATTGAGCGAAGATTCTTGGTCCAAAGGTGTATAAATAGGCTACTGGGGTCGAGTAGAAGGAGTATGGAGTGTTAGGGGTAGCGACAGAGCCGTTAAGAGATGCTGCAGAGAAGAGAAGAAGAGTTGCAGCAGCAGCAGGAAGGAAGAGTTGCAGATGACGCACAGAAAGTGTCGTTGTGAAGAACATGAAGAACAGACTAACAAAAGCCATCGTTTATGAACAATGAAGCAGCATAACATTTGTAACGGGCTTTGTTCAGCATTGTCACGCTTATCTTCGATAGCAACACTTCTTTAGGTATTTTTTGTAACAGTGAGTTCTGTGACACTCATACAGCGTTCTGAATCTCTGTTTTATCTTATTTCTTCTGTAAAAACACCATTCGAGATATGAATTATCTTTTTGAGTGTGTTTTCACCATGCGGAGTTAGAACCCATCACTGGGACAACGGAGGAAGCAACTTTTTATGATTATGGTAAATGAGTTAATTCTTTATATGACTTTTTGCATAGATTTAATTGCTTTATGATTTCTATTAATTATTTGTTATTTTGTCTGATGTCGCATGCTTGGTTTTAATTACTTTTGATGCGTCATGCTTACGACTTACAAATAATGTTTTATGAAATCTATTTTTGGCAAAGAATTAGAGTCACAACTTCTTTTGTTTGAGCTATATTGTATAGAGTTAATGACTGAACCACAAGAATATGAAAAGTAGTGAAATCCTGCGTCCTAGTGTCTCTTCATCCCGTGACAATTTTTTGTATATATTTTTTCTATTATTTTAGTTTATTAATTCTTAAAATCAATCTCATCAAGTCCGAGTGAACGACAACCTTTTCTTATCACTTTCTACAACATTATTGATTCACATCAATTTTTGGCGCCGCCGACGCGGGCTTGTGTATAGATTTTATTTTAATTTTTATTATTTTTGTTCTCTTTTACGCCTTTGGTATTTTTTTGATTCTCTTCAGATTTGGAGCGAAGCTACAAGGAAATAAAAAGTACTATAAAAAGAAAGCATCGCCAAAGAAGGAAAGAAAAAAGGAGTCCAAGGAGTGAAGAAGATTTTGTACAAATTTATTTTATTTGGACTTTATTTCTTTTTATTTTTAGAAACTGTAAATAGGGTTTCACTGTTGTAATCTTTATTTTTATTTTTGGACACTTTTTGGACTTTTGGACATTTTTTTTAAAACCCTAAGGAAGGGTTATTAAATATAAACTGCATAGGTAAGGACGACGATTACGATATCGTCTCGGCCCCTCGGGTTCGTACACTGACATAGGAATCAGTGGCCCGAGTCGACTTCAACGGTTCATCCCCCGTCTAGAACGGGAGGTAGGAATTCTAAACACCCGCGAATCCCCTGTCGGCGGGTTTACTGGATGATTTTGTATGCATATATGTTGAGGTCTTGAATACGCAACTTTAATTTCCTAGTAAAGGGCAAGGATTGGCCATACAAGATAAGGGTTCGGATTTCATCACCGTTCTCTTCTTTCCCGCCTTAGGAAAATGTTACCAAACGCGAACCTAATCTTAAAATACTGACTAGAACGAGACTGATAGGGTAATGAGCTTAATAGGAAAGTCATTCGAAAAATATTGGTTACTCTTTAAGCATACTTCGAAGTTCATGATGGTTTCCGTAAGTTGAATGCGTGACTGCACCGCCTTGTAATACTTTGAGGCCTTGGGTATCAAAGATCCACAGCTTCCCTCGCCTCTATTCAACCTACTTAAACTCGGATTGATTCCAGAGGTGTCTGCTTAAATTGTAACGAATTCCATTTCGAAGGATTAGAAGCTGGTCTAGAAACAATCTAAGTGGAGCCGTCATGCTTTTTGTTTGCTAGAAATCAGTAGGTTTGTTGTGGTCGAGTCAGCCTTGTTTGGGTTTGTGTATAATTCCCTTGCAGTTAGGATGTCGAACTGGTACTACAATAGCCAATACAACGAATATATGACTAATTTTCAAAATGGACATTACTTTGACCATAGTGTGAATAGTGGTTGGGAACGCCAATCTTTTGAAGGTTATGGCCCATACCATGGTGAGCCCAATTACTATCCACATGCCCACCGGTCATACGAGCAAAATTTCTATAATTCCTCTTCTCTAGATGAAGCACGTAAGATACTTGAGTCAACACGTAAGTTACTTGAGTCGACGTATCAGTTAGCAGACACAGATGATTTAGTTATGGACGAAAGAACTATAACGGTGAGTGAAACTTCTTTAGAAGATAACCTCAGGAAGTTAGCTGAGTCAACATGTAAGTTAACTGAGTCAACACGTGAGTTTTCTGAGTCACCACGTAGGTTAGAGTTAGAGATGGAAGAAATAATTGCTCGAATTACTATTGATTGCCAATATATTCTCTCCAATATCACCCGTGAAAATGAGGAAATTTTTTATAATCAGGATGACGAGGTTAGAATTGGTAACACTACTTGTTTAGATGAGTTTCAATCATTTTCATGTTATTATAGTAATGATCATGATGTGGATAGTACTGATGAAGAATCTGAAGTTTTTAGGCATAGTGATCAGGAATTTATTTCTCCAATTGAGCTTAACAATGATAATATTTCTAGTTCAAATCCAAATAATTTTAACAATTATTCACTTATTCAAAAGGACGAGGATTTGACTAGAGATAGTTTTTTAGACGATGTGGTATTTTCTGTTTACAAAGCCGATGATAGTTTTAAGGATCGAGTTTATTCTGAGAATATTGTTTTAGAGTCTAGCGATTTAGAAACATTAGACTTAGAAAAAGAAGATGAACTCGTAGAGCTTTTAAATATGAGTGAGGATGCATCACCTGAGTATAACCTACAAGAAGCAATTGACCATTTTCAGGATTATGATGATCTAGAAATTAGGGAAATTGTAGCTAGTCTATCTAGAGACACACAAAATTCTAAGTTTGGGGGTGATCATCATTCTCCACGTGCCTTACCTTTAGTTCTTATAGATATCCCTCACTTGGAACTTGATATATGTGCCTCAACCATTGTGCCTGATTACCTTCATACTAGCTCTCCCGAACCTAATAATGTCTAGGAAGAAGTTCAGTTGTTAGAAACCCATCCTCTGGTTGATGTGGTTAGCCCAGGCTATGATACCAAAATTAACTTTGTTTTCCTACCAAAAAATTTTCTTTCAATTGTGGGAACATATGAGTTACAAATGTGTCAGTTATTAAGTTTTGAGACTAAACCTAATTACTTTAGTAGATTAGGATCGACACATTTTTCTATGAATGACCACCACCTTGGTCAGCTGTGTGAGTCAAATATGATTGACTTAGAGGATCCCCAGTTATTCAGGTTAATGTTATGTGCTTCTAAGTTCTTATTCGAGTTTTTCCAGACTCTAGGACCTGAACATTCGGATCTAACTTTTGAGGAATTCCAACCTATGAAAATTTGTTATCTAGACCCAGTTATAGAACCTGAACCTAAACCACAGATATTTGTAGTTGTCTTAAACAGGAAACTAGACAAGGGTGTGCTTTATTTGCTAATTTTCTTGGGATGTTGTAGATTCCTTTTACTTGTGATAGCCCTATTTGGTTTTGGTGATCCGCAGTTATTCCGGTTATTACTTTATGATTCTTTGAGGTGACTAATCTCTTCCATTGTCTGGCTGAAGACTTTAAACTTAGCACTTCTTGGGAGGTAACCCAATATTCATGCAACATGGTAATATCTTTCCTTAACTCTTTTACTTCAAGTGGTAACAATTTCTCATTGTTCATGCTTTTAATTCTATCTTTAGAACATTGAGGACAATGTTAGATTTAAGCTTGGGGGTATGGGAGAAACTTTTAGTTGCAGTATAAATAAATAAACTCCAGAGCCTATAAATTTATGCTTATTAAGGTCGGCACTAACCAATCTAAGTGGATGGAAACATTTTGGTTGTAGGAGTTGAGGAACCAATCTGATTAGATAGAAACATCTAGAAGAGTCTATTCATAAAAGCACAGAGCTCAGGTGTTAGAAAAGAAAACATGGTAGTTTCGCCATATCCTCGTGATGGAAACATCAAAAGAATCCTGATCACTTCTTTTATTTTTCTTTTTACCATTGCTAGGGTGAAATAGAGTGACTGAGATACAAAAAAATAAAATAAAATATTGAGACCAGACCATCAGACCAACCAGAATAAATACAATAAAGTCGACCACTGGTACCCTTGTATATGCCAGCTGAGTTGACCTAGAGTTAGGATTATCGACCACTGGTACCCTTGTATATGCCAGTGTGTTGATATTAGTCCAGACCAGTATCTCAGTTTCATTAGGATAAGTTCACCTTAGCCAACATCATCCACGTTTTTCTCTACATCTTCTTAATCTATTCATGTGATTGGTTGACTCCGATTTATGATGTCTAGAAACTATATGAGTAGAGCTTTGAATTTTAGTATGCTCGAGTGAAAACTCGTGTACAAAAATTGGAATTTCGCATTAGGGTACTTCCTCCTGTAGTCAATAAGTATGCCAACCAAGGAGATTCTTTAGTGCCTTCCAAGGTTTTGTCTAGATAATTAGGGTCTGGAGTAAAAGTGTTTTGTGGGTACACCTCTGTTGAACCTACCCGAGACTAACTCGGTTTTATTTTTTTAGTTTTGCTCGAGGACTAGCAAATAATAAGTTTGGGGGTATTTGATAGACGCATTTATGTGTCTAATTTGTCCTCAATATTTCGTATTGTTGGTACTCGTTTTCGTCCTTATTATGGTGTTTTGTGTGTGTTTTAGGTATTTTTTGGAAATAAATATTGTTGGAAATTTCGGCTCGAAAAGTTGCTCGGAGCACCCCGGATGACATTTGCTATACGGATCCCCAGTTTTTCTTTGTGTCACCCACGGCTATATATAGCCCATTTTTGCCCAAATCACCCATTTTCTCCATCGAACACATCTTCTTCGTTTAAATTTTAGAGAAGGCGGGAAAATATTCACAATTCTCACAGATTTTCAGTTCGTGATTCAGAGGGGTTATAGTGTGATTCAATGGCTAAAACTTCACGGGAACAATTGACTGAGATATACAGGCGTGGTATGGGCTTCAAAGTCATCTGGATTTGGTTGGATAATCAGTAGTGAAGAAAACAAGGTTACTCGGGTTTGGTTACTCCATCACGAGTTCTGTGTAGTTGGCGTGTGGATTGTTAGAGTTTTACTTCTAGTAAAACATGAAAACAATGACCTGAGAGTATGTCGACATTAGCAGACATGTGAAGAGGAGAGAAAGGAAAGAAAATGTCCGATATTATTTTTTATTTACTGCCGAGATATGGGAAGATTTTCCGGAGTATTGAGCGAAGATTCTTGGTCCAAAGGTGTATAAATAGGCTACTGGGGTCGAGTAGAAGGAGTATGGAGTGTTAGGGGTAGCGACAGAGCCATTAAGAGACGCTGCAGAGAAGAGAAGAAGAGCTGCAACAGCAGCAGGAAGGAAGAGTTACAGATGACGCACATAAAGTGTCGTTGTGAAGAACATAATAACAAAAGCCGTCGTTTATGAACAGTGAAGCAGCAGAACATTTGTAACGGGCTTTGTTCAGCATTATCATGCTTATCTTCGTTAGCAATACTTCTTTGGGTATTTTTTGTAACAGTGAGTTCTGTGACGCTCATATAGCGTTCCGAATCTATGTTTTATCTTATTTCTTCAGTAAAAACACCATTCGAGCTATGAATTATCTTTTTGAGTGTGTTTTCACCATGCAGAGCTAGAACCCATCACTGGGACAATGGAGGAAGCAACTTTTCATGATTGTGGTAAATGAGTTAATTCTTTATATGACTTTTTGCATAGATTTAATTGCTTTATGATTTCTATTAATTATTTGTTATTTTGTCTGATGTCGCATGCTTGGTTTTAATTACTTTTGATGCTCATGCTTACGACTTATATATAATGTTTTATGAAATCTATTTTTGGCAAAGAATTAGAGTCACAACTTCTTTTCTTTGAGCTATATTATATAGAGTTAATGACTGAACCACAAGAATATGAAAAGTAGTGAAATCCTGCGTTCTAGTGTCTCTTCATCCCGTGAAATTTTTTTGTATATATTTTTTGTATTATTTTAGTTTATTAATTCTTAAAATCAATCTCATCAAGTCCGGGTGAACGACAACCTTTTCTTATCACTTTCTACAATATTATTGATTCACATCACCAGAAGATCCGCAACGACAGCACCAGCATTATTGGAAAGAGCTAGACCGACCAGGAACGAAGACATGCACGAAACTCGCGGGAATAAACGTCTCATCAGCAAACAATTTAACACTGGCCCCTCTTCTGTGAGCGTAATAAACGAGGGAGGGAAAAGGAAGGCCCCATCTGCAGACCGACAGCCTAAACGTGAAGTACCAGCACAACGGGGGACTCCGCCACGAAAGGCCGCCGCTAAATCCCCCATGCGTCATCATGAAACTGAATGAAATACACTGGAATTCCCATTTCCCATTGAGGAGGTGATCGATCTCTTAGAAGAATAGATTCAAGATGATGTTATCAGACTACCGTCTCCTAGACGCCCACCAACTGCGGTCGAGATGGCAAATCCCAAATACTGCCATTACCACAGATTTTTTCACCACCCAACCAGTGATTGCAACAGACTAAAGCATATCTTTAAAGAAAAGATAGAAGCAGGGGAACTCCAACTAGGAAATGAGGGAGTACATCGAGACCCACTTCCAGTAAGGAATTGTGGGGTCTCTGGGGACTACGTGCATGAGACTTGCAATCCATGATGCAACACGTATGCTAAGTTCTCTAACTCTCCAAGGTGCAGCGCCAAGATATTTTTGCGGCTCTCAATCGCGTTGTGTCAGGAAAACGACTTTTTCCCTCCATGGAAGCCACACCAAGAGTCCAACCTCTCCCAGCAGGCGGAATCGAAAAGGAAAACTGGGGACTGCTAACCACGTCCTATTTAAGAGGTATTGAATTCAACAACATGTTCATCGACGCGGCCTCCGACTTCAACATTATTACTTTCAAGACTCTGAAAGCAGCGGAGTTTAAGAAACGAGAGGCTACCCTATCCCCATCCGTGATTGAGAACCTGGAAGGGGAAGCCTTGAACGCGCACGGCTACATCAACCTCGAGGTCAAGATAGGAGACGCTATAACGCGTAGTAAATTCCACATTGTCAAAGAACTGGGTTACGACATGATATTGGGGCACTTGTGGGTACTCGACAACAAGGAAAAATTGGGTACATCCCCTCTACCAATATCAACGCCCGAAAGAATCTCCAACAAACCATCCCATTTGCTGCCGCATCGACGAGTTACCGATGGAACCCGGACACCTGGAGAAGACCTGTTGGCGTTAACTCATGGATTCCAAACGCAAATAAGTCTGGTTGAATGATCTTCTCTACAACCATCCATTTCTTCCCCTATTCCATCATGGGGACTCATCACGATTACTGGCACGGACGCTGTCAAGAGATGTGAATGGGGTGCTGGGCCATTCAAACGCTTTGCAAAAAACTTAGAAGATGCCATCGAAACCAACGTGACCAAGATTCAAACGGTTGCACAATACCTGAACCCATTTTCAATCAGAGATATAGTGGTTAAGGTAAACTCGTTTCAAGTTGGGAAGATGACAGTAAAAATAGTTGTTCAAATTGGTTCGCCTAATAAAAGAGAAGACGAGCCGTATTTGGTGGCAAACGTTCTTTTAGGAGGATACTGCAAGCTCATCAACACAGACGAGCCGAAAGGCATGATAGTTCACTCGCGATGGCTCAAGCTTTCCAATCCCTAAAATGATTTACTTTTCCAGCCACTCTCCCTTTAGTAATTTCTTCAACAGTTTCTCTTGATATTTGTATTTCCCCAAGATGAATACACCGTTTGTATTCTTCTCCGGAATTTCATTTTCATTAAAAAAACAAACAAACATACATCTCTTTCCGAGTGAGTTTTCCTAATATCAGATAAGTATATCAAACTAACCCAAAACCATTGAGAAGCCATTAACCATCATATCACAACCAGAAATACCTTATTCAATTATTCAAAAACAAAACACAAGTGGAACGTTAATTGGCGAAACCCTAACTTTTCCACGAATACAAAGAAGGTAAAGAGGAGTCTACAAAAATATCAGGACGACTGAGCAACAAACATGAACGATAAAAGGGAGAAACTAGTCATCGAAAGATGGAACACGAGCCCCCTCGGTCAGGGCTATTTTCAAGCACTTTCTCCAACAATCTCTCGGGTAGTAAAGATCCCATTCGACGGCGTCAGCAGTAGCAACCTCAACATCCCATCCCGGAGCAACCTCAGCGCCCATATATTTCCCGGCACCCGTTTCAATAACTGGTCCATCTTATGCCACCATGTCGCCGACGACATCTCCGGCGTCAACTCCGAAGGCTGCTTCAGTCCCATCAAACGCAGCGTCTTCCTCAAAGGTTTTCTCAGCGACCTTTCGAGGAAGATTTCCTAATTTATCCGTATCAGAATCGAGAATTATGACGCCGTTCTGAACGAAGAGGTTACGTTGGCTTTTCTCTAAAAATTCCTCAGACTCAGTTTTCCGTCGTTTCAACCTAGAAGCGGTTCGATTCAACCTAGCACTGGGCCAAGAAGAAGTTTTGTTGTACTGAAGCCTCTCAAAACACAAGGGATCTTCATCACCTTCCCATTCCTCCTCCATGTTCGCCGAACCCAAGAAAGTACGAACACGCGCCCGTACTTCACCAAGATAGGTAGAATGAAGATCCTGGATAATTCCACCTGCTTCATGGAACAGAGATTCAATTCGGCATAATGCCTCCTCATGAGAAGAAAACTGGTTTTCGCCGATTCTAAAGTTTTTCTCCGAAGAATTAGAGGTACGACTGCCTCTAGAGGATCCCATCATACACTACAAAGAACAGAGAAAATGGGCAAGTTTTCACCCTATCTATACCAACAACATACATAAGGAAGAAGATAAAATAAAAATAAGGAGAAAACACGAGACGCTACCTATAAAGAGGATGGGCGCGATTTTCAAGACGAACTACACGAATGGAGGATTCAAGATTATCTTTTATGTTTAGCAGAACGATGTAGTCCCGAAAAGGAAAGATTTTTATACTACCTGTGAATTAAGGCGTGACATCCGATCCTAATTAAACCTCATTCTACCAGCCAATATAAGGGAAAGCCTCAAGCCTGGCTGTGCGAAATAATTAGGGTTTGGTGAGAAAATGTGGAAGAACGTGTTTGAGACACACTAGCTCATGTTTTTCTTTCCCGCCGCCAGTACTGAGATTCGGAAGCAAAACCAGTAACGCAACCTGAGAAGAAGGAGTAACGCCCCTTTTTGTGGGCATAACACTCTTGGGTTGTGAAGAAAAAAGGACTCCCTGTTTGAGCCAAGTAAGGAAAAGAGGCAACTGGGCCCTTGAAGAAAAATCACCAAGCCAACCGCGCCATTCCTTGGCCCCACCACACCGAGTTGGTCGTACACACCTCGCCTCTCCGAATCGCGCCTTGCCATAGCCGCACCAGGCCAAGCCGCTCAATTGTCGCGGCCCCATCATGCCAAGTCGCCTATGATGTGACTTGCCATGCCAGCACCAACAACTTGCCAAGCCAACATAATGAGGTTCCCTGACCCAGTCAAGATGATGAGTAGCCAGACTGAACTCACGATTTCCTATCTCACCACTTCATGGTCAACACCACAAATGTACGAAAAGCTGCCCAAACACAAGGATCCCAGATTCTCCTTGCTTCCCGAGAAAAGAGGTTAGACGATTTTCCTGACTATCTTGCATGATTTTCGTTTCAATTCTGTCCTCGTCTGTCACCATCATATGCTTACCTCGCAACAAGGCACCTATTCCGAGCTAAGCCGGGGACTTAATGTTGATGGTGGTTTTTAGCTTAGGGGTAAAACCGTAAAACCCTAGTCAGACAGTGACGCCACGAACTTTTGTAATAATTTCCAAACCAAGCACATTTATTGAACCCTTTAATTTGTCTGCGAGAAAATTACCAGGGTACCTTTTTTTTTTAATTAATTACTAATTAGGGTTTCGACAGGCCAAAACCCTAATTCCCACGCCACATGTGCCAATGGAAAACCATGCCAGCCACGCCCACCGCGCCAAGGCATGCCAACTATGCTAGCCGCACCCCTATGCCAATGTCAAACCATCCCAGCCACACCTACTGCGCCGAGGAATGCCAACCATGCTAGTCGCACCACTGTGCCAACGACAAACCATGCCAGCCACATCTCCACGCTAAAGCATGCCAACCATGCTTGCCTTCCCAACACGCCATGCGTAACGCTGGCTGCCAAAACAAAGGCCTGCAATAATCAACGACCACCTTTCCATCTAAGACACAAATCATAGCCGTCCAAGGTTACTAGACAACACATGGCAACCTTTAACCCAAAAACCTAGCTTGGCCACGATCCTAGCCAACGGCTTGCCAAACCCTTGGCCCCACCATGCAAAGCCAAACCGCGCTTTTCCTTGGCCATAACCATACTAGTCGCACCATGTGCCAACGGCATGCCAATCCCTTGGCCTTACCATGCCAAGCCAAACCGCGCCTTGCATTGGCCCTAGCCATGCTAGCTGTACCATATGCCAACGGCTTTCGAAACCCTTGGCCCCACTATGCCAAGCCAAACCGCACCTTTCCTTGGCCCTAGCCATGCTAGACGTACCATATGCCAACGGCATGCCAAACCCTTGGCCCCACCATGCCAAGCCAAACTCCACCTTGCCTTGGCCCTAGCCATGCTAGCCGTACCATATGCCAACGGTTTTCAAAACCCTTGGCCCCACCATGCCAAGCCAAACCGCGCCTTGCCTTGGTCCTAGCCATGCTAGCCGCACCATTTGCCAACGGCATGCCAAGACCTTGGCCCCACCATGCCAAGCCAAACCGCGCCTTGCCTTGTCCCTAGCCATGTTAGCCGCACCATGTGCCAACAGCATGCCAAGCCCTTGGCCCTACCATGCCAAACGTACCTAACCGCGCCACCATGCTGGCCTCCCCTACGCGGATACCAAAACGAAGGCGTGCGACAATCAACGGTCGCCCTTCAATCCAAGGAGAAAATCCTAGCCCGAAAGCCTAAGTTTGGCCACGCCAACGACATGCCAACTTAGTCGCGCCACCATACTGGCCTTCCCTACGCGACTACCAAAATGAAGGCGTGCGATAATCAACGGTCGCCCTTCAATCCCAGAAGCAAATCCTAGCCTTCTAAGGTTACTAAATAACACATGGAAACCTTTGACCCAAAACCCTAGTTTGGTAACGCCAAACCGCGCCAAGGCGTGCCATGCCAATGGAATGCCAACCTAGTCGCGACACCATGCCATACCAACCTAGCCGCGCCACCATGCTGGGCTTCCCTATGCGGCCACCAACAAATGAAAGCGTGCGACGATCAACGGTTACCTTTCCTCTTAAGATGCAAAATCTAGACCGTCGAAGGTCACCAAGCTAGCAAGTCTCCCCAAGCTCGACTTGCCAGGCAACAACAATATGCTACATGTTTTCCACAGAAACATTCGAGACATCAACACATATCACAAACCGGGGGATCCTCTTTGGGTATTGGTTTGGCGGTTTACAGCGTGCGGCATACACTACGCCCGTCATAAGGAAGTGTCATAAGGATGAGGCGGTTAGTAAATACAGGGAGTTAATGGTGAAACGTTCTTTTTATGGAACATCAATTCCATGCGTTAACGTTACCACCTCCTCCCATTTACTCACCCAATTTTCCACCCCTTAATGAGACCAGAGTACGTTTCACTTCGACTTGTATAAATAGGTCTCACCTATTTCCACCGAACAACAAGTTCAGTCATCAGCATACAACACTCAGAAAATACTTGTTAGCTTACCATTTGTTAGCTTTCCCATTTTTATGATACAAGTCGTAGTAACACAACTACTCTTCCAGAATCAACTATTCTGGTCTCATCACTTTCCTTGCTTCCCTCCCCAAAACCAACTCATTCTCCTCCACTTTGTGACCGAAGCAAGTCTGGAACGACCATTTCTTGGTTTAGGCCGGACTTGTACAGATTGATCTCTCGAATCTAAAGTACTCCCTTGCAGTATATTTTTAGGATTTAAATTTGTTTCTCACCTACACACCAAAAATTACCGAAATCAACAGAAACAGTTTTCACCCACAAACAACAACCAATGTTGTAATCACCACCCCCACCCCCCCCCCCACTACTACAACAAAATCCACTACCATCACCCCAACAAAAACAAACAAAAAACTATCAATCATAGTTTCTTAGAATGGATGATAAGCACATTCCACATGCTTCCAATAAACAACTACTACAGAAGAAGCAAAAAACATTGTTATTGATCTAGAACAATACTGGCTCCAATATAAAAGAAATGAAGCTAGTCATGTCCTGTATAAAATGTACTATAATGGTACGCATAAGGACTTAGTCCCCTAGTTATATCTATGTCAAAAGACAACATACTAGGCAATGCACCATCAACTTACTGACTAATGCATGTTGGTGGAGCACCTTGTTATTTCCGATAAGAAAATTACATGAATTAATTATTATTAAATCAGAAAACATTACCCAAATGAATCCCTGGAACTGTAGCTATGGAGAAGCCCAAATTGAGAACATAATCAAACCCATAACCATTTGTACCTAAAATTCAACCCTAAGCATAACTTTTTTTTCAAATCCTATAATTGAATTTAACAAAGACAACAATTCATCACTAAAAGATGCCTTAAAGGAAGCATACATGATGAATAGGTTGGTGGAATTGGGAAGAACAGGACATTCGAGTAATTTTTAAGAGAAATGAAATTATTAATTATTCCTGACTTTGAAGAACCAAATTGAAAATTATGATTAATATCTTCTCCTACTTCAATTAATGATACACATTCTATATTGTCACCCATTTCCATAACATTTAATTAACCAAATATTACACAGATCCGACTACCACCACTAATCCAGGATGAAAAACACCAACCTCCACAACTACTGACCCTATGAATCCACCATAAAGCTTAAGACTTTCGAAATCGTAATATTATTTTCACAAATTTCATATCTTAAATCGATTCATTAATACTTTTGATTGGGTTAAATCTCAAATCTAAATGGTGGCTATGAAGATGGTGGTGATGTTGTTGGTTATGGTGGCAGAGATAGAGATGATAGTGGTTGCAGGGATGAAGTTGATGATGGTACGGTGGATTCAGTTGATTTTTTAGGGAGAGCAGCAGGGAGGAAGTTTAGATCTGAAAATGAAAAATGAAAATAAAGAAACGATTCTTTAAAATCTTATCAGTACGTAGGGGTAAATTTAGAAGAAATAAAAACATTAATGGACCCATGATGGGCTTATAGATAGGGAGAGGTATTTTTTATTGTCCCATAAAGATATTTGTGAAACCCATAAAAAGGAGGGTCAATTATATAATTCCCACATTTGAAAACGAGTATAACATCTTAAGTGATCTGAGATTGAGTATGAAGTCATACTCATTCTTAACTCGGGTATATAATGAATTTTAATTTTATTTGATGTTTAACAACACATAATTCACAGATAAAAATGAAATTTTTTACCCATAATCGGTTTATGTTCATGCCCATATAAACCAATTCTGGATAATCGGTCGATTTTCATGTCCATATAAACCGATTCTGGGTAGAAACAAGTTTCAAAAAATCTTCGTATGTTGTTGAGGTTACAATCGGTTAATACCAATGACAACATATACCGATTATGAGTTGGTGTTCTTCAATTTTTTTTTAAAATTTCAATTTTTTTCATGTTCAGATGTTTCATTAACACAAGTTAATTTCACATGTAACACGATATTTTACCACTAATCACTCGAATTAACACTATTACCACTAATCACTCGAATTAACACTAATTAATCAAGGATAAATTAGCCATTAAAAAATAATTAGTTAAGGGGTTTTCCATTTTACTTCAAAATGTATTTTTTTTATCACGTAGTGATAGGCCCAAATTAATCCTTATATGCCCCAATTTAACCTTATAATGTTTTAACTTCTCATTAAGAGGAAAGATTTTAATCAAAGATTTGACGATCCCTTTGTAATCACTTTTAAAATACTATATTTTTACTAAATTTTAACCTTTTTCTCTGTAAAAATAATAATAAAAAATAATAAGAAAAGATCTGAGATGCTATCCAAAGTTCCAAACATGCTATATTAGTTGCCTGCCCTAATCAGGTTAATGGGTGCTAAAGTTATATCCCTCCTTCACTCACTTACTCCCTCTCGACCTTCCTCATCTAGATCCGATCATATCATATGACACTCCCCTTTTTTTAACAAATTTTTAAATAATCTCAGATTAACGGGAAAAATAGAAAAGAAAAAAAAAAGGGCACGGACTGAGATTTGCAACCATAGCGCGGCTTCAATGAAACCCCCGCCCCCAAATCTCCTCACCTTCTATTTTATCCTTATAGTTCTCTCCTTTTTTATCCATAAATCTCTTGCTGTAGGTGTTGATCGGGATGAAGCTAAACAACTTAGGGACGAGGTACAATTTCTTTATTAATTGGAGTATTAGATTCCCAAATATATTTTTCTTGAATTTCCAGGGGTTCTGTAATCTAAATTAATTTTTTTTTTTTCAGATTAAACTAGGGTTTTACAATTGTTGTGTGAAAATTTTAAATACATTTCCGATTTATCAAAAAACCGGATTTTTTTGATATGTGTATTGACAGTAAAGGATAGAGTGGACTGACTATGAGGTGCAAGGCTTGAGAATGTTGTAAAGTCACAGTAAGGGCATTAGGTTCTAGTTCTTTCATTTTGGCAACTAATAAAATGAGGTTGCCTTTTCACAATTTTCTCTTATGTACTTTGTGCATTATCTATTAATTTCTCCTTTTAGCTCTTGTGTTGTGCGTAAAACATTTTGATGATTTTGAATAGTATGTTCTTTTATGGAATAATGGGCTGAAACCAAACTTCATTGCTTCTAATTTCTAGTACAACAAACTCTGGCTTAAGGTTTTGGTTGGGGTGAACTAAGGTGTAGACACTCTTGTTTATAGGTGCGGGGAATGTTCTATCATGCGTTTAATGGATACATGGACCACGCTTTTCCACTGGATGAATTAAGACCACTAACATGCAAAGGAGAAGATTCACTTGGTGGTTATGCTTTAACTCTCGTAAGATGATTGACCCTCACTTGTTTCCCTAGTGCGCTCTTTATTAAGGTCTGGCTTAGCAGAGAATAATTTATGGTTTTGCTAATTCGGCAGATTGATTCTCTGGATACATTAGCATTACTTGGTGACCGGGAGCGATTTTCTGCTTCTGTTGAATGGATTGGTAAAAACATTCGCTTTGATATTGTAAGTAGTCATCATCGTGATCATCTGGTTATCTCAACTACACACCCTATTCAAGTTATAAACCTTTATTTCATTCTCACAAGGAATTTGGTTGTCTGTTTAATGTTTATGATGCATGACGCTTTAAGTCACGTTACATTATTACATATCTTCTTTATGGCTGTGGTAAAAATACGAAACTTGTGTATAGTGTGAGGTGAAGTAGCATTCTTTTCAGAATACACACCACACAGTTTAACTGAATGAATGTGCATCGAAGAAAAGTTACTGAGACTGATGAGGTCATAGTATGTATAACCATTCACCATCCTAAGCAAATGTCATAAGGATATCTAGATATGATGCTTTTCTATTGGTTAATGATTAATCCTATTTTTCGTGTAAATGTCAAGTATAGCGACCAGCTCTGTAGTTCATTATGCTCTTTTCTTGTTTGGTTTGCTAGTATTGCTTAACTGAAGAAGGTTCATAGAAAATATGTGTTAGAAGTCATTCTAAAAGGATTCTATTTTATTTTGTTTGGGCCATTTGCAGAATAAAACTGTATCATTGTTTGAGACAACAATCAGGATACTTGGAGGCTTGCTTTCCGCACATCTTATTGCTAGTGATTATGCCACGGTATGCTCTATATTTGCATTTGAACATTGAGGTACCCAACATATGAGCTCATAACTTCATGTAGTTAGTCAATTTGTGTTTTCTGCAAATGTGACAATGATTTGCTGCTTCAACTTTCTTTCTGGCTTTAGTGTTGAAAATCTCATGAACTCTTTGGTCAACTTCTGTTGTAGGGAATGAGAGTCCCATCGTACAACGACGAGTTACTCCACTTATCTGAAGATCTAGCTCAAAGATTGTTACCAGCATTTGACACTCCTACAGGTAGAACTTGTTTTTCCTCTGTGGTAACAGAGTGATTTGCCTGAAAATTTAGTTAATCTTGTCATTTTTTTGCCGTGTACCATGTTGAATATGGCTCTTTTTGGTTTTTGTAGATGTACTTAAAATGAATACTCTTGGGTTACTTGACTTCGTGGTTTCGATAATGTGGATCTTGTTAGTTAACATTGTGTATCTTGCCAATGTTTTCTACAACATTATGTCTCATCAGATTGTTCTTGTAACTGTGGTATGGTAGACTAAATGTAATTTTATTGGTAAAAATATGTTTTACTGCAGGAATCCCATTTGGATCTGTCAATTTATTGCACGGGGTTGATGATGATGAAAGCAAGGCAAGGTCTCTATGTTTCTTTTGACCCTCATAAATATTAAATATTTCATTAACCTTAGGGGACCTTCCACTGATTTGGCCTATAGAACATACTGATCTGCATTTAGTTGAGAACCTAATTATACTCATTGATTTTGGTGGAAGTCATCTGGATTGTATGAAAAACCAAATGATCATCATCATGACTTCTCAATGAACCTAAATCATCTCAGTTTTTTGTATGTAGATAACTTCAACAGCTGGTGGAGGTACTTTGACTTTAGAATTTGGGGTGCTAAGTCACTTGACAAACAATCCAGGTAATTGCGACCTGTTGTTGTATTTCGGAAACAAATACATGCTTGAATGTTGGGTAACTTGAGTTGAATCTTGTTAAGTTTTTATAGCAATCATGGTATGTCTTATTAAATGGCAAGTTTAAATTCTGTTGCTTGTGATTATTTGTTTTTTTTACTCTTTTATGCTTGATTCCTGTAACAGTCGTGTACGATTTTGTTTTGATTGTCTGCAGTTTATGAGCAAGTTACGAAGAATGCAGTGCGGGGATTGTGGTCGCGCCGATCAAAACTTGACCTTGTTGGCGCTCATATCAACGTTTTCACAGGTGAATGGACACAGAAGGTAACTCCTGTTGTTTCCATTGTTTCTTATGTTGAAGATTTTCTAAAGTATTTTCTGTGAGCTGGACAAAGTGGCTCTTTGTCTTTCGTAGCTTGAGAACAAATAATTGCAACCCTGTTTTATTTTTGACACGAATAGTTATAATATCTATGAGGAATCGGCACTGTCCAGTGCCTACAACTGTGACCGAGACAAAAGTAAAGATTTTATTTGCTCTTGTGTTTCCATTATATTTGAACATTTTAAATTGAAGAAAAAATGAAATTCCAGTTTTTGTTAACAAGACATTGTTTCTTAGATGAATGATATCTGTCTCTTAAGATGCACTGTACTCTACAGTTTCGACAATGTGCTAAGTATGGACCATCGACCAGTTTAATTTAGTAACATTCAACTTTTAGTGCAAAATCCATTAGCTATTGTAGCTTAAGTACCATCAGAAAAGTCATACTTGTACTTAAGGTAACTATTCTTGATTCATGTAATGACTTGGTTACATTATGGTCATATTCAGTTTATTTGTGACATCATTAAGTGCTCTTTTCTTAACGTGTTAATTCATGTAATTGTCCTTTTACTTGTTAGTCTCTTATTGACATGACAAATTTAT
Source organism: Papaver bracteatum (assembly GCA_023529315.1). Taxonomy (NCBI): domain Eukaryota; kingdom Viridiplantae; phylum Streptophyta; class Magnoliopsida; order Ranunculales; family Papaveraceae; genus Papaver; species Papaver bracteatum. The sequence continues at coordinate 409,158 of JAJJWX010001832.1, forward strand.
ATCTTGTTATATTCCCATGTTTAATTGCTTTGCAGGACGCTGGAATAGGAACAAGTATCGACTCCTTTTACGAGTATCTTCTGAAGGCAAGTTCTAGTTATCAAAATCTCCACTAGCTGGATTTATTAGGGAGTCGATTGTAGAAAGTAAATTCTCCTGGTTTAAATTCCAATTACTGTTTGTCTTTCAGCTTTTAGATAAAGGTTACTGGATTGTCAGTTGAGACAGGCACGCATTGTAGGATTTTTTTTTATAACCACGGTCTCTTTTGTTGGCATCTTGTTCACTTCAGGCCTACATATTATTTGGAGACGAGGAATATCTATTTATGTTCCAAGAAGCTTATAGGGCAGCAATGCACTATCTCTACAACGATCCTTGGTAAAATTCGGTTATCTGCCTGTGGCTTTATGATTCCAGCATTTGTTAGGTTACCTTGATGCATTTGAAAATTGTACTTTTAAGACATCTGTAGGTACGTAGAGGTGAATATGAACTCCGCTCAACTTGTCTGGCCACTGTTTAATAGTCTGCAAGCATTCTGGCCAGGACTTCAGGTACTTTATTATTTCTTTTAATCCCTGGAGGAGTTAATTCGTGGGAAGTTTAACATATTCTTCTTTGCAAGGTCCTGGCTGGCGATATTGATCCTGCAATTAGAACGCACGCTGCTTTCTTTAGTGTCTGGAAAAAATACGGCTTCACTCCAGAAGGATTTAATCTTGCTACATTCACTGTTCAGGTGTGTTCATTTAACACTCAAGAATTGAACTTTTGCGATTCATGTAAATTACTGTTTCTTCTTTTGTAGGCAACTAGAGATTTATGAAAGAATACTCCGCTATAGTATTATGTGTGGATTTGTCTTTGCTATATGACTTTTAGTCTTTGAATTGCACAGTATGGTCAAAAGAGTTATCCCCTTCGGCCGGAGTTAATCGAAAGCACATATTGGCTGTACAAAGCGACCAGAGATCCAAGGTCAGGTCTCATTTTGATATACTGTTAGTTTTACTCCGAAGTTTGGTGGTGCTTCGAAGGTTTTTCTAACAAATGATTTAGTTTGACTCTTTGGTTGCAGAGAAGAAGTTTCTAGGATCATCATTATGGAAATCTAGCTACTAAAATACATAAAAATTTAAATGGGATGTGTAGAATTTATAGGGGTTGCACTTTCTTTTATCCAGGTCTTGCAGATTTAGTGTTTTCCCATTCCTTTAGGAGAAGGTGGAAACCCTATTGTGTACCAGAGGGCTGCAAAAGTTTGTGCATTTTGGGTGGTCGAATTCTGAATCGTTTGGCCACCAAAATAAAGTTTATTTCCATATTGAGTAGAAGCTAACCATGTAAACTTCATGGTAGCTGTCTGGTTATGAATAAATGGCTTAAGAAAATAAAGTGAAAAATGAACAGAAGCCAACCATGTAAATTTCATAGTAGCTATCTGGTATGAATAAAAGGCCTAAGAAAATGAAGGGGAAAATCCCTAACTTTGCTGCTTATCTGGCTGTTCATTGTAGGTATCTTGATGCTGGGCGTGATATGGTTGCCAGCCTTCAATATGGAGCAAAGTGTGCGTGTGGGTATTGCCATATATTAGACGTGGAGTCCCACGTACAAGAGGACCACATGGAAAGCTTCTTTCTCGCAGAAACAGTAAGGACGATGACTAGCAGTTAAAAATGTTTTTTTTAGTTTGTTTTCTTGTATCAGCGAAGTTGTTGTTTTTTATGGAATTGGGTTGCACATTCACAGCACCACCCGGGGCCACCCTGCCTGACAAATTTCCTGCTCCAAAGACAAATGTTGTTTTGCCTAATATAAATCTGAACACCTAATCTTTATTTTGTAACATTGGTTGGTTAATAGTGGTGGACTGCCAGAAAAAGAATACCGAGTCAGATGGATTTGTAAAATCACTTAAACATAACTGGCTTTTATTTTGGCGCTCCTCACTGGTCCCAGCTCTTGGTAGTACGACCATCTGGCATGGTGTAGATAAGGCAAAATGGTCCTAGATAATTTAGTTGTTTGGGATTATCCGAGACCAAAGGGTGTTTAACGATCAAACTTTATCTGTAAATTAAGTGATCATGTTTGCTCAATTTGGTGACCGAGGAACCATCAGTGCTGAGTAACTACCTTTTACGAGTATGCTGGAGTGCTGAAGAGCCTACCAGTCCTTGCATTATACTTTCTTCTTTATATTATTACATTTTTCTCTGTTTCATTACATTTGCTTCTGTTTCTTATTTTCGTGCATCATGAATCTCCTTACAGGTAAAATATTTGTGGCTTCTTTTTGACTTAGCGGCGGGACCCGACAACCTTGTCGAGAATGGGCCATACAAGTAAGTGGAAATTTATCCAATGGAGTCTAGACTCTAGACTCCATTGGTTTGGTGTTCTCTCACATGAGGTCATGTGTTAGTCATTTGTAGCATTTTAAGTCCTCTTGTCAAAAGCGGTGAACAGAAGGAATTTTTTAAAAGTGGAACCCACCGAAAGAAGTCATTTCGGTGGAATTAATTCAATTGTTGGTGTGGAGTGGACTGTTTGACTTCCATAATTCGAGTTTGTGTTTTTCCTACTGGACACACTAGTTTTCAACAATTGACAAAGTTTCACTAGATTGATTTCATCAAGTGATAAGTAGTAACTCAGAGAAGATGCCCATCATGGTTTTCTTGTTTGATATTAGTCTTCGCTTCCTGCAGGTACATTTTTAGCACAGAAGGCCACTTATTGCCTGCGACCCCAGAAATTTCCCTAGTAAATGAACATTGTTCTTATTTAGGTGCATTCTGCAGAGCTAATGATGCAAGGCATAAATCACTTTTCAATGCCTCAGATGATGCTTCTCAAGAAAGAAATGGGTCAAAGCTCCAATTAAGTTGGGGTTCGACTAGTTTTTCTTCTGACCGCACATTCCATGGATCTGGTTCCAAATCGGGGTTGATTAAGGTATGCTAGTCGGGTGTCCTATGCAGCATTTCTATGAACTGGCGCTTTATTATATGCGTTGAATGTTTTCTTTTGTTTCCGCAGGGTCTCTGCCCTGGACTAACTCATGGACAGAAGTTAGGTATATCGTATCTAGCTGAAACAGATGCAACTCACAAAGCTGACCAAACAAATCAACAAGAAGTTACTTTGGTGCAGAGTAATTCTGTGATGGTTATTTCTAACTCCAAATCCGAACCACAAACCGAGGAGAATGACCTCGGTGACATACAAAATCCTAGTCCTACCAGCTCTGAAGAGACTCATCCGGGCCATCCCAAAAATGAAGGCGATGTGCCTACTTCTAGTTGAGAAAGTCTCCAAAAGAGATGATGTATAATATGGTTTCAACCTCAAATATGGCCTCCCAACACCCTATCGTCTTTTTTTGGTTAGGGTGCAGGGATGAATGACAGCTCTGCAGGTAGGAGGTCTGTGGAACAGAACCCATAATATACCCCCTGCATGCTCTGGAGAAATTATCAATTCATTTTCTGACGATTGGGGTATCTGCCTCTGGTTGCTCCTTATTTTTGTGTCCAGGAGAGATCAAGAATTGTGTTATTTACTAGTTAATATATACGTGTCCGAGGAATTCATACATGTATAGAGATAGAGTTAAATAGTTTCAGCTCACTGCCTGGATCATTGTATGCGCTAGTGACTACTTAAAAACATCTCTACCTCTATTATACAGAAAATTTATGAAAAATTACACGCAAGGAAGAATGTTTTTCAGAAAATGTACCATTTTATCATGTTAATATAGCTGCCCTCGCTTGAATCGAGTTTTTACTCATCAGGGACTTGCTCAAAGGAGACCAGCAGATTTTCGGTACAAGCTAGGGTTTGAATTTGTCATGTACATGAGTACTGACAAGATTGGGGTGATAATTTGAGGATAAACCTCACTCAATTCCGAAGAATCGAGCTTCTCTGAGTTTAAATGAACACAGCCTAAAAAACAAAAGTTCTATTGATTTCTTAATTTTTGATGCCATTTCCATTAGACACCAGAGTATATAAATCTCTCAAGTACTACCCTAGAACCCACGGCTAGATAAGCACCAGGTGGTACAATCACAGCCCACCATTACAATTAACTACTAAAGACATACATAATTACGCTATGGGGCACCCCAAGCACATGACATTCCACTCCCCTTGAAAACATCTTTGTCCTCAAAGATGAGAATCACGAAAACTAGCTTGAGTGATAGATATTCATCGCATGCGACACCTTCAGGAGGAATGCAGAATTAACAAGCAAAAATAATGGTCTGTAGCCTAATTAGTCCCTCAAACTGGTATGCGAAACCCAATAACCTTAACGCAAATAAATAACCTTGAGAAACTCTTACACATTGCAAACCAGGCCCAACAACCAACTGTTGCCAATGAATACCATTATCAGCCATTGAACTTGACATTCTTGTGTCAGTTTCCAAAAGACAAGCGACTCTATTATCTTCACAGCTGCTTGTATCACCCATGGCCTGAGTTCCTATCTCTCCATCAAACAAAGATTCTAACTCTCTTGAGTTGGTCTTAACTGGGTAATTATGCCCACTAACTTCATCTTTGTGCTTCCTTGTCCTTCACTCTTGATCGTTGTTAGAGATATGCATGACTGACGGTGCATGGTCAAAATATGCTGCAACTAAACAATTGATTAAGATTTGAGTTTGTCAAAATAGGCTGCATGTAAAAAGATTGATTGATGACTTACGTTTCATTTCCTGTACATAATTTACATTAATCACGTCTGTAATCACTCAACTAAACAATATAAATACATGCCATTGTTTTGGGTTTTCTCATCGATTGAGAAACCAGGAAAATCTCTTTCTCAACTTGGTATCATCCTCTTTTCGATCCTATGGCCACTCAATCAATTAATTCTTCTTCTACCTCTCCTGTTTTATCTTCTTCTACCTCTCCTGCTTTATCTCCTTCTACCTCTCCTGCTTTATCTCATACCGGCGATGCCATACTACCCACTCCTACCCGTAAGTTTTTGCTCTCTAATGTTTTACATGTTCCAAAACTATCCCAAAATCTTCTTTCTGTGTATCAATTCTGTCGAGACAACAAAGTTCTTTTTGAATTTAATGATGAATCTTGTCTTGTGAAGGATTTAATCACGGGGAAGGTAGTACTTCGGGGAACGCTTAAGAACGGACTTTACACTCTTGGCCCTATTTCTTCACCTATTACTGCTATGGTCGGTGAACGAACTTCTCTACAAAATTGGCATGCTCGTTTGGGACACCCTATGTAAAAAACAGTCAAGGATGTAGTATCTCGCCATCATTTACCTATTTCCAGTACTAGTTTCAAGTTTTGTCATTCATGTTTAGAGAATAAAAGTCATAAACTTCCTTTTTCCTCTAGTTACACAGTTTATGAAAAACCTTTCAATCAGACAATGGTGGTGAATACCGAAAGTTTACCTCTATTCTACATGCCAATGGTACCCATCATCGTTTCACTTGCCCTCACACTTCTGCCCAAAATGGATTGGTTGAACGACGACATCGTCATATAGTTGAAACAGGTCTTACCCTTCTCTCTACTGCCTCCGTTCCATTATCGTATTGGTCTGATGCGTTTTTCACTTCATGTTATCTTATGAATAGAGTTCCTTCAGTTCCAACGGGTTCTAAATCACCATACGAACTACTTTTTAGTAGAACACCTGAATATACATCCTTAAGAAATTTTGGATGCCTATGTTATCCTCATCTTCGACCTTACCGTTCTACAAAAATGGAACCACGTTCATCACCTTGTGTCTTTATGGGATACAGTGCTCAACACAAAGGCTATAAATGTTTACACATCCCTACAGGTCGCATCTATTGGTCTCGGCATGTGATATTTGTTGAAAATGAGTTTCCGTTCGCAAAAACCGATGTACTACCTTCAACGACTTCCTCCTACAAGGTACATTTTCCTTCCTTCTACTCTTTAATTTCACCATATACTATAGTTTCCAATGTTTCTGAAAATTTGCCTTCAACAAATACAACCATTCCCGAGCCAGTATCACCTGTATCTACAGTACCCATTCCAAATCCCCTATGTACAACTCACTCTACTCCAGATATTGTCCACACGTATCCATCCACAATAAACACCACAAATCCTTCTTTCATTCACTCTGAATTTAATCCCTCAAATCCAGAAACTTCCCCATCAGCCACTGGTACACAACCCATACCATCCCAATTTCCTCTTCCACCCTTTCCAAGAGCTCCACGAACAAAGCTTCCAAAAATACCCAACCCACACCCTAACCTGGTCACTTTTCAAACTTCACCTATTTTAAATGATCATAGTATGACCACAAGAGGTAAGGATGGGATTTTCAAACCGAAGGTATTAATTGCTTCAAGGCATGCTAAGTTAACTGATGATTTGCTTGAACCAAGTTGTTATACGCAGGAAAAATCTGATACAAATTGGTGACAGGCTATGGATGATGAATACTATGCATTAATCAAAAATGGAACTTGGTCGTTGGTTCCATTCAAACCCAATATGAATCTAGTTGGGTGCAAGTGGGTCTTCCGTATCAAAAGAAAAACAGATGGCACAATTGAACGCTATAAAGCAAGACTTGTTGCTAAAGGTTTTAATCAACAAGAGGGTATCGACTATAGTGAAACTTTTAGTCCGATTATCAAACCGTGCACAATTAGAGTTGTTTTGACTCTTTCTTTAACATATAAATGGCCGATTCGGAAACTTGATATCCAAAATGCGTTTCTTAATGGATTTCTTACGGAAGAGGTTTACATGAAACAGCCACCGGGTTATGTAGATTCAAATTTTCCAAATCATGTATGCAGGCTACATCGCTCCTTATATGGACTTAAACAGGCACCGCGGGCATGGTATAATCGTCTTAGTATTTTTCTACAACGTATTGGTTTCGTCATTTCGCGGGCTGATACTTCCTTATTCATAAGACGATCGAAGGATGGTATTGTTTATTTATTAGTCTATGTGGACGACATCATTTTAACAGGATCATCAATGGCGTGTCTTGATTCTCTTATGGGCATTCTTTATAAAGAATTTGCTCTCAAAGATCTCGGAAACTTATCTTTCTTTTTGGGTGTTGAAGCAACATATGTTTCAGATGGAATTTTTCTATCTCAACAACGGTATGTTGAGGATTTAATTAAAAGAGCTAACATGCAGGGTGCTAAACCCGTTTCTACACCATTAAGTACCTCAACTGATCTCAATCCTACTGGCAGCAATTTATTAAAAGACCATACATCTTATAGGAGTCTTGTTGGCGGCTTGCAGTATCTTCTCATTACCCGACCATAAATAGCATTCGCAGTAAACAAAGTTTGTCAATTCATGCATTCTCCTACTGAGGCGCATATGCTAATGGTCAAAAGAATTATGCGCTATCTTCAATCCACAACATATTATGGTATTTTTCTTAAACCATCTCCTTCTTTACGTATCAATTTTTCTGCTTACACCGATGCAGATTGGGCTGGCGACCGTTTTGATCGACGATCTACTAGCGGATATTGTGTTTTCTTGGGTCCTAACATCATTTCGTGGAGTTCCAGAAAACAGAAAACGGTCTCACGATCGAGCACAGAAGCAGAATACCGTGGCCTAGCCATTGCTACCGCTGAACTCATATGGATTGAATCGCTCTTAAACGAGTTACGTGTTCCAATCTGCAAGCCACCGGTTCTTTGGTGTGACAACCTTGGTACGACTTACTTAACAATGAATCCGGTCTTTCATGGTCGAACTAAGCACATTGAAATCGATTATCACTTTGTACGTGAAAGAGTTCAACAAGGTTTACTTCAAGTACGTTTTGTCTCCTCCAAAGATCAGGTTGCAGATGTTTTTACCAAAATTTTAAGTAAAGATCGGTTCTCTAATCTGCGATCTCTGTTGACTGTCTCCGACCACCCACTTCGATCGAGGGGGAGTGTTATAGATATGCGTGACTGACGGTGCATGGTCAAAATATGCTGCAACTAAACAGTTGATTAAGATTTGAGTTTGTCAAAATAGACTACATGTAAAAAGATTGATTGATGACTTACGTTTCATTTCATGTACATAATTTACATTAATCACGGCTGTAATCACTCAACTAAACAATATAAATACATGCCATTGTTTTGGGTTTTCTCATCGATTGAGAAACCAGGAAAATCACTTTGTCAACTATCGTCACATCTCAGTACCCTGTGAGTGTCCATTCTAACAAGCAAGATCACTTCCTTCTCAAGAAGATATGTCCAGGAATAATATTTTGTTGGCTGGTACCATAGAAAGATGTTGTCCATTGCTTTGTCGACTGACCTGATGAAGATCTCAGTTGCCGTTTCTATCAGATGTAGCACCAACATCTTGTCCTTCTCAGCATAAGGAATCTTCATTTGGTTGTAGTCAACTTTCCCCATATACCAAGGGACTGCCATGATAATTACAACAAATGCTGCAAAATAGAACTGGATGTGAAACCGAACAGGCATTCCTGTCACAAGTAATTTTGTCCACTTGCAGTACTGATGGAGAACTTGTAATCCAGCTGACATTTTCTGCACTCCAGAAAACAGTGGAAACCAATTTAAAATTCCACCTCCAATACTCCATCCACACCAATACAAGAAATAGTAGAAACCAATGTTATGCTCATACATGGTTGTAGTTTTCCCCCTATCAAACACAAATAACCTAGAAAATTCCAGAAACTTAGTAAAGTTGTTTGGAGCTCTCTGTGGTAACGTTGTATTCCTAAGAGATAGAGTTAGAAAGAACAGAGCGAAACTGAATTCCATACAAAATATTTCACCAGCATGAACTGCATGAGAGATCCACACCTCATAGGTGAACAATATGACAAAAGTGACAGCAGAACTTTCAGTGAAAAATAAATTTGGTGTACACCCCTATGAGATGTCCATCTGATCAGATAAAATACCATCAAGGAAATGAATTCCCATTTTCTGTACCCCTGTAGATAACCAATTACATTCCCATCTCATGGAGAGCAACAACTGTAAAGGAATATTGGCTTCAATAGTTGGGACATAAATTCCTACTCTAAGAGAACTCCACAAACAATTTTCATGTGCTCTACTAACCCCCTTCCTTTTCTTTTTCAATCATATAATCTTTTAGGATTCGAATTACCACTGAATTCCAAGATTCATTATCGCATTGAAGTATGGTACACACCTCTAAGATAAAATTGTTATGAACCCTGCAAATATTTCGCACACTCCACAAACTAGATGAACCCAATCTGAATTTCCACTTCAAGTATCCTACCTGCAACAATATTTTAAGAATCCACAACAATTCACCAAGTAAAACTGCTCTAGCAATTGTGGGAGTTGGAGTTATTGGCACTAGAAATCGCAGCACATCAACTTCTCGTCTATCGATTATAAACATTAATAACTTAACATGAATAACCATTGCAGCAGAAGGTAAAAGTATATCATTTGCACCACAATTCAAACTCCACAGTTGAATACAACAAAACGATTCCTGAGCACTAGATGTATTCAAGACTTGAATCACTTGGTTAGACCATGCTGTTGCTGGGTTAAAAACTTATATACGAAGTCGAACACCCAAAGACTCAAACTGACACACCGAAATCGCATCAGGAAAAACGTAATTCAGATCAAGCAACTCACATTCGAGCTATAAGAAAAAAAATTCTGCTCTCTTCATACCCAGCACCTGAGAATACCATTTATATGACTTGGTAAAGCTCACCACTCTAGCCAATAAGATAAACAAAAATCTAGTTCCCTCTGAAAACTCAGCAACCAATTTTCATTCACAACCAAATTCAGCAGCATCGAGAATTCTAAGACCCAACGAATTCAAAAACTGATATGCAAATGGATACACATGTCTTGGTAACAACTTAAGAACCAAACTTCCATTGAATAAAAATGCAGAATCAAACGGCTCTAGATACCAATTGTCATGTACCTGAGTACTGACAAGATTGGGGTGATAATTTGAGGATAAACCTCACTCAATTCCTAATAATCGAGCTTCTTTGAGTTCAAATGAACACAGCCTAAAGAACAAAAGTTCTATTGATTTCTTAATTTTCGATGCCCTTTCCATTACAGACACGAGAGTATATAAATCTCTCAAGTACTACCCTAGAACCCACGGATAGATAGGCACCAGGTGGCACAATCACAACCCACCATTACAATGAACTACTATACTACTAAAGACATATATAATTACGATATGGGGCACCCCAAACACATGACAAAATTCAGGTATGCGGGTTCATCAAGTATGCGTATGCAGGGAGGTAACAAAATGGATGTTTTTTTGAAAAACTAGACGGGAACATTATCTATATACCCCTAGTATGAGATCTATTGAAAAATACCCTTTATAACTTAAAATATACCCCTATATTTAATACATTACTAAAATACCCTCTTTTGTATAGTGTATATACAAAACCACCAACCACTATTCAAAAAAAAAAAAAAAAAAACTATCTCTACTGCCCACACCACTGTCCACCGCCAACCACCACTGTCCACCACCACCGACCACCATCACCAGCAACCACCACCACCACCGACGACGACCACCCACCACCACCGACGACCACCACTGCCAATCACCACCGCCAACCACCACCACCGCCAAACACCACCCCTGTCCACCAACACCGCCAACCACCGTCGCCGCTAACCAACACCACCACTGTCCACTACCACCGCCGCCCCCAAAAACCGCCGCCCACCGCTTCCGCCAACCATCACCGCCGTCAACCACCATCGCCGCTGCCAACCACCACCACCATGTGGAGTCAACTTGCTGAAGTTGTGTCCATATCGGAGGAAACTATCTCAAGTTGTCTCCAAAAGTGGAGGCAACTAGCTTAAGTTTTCTCCAATGAATAGTGTACATGAACAAGTTGCAAAACTCAATTTGTCTCTGAATCTGAGGCAACTAGCACAAGTTGTCTTCAAAAGTGAAGGCAACTAGCACGAAGTTGTCTTCGAAGTGAAATCAACTAGACAAGTTGTCTCCATATATGGAGGCAACTAACACAAGTTGTCTTTAGATATGGAGGAAACTAGCACAAGTTGTCTCCAAAAAATAAAAATTATACACAAATAAGCGAACCTAGTGTGAGTCGAACACACATTTTCTGACATATAGTCAGTTGTGCTACCATTGCACCACAGGTTCGTTTATACAAAAAAAACATATCAATATCACATACCAGCATCTCCCGCTTAATATCTCTTTACTGCATTAGCACATTTTCAATTGCAAACCCAGTAAGTAGACTCACATATTCGCCACACCATCAGTGCTCAACCAACAATTCAAACCACCACCATACAACACCATATCCTCCATCTCTGCTACGACAACTTTACCTGCAACAGATTCATGACCACAACCATGTATGCACACTTGCAACATGATCCAATATCTGCAGTCACTTCCATGCCCCTACTCAAACACCATCAGCAACACACAAGAAGTAACAACTTCTTATTCTTCTTTCACTGCCTGGATACACATTGAGTTCCTGCTCAACTTCCTAAGCATCAGCAGCACAACCATCACAACAAATCAACACAACCCTGTGTCACCATTGCACCACAAATTCGTCACAACTACTCTAAGATATATGTATAAGATAATTTCAGATGAATGAATGTACCTAAAAACATAACCAAGTTGCCTCAGAAAAAACAGGGCCAACTAGCTCAAGTTGCCTTCGATTTTGGAATCAACTAGCTCAAGTTGCTTCCAAAACTGGAATCAACTAGCTCAAGTTGCTTCCAAAACTGGAATCAACTAGCTCAAGTTGCTTCCAAAACTGGAATCAACTAGCTCAAGTTGTCTCCAAAAGTGAAAGCAACTTTCTCTAGTTTCCCCCAAAATCTAGAGTCCAAGAATGAAATAGAACAAAGAAAATTGAGTAACTCTCGATGTTTCTGCAGTTCAATATCACAATGTTCAAGCAAATGAAATTTAGTAATCAATAATTGCATTAAGAGAGAGTATACCTGAAATTTAGTGAATCAATAATTGTAAAATCATCATCTCCAAAAATGTTGAAAATACACCAGTAAGGATTCAAAGTTAGTGAGGAGCCAAGGTTGCATCTTTAAAGCTACTTATATGAATATACTATTCTGGCCTTGATTTACACGACCTATCTATAGAATGCCACATACAGAAGATGAGCAAAACCAATACAACCTCGGAAAAGAAAACATAACAGTTGTATGCTCCATTCATCTAATACACACAACACTCGAATGCATATATATATCCATCGCTTTAATTTTCTATTTGACTGTTCTATTCATTATTTTACTAACTAATCCAACACTATTACTTGGCTTTTCTTTTGTACCATATGACATTAGTTGTGAGTGGAGGAGAGAAAAGGTGCAAATAAAAGCAGAAAAAAACAATACCTGTACACCATGTACGCATGATATATTATTAGAGGGATCCAGAAGCATCTCTCATGCTTATATTCACATTGTTCTGCATGGTTCTTCGCCCAATTACAGCAGATCCCTTTGTCATCATAGCTACAAATTCACCATAATCGATCCTACTATCTTGATACATAAACAACATCTAATAAAAATAAAGGTTCACCTAAAATGATATATGAACAATTAAAAATTTCAATGATTATCTTGATCAACTTCATTAATGATAGAAGAACGTCAGTCATGTTATGCTCCACACAAGCTTGCCGGAGTTCTTGAACTGTAATATAACCACTACCATCTTTGTCAAAGTACGCGAATGCTGCAACCAGGTGTTCCTTATCCCTTCTAACTATCAAACACATCTCAACAACTACAGCTACATCCGAACCTTCAATAACATCTCCATCACAAGCCATCTTCTAAATCTCCAAAAAACAATCACCAAGTTCCTCACCAACACTGTAAATACAGCCCTGCATCCTCAGACCCAGCTCATATCTCAACTCTAATTTTTGTTGTCTACAAACTGCAATATCATCTCTAATTATTATTGTCTGCAACAACAACTCCCAGCCCTGCAGTTCCATCACTAGCAACTTCTGCTTCCATTTCCATGTTGCACCACGGCAATCAATTAGGTCAAGTCCATCTCAGATACCACCAACATCTTCCAATTCTTTCTTGAATCAATCACAAATAAACTCCAACCCAACTCAAAATTTATTAGTAACTTTCAATTGCTTCATTAGAGAGATTCAATTTCTCTATTTTATGTATATCAAATCCCTAATTCTTGATTCTTCTCAACAGATACCTGATTTTTCCCTGCTTTCTCTACAACAATCGAACTCAACAAGTACCCATGACTGATGTATCTTTCTCGAAACTGATTTCTTCATTCAAACTCTGAATTTTTCATTTAACATCGAATCTCGATTACAAAAGTTAAACGAAACCAAAAAAAATCTAGATCACTCTAAATCTGATATTGAAACCATTTATTATCGGAAATTTAGTTTAAAATGAGATCAATACCAGAAATCAAAACCTAAATTTGGGATCTCACCTGAATCTTCAACGAAGAAGAAGACCGCTGCTCCTGATGATTTTTAGGATTCCGAGATTTAAATCACAAATAGGTGACAGAAAGAGAGAATTGCTGATGGATCTGGTGATATAATTGGTGGACTTTGAGGTGGTGGTGGAATTGAAGATGGATCGATGGGAGTGTTGTTGTTGGAGGTTATTGTCGGAGAGAAAGATAAAAGAGATACGTGATATCACTGAGATGGTGATGATGGCGATGAAGACAATGGTGGCGTTAGTTGTGGTGGCGACGGAGATGATGGTGACGACGGAGATGGAGATGGTGGGAGTTAAATTGTTTTTTCTTTGGTGAAAAATGAAAAAGAAGCTGAAGTAAGATGTAAAGGTTAAAACTGGGATTATGTGAATTATTTTTCTTCTCATATTTTTTTTTAAAGAAAACATAGGCTGAACCTAAGGGAGAGTACATAAAGTAGTGCTAGTGGTGTCATTGTTAAGGCAAACATCTGACCCACTGCTAAGATTCTTACAAGCAATAGCCAAGTTTAAAGCTTGTAAATTTTGGGTTCTATGGAGAAGATTAAGACCCGTTAAAACAAAAGTTACAGGTTTGATGGTTAAACAGATTTCTTCATTCATAAGCTGCTTTTCCATGTGGAAGTTCCTGCTAAATCTTCCTTTGATTGCTTTGATGTAGAGAGCATTGAAGTGTTCCATAATTTCATTGGTTTTAGCATGTATCTCGATATTCATGTGCCGCTGATCCTCATCCCATGTGAAGGATAATTCTACTCCTCCTGTAACCCATTGACCTATGTATCCTCTGCTATTAACATGATTGCCTGTAAAGTCGGTAATAGTTAGAGCAGAGAAGAATTAAAAACTGGTAGGATCCTGTATTGTGCATATTTTGATTATATAACCAAAATACTTCCTTTGTTGAGGATACTGATCCAGCTGATGAATATCAGTTTCAGCAGTTTGAGAACCAATGTCATAGATATGTCCCTGAGAATTCAGGGCATGGTGAGGAATATTATGGATTCTGTTAAAGTCACGCGACACCAAATCAATAATACACCAGGACGGGGTGAGGGAAATAGTGCGACACTGAATAACAAATGCATGGGACGGGCGAATAAGAATATCAAAAATCCTAAGCATGCATAGGGATGGGCGAGGCAAAGCCGAGCCACACCAAATCAAAAATCCTAAACATGCATCGGGGATGGGCGAGGAGAAGCCGAGCCACACTTAATAAAAAATATATCGCAACGGGTAGGGGCATAGCCCCACGACACCTAATAAAAAATACGCGACGGGGTGGGGGAAGCCGTGCAACACCAAATCAAAAATGCATCGGGACGGGACGGGGAGAGGCGAAGCCGTAGCCGAACCACACTCAATCAAAAAGGAATCGCGACGAGCTGGGCGAAGCCGTACAAGACCAAATCAAAAATGCATCACGACGGGGCGAGCCGAGCCACACCTAATCAAAAATGTATCGTGATGGGGCGGGGCGAAACCCCACGACACCTAATAAAAAATGCACGACGGGGCGAGGCGAAGCCACATCACACCAAATCAAAAATATGGATAAAAGAAAAAAATGCCCGAGCGTAGCATGGCACAAAATCTAGTCCTCTATGAATGGTGATTGCTTTGAGAGATTAGAGCCATCATCCGAAGGCTATAAAGGAGCCATTTTCATGCTCCAACAAGCACGAATCTATCTCCTTCAAAACCACATTAACGCACCATCTTCACACTATAAAAGTCTCAAATCAACAAACTGCACCATCTTTCATTTGTCTCAAATCAATAAACTGCACCATCTTTCATTTTTGGTACGAGACGAGTCATTATGTTACACTAAAACTTCTCGAGAGCTGTCAGAGCCTCATATCACTAAACCGTCTGATAGATTCATAAGAATCCTACATTTCTACTGAGATGATTTTATCAATATACTGATATAAAAGAAGATAAAATGTGTTACATAAACCTCTCCAATTCATATACTCAACTCATTCTCACAATGACCGACACTCTCACGGTTGTTCACACGTTTACAATTATCTTAGCATAACTAGAGTGAGTCTGTGTGTGTGGTGTGACCTTGTGAGCTGAGAGAATTGTAAACGTGTGAACAACACGTGAGAGTGTCGGTCATTGTGAGAATGAGTTGAGTATATGAACTGGAAAGGTTTCGGTAACACATTCATCTTCTTTTATATCAATATATTGATCAAATCGTCTCAGTAGAAATGTAGGATTCTTATGAATCTATCATGGTATCAGACTCAGAAATCATGAATTTCTGAGGGTATCGATCCTATTCCGCTTTTAAGTCTTAAATTCTTTACCAATTTCTTCTGCTGCTGCTGTTCTTCAACATCTTCAATTAGGGTTTATGGAGTTTGATTGGAAGATTCAAGGAGTATGTATGGAGAGTTGATACTGGTGATTTCTTGGTGTGAATTAAGTATTTGATCCTGATACTTTACTGCAACGTCTTCAAACAGAATCAAGCATAATTCTCAGATTTGAAATTTGGTTTAAATCACTTGAGCTCTTGGGAATTTAGGTTTATAATTTCGTTTCTGATTGAAGCTTGATTCTTCTACCTAAACTGTTTAAATCGAATCAAAGTTGGTAATCTTGAATCTCATCTTCTGCTTACTTCAAATTTGATTTTATGTGTCCGATCTCTACATCACTATCTCAACAACATTCAGTTTTGTCTTCAAATTCTGTTTTCATCATAATTAGGTTTGAATGTGACCTAGTTATTTTATCAAATCCTACTAGTATTGATTCCTGAATCTATTCGATCTGAGCATGCCTATTTCTGCTACAACAGTTAGCTAGGGAGAAGCTTAATTTTGTTCCACTGGATAGTGAAGAACAATTCTTCTTAAATTCAGTAGAATATTGGGGTACGTGTGTGTGGTGATTGTTTGCTGCACCACTGTGTGCTTAATTTTTGCTTCGATTAGCTCCTCCTCTCAATGTTACTTTGGTACAGTCCTCACAGTAGTGGTATGTGAGTGAGTTGGTTTGTGTGCGTAATGATGGAGCTGAGGATGATGCTATGGGATTGAATTTGGTGATGGTACTGGTATACATATTGGAGTTCTCTTTGATGAGTCTACATTCAATTCTGATGTAGCCTGGTTTAGTTATCTTTACTTTCCTGTTTGTTATTTTGTGTGCTTGAATAATAAAGGTTCAGCTGTGAGTACATCAATAAAATTGGAATAATGTTGATAATGTTTGTTATTTGTGCTGTCAATACGTGCAAGCCTGCAGCTGCGGAGAATTTTGAATTATTGCTTACTTCCTTTACTCCATATGTCTCCTGTAATTGGTATTCAATATGCCAAAGACAACTGCTCTCTCATGTCATTGATGTATGCAAGATAATAGTGTTCATCGTATACTTCTCTTATGATTGGTATTTTCTGTGGCTTGCTATGGTGTTCTCCAATTATACTACTTCTCCCACTTCATGTGCTGGTTTATCATCTGGATCCTGCTATAAATCGTATGTATGAAGCTGACCAAGCTGTTGCCAGTGATATGTCAATGGTTATTCAGTGGAAAACTTGGGATTGTGCCAATATTTTTCATTATCCTTCCCAGTTCTGCTATTGGATGCTATTGTGGTGAGAGTTCGGTTTAGATGCAAGTTTCTTGCAGCTGGTGTTGATTTTTTGCAGCCGTATTGACATAGTTGGAGATTCTGGATAGTTTGGCTCTTGTATCCAGTTTTCTGTCATCTACATTATTATCTCAGCAACTGTTGTTACTACAACTTCTACAACTAGCTATTGTTGCTACATCATTGTCTACACACACTGCTATTGCATGTATCATCTCAGTTTGGTTATGGATGCTGCTATTTCAGGATCATATTCAGCTATCATCAAATCTGAAGACTTTTTAATCTCATAACCTGTGTGTGTATGTGTATTGTGAAATTCCGCATCAAGTGTGTGTCCTGCAGCATTACATTTTCTAATGCAATAGTCCACTGCTGCTGGCTACAATAGTTCTTGTCCATGATTCACTTCGGTGCAATTTTCACCTGTGCACCAACTCCTAGCTGCTACCTCCTGTTATACCAGTTTCAGTACTACAACAACTGCGAATACTTATTCTACAGTTGCGACAACAACTCTCTCTCTCTTTATCACACTACAAGCAACCTGGTTCTCCTATTTCGGCATAACTAGAGTGAGTTTGTTTTCAATCGCACGTTGTCTTTCAGCCGACCTGTGATTGAGGGAGGGTATTAGCATAACTAGAGTGAGTCTGTGTGTGTGGTGTGACCTTGTGAGCTGAGAGAATTGTAAACGTGTGAACAACACGTGAGAGTGTCGGTCATTGCGAGAATGAGTTGAGTATATGAACTGGAGAGGTTTCTGTAACACATTTCATCTTCTTTTATATCAATATATTCATTAAATCGTCTCAGTAGAAATGTAGGATTCTTATGAATCTATCACCGTCTGCATGCTAATCTTTTGAATCTTGATCCATCCAATCTTCTTATATCAAATTTGTCCTCCGTACATTATGCCAAACAGATGTTTGACAGAATTCCTCAACCAAAATTATAATGATGGGAAGAGTGGACAACCTCATCAGGCCTTAGTACTTTGCGAACAGTTCAAAGAGCTGGGAGTTTAGGCAACTGAGATCCTTATTTGGGGTATTATCTTAGCTTGCTCACAATTAAGAATCTTACCCAGAGTAGAAGAAATTCTCTTATGGATATGTGGGACAGAAACACTTGTCCGATTGACGATTAGTCACTTCGTTACATATTACACATGTTTGCAAAGTGTAGAAATGCTGAAAACGGTTTTTCAACTGTTGCAGAAATCTAATAGGAAACAGTTGTCCAGTTATAACACTATGATCTTAACTTTTGCAAATCATGAAATGGCAAATGATACAATTCCTCATTTTTGGCAAAATTCTGGAAGAAAATATTTAACCAGGTCGAGTAACTTTTCTTGCGGTCTTGACCGTTCATAACCATGGAGGTCTTGTGCATGGGGAAATAGGTTTCTTAAACGAATGAATGAAGTAGTTAGAATTCAGCCTTTAGAAAGGCATTGTGCTTGTAAGGTTGATCTTATTGACGTGCCGATGTGTTGACAAATCGTAGAAAATATATCAATGTAGAAACCATTCAGAGTGTCAGGAGTTCTTTGCTTGCAGCTTGTATTATTTACAATAATACGGAGTTGGCTGAAATTGCGGCCACATGGTTATTTGAGATTAAACCAGATTATACTAGTAATTATGTTCTTCTGTCAAACCTTTGTGCTTCTGCTGGAAGGTGGGATAATTTTTCCGGAGGTAGAAAGAACAGAAATATAGTTGCAGCTTGAGGTTCATGAATTTGTCACATTTAGTTTTAAAATCATTCATCATTTCATTTACTTTGAGAAGATGTGAAGCTATTGGGAGATTATATAATGGAGATCAGAAAATTCCATGGATCTCGGAACTCCTGTTATTTGTTTGTATCATCTATTGCATCATTTACCTTTCATGAACTGTGAAATAAAACCATCCATACGTAGACCCACTTGAACAGTTGGCTGGGTGAGTTGAATAGTTTCCTCCATCCCACTTAATGTAAATTACCATGTTTGATATAATTTTATCTGTTTTTGTAGGTGGTCAAGAAACCAAAACATTCTTAGTCTTAATAACTAGTCTTCTAGTAGTCATATGTGGAACTCAAGCTATCAAGTGGTTCCAGGCTTCCAGCAGAGATATTTTTATGTGGGACTTAATCATGTCAAGCGGCAGAACTGCCTTTTTCGCGCAGGTCCACCAAAACTTATATAATTATTTATGTTTTAACAATGTTCATGTTCCTTTGATACTGTTATTTTCTATCTAGCTGATCACTCAATAATCTTCAATGTGGAACTGTTAACTTGGTAGTTGTATTTGAAAAAAGTTAGGCATATACTGCAGTGTTTGAGAAGTCTCAGTATATGTAGTCAGAAATTTTATTGAAGGGTTTTACCTTTTAGGAAACCTTTTGAACAGTTTATCTTTTCTTATGAAGCATCTCCTAGTCTACTTTAGGATGCTGTAATCGAAAATTCATTGTTCACATGGGCATCTATTCTTCAATTAAAGAGACTGTAGAGTACCTTAGTGTCTCTGGGTTTCTCCTGCTATATCCATAATACTCAGCGGGATAAGCCGTAGAACATCTAAATAAATCTGAGAGGTCATTTTGTAATTGTTGTTCTAAGCTCTAACAATAATGAACTGCAATATACCTCGTCAATGCAATGTTGAACTACTTAATTGTTGGAATTAATTATAATAATCGAATGCAAATGGGAAATAATACTTAGATTACACTGATAGTAGTAACAAATAACTCAATAAAATTAGTAGAGGCACGTATGAGATACGCTGAGCTAAAGGTAATATTGCCTGCTACTCCTCCGAGATGCTATAGCAATTACAAATTACCTCCAGGATACAACTATTGTTAGTTCTCCTCTATGTGTAGCATACACAGAGAGAACCCTTAGAACTTGGCAACAAAAAATAAAAACAAAAACACAAATTGAAAATACAAATTGTTTCGAGTAATGTAAAAACAATTTTATGTTTCGTAAACTATATTTCGTGAACTAAAATTCTGTAAATCAAGAAGTAGTTATACAAAATTATGTTTCAGTAAACTACAACTTGTTTGAAGAAAAGAACTGAACGTTTTCGAGTTTTAAGACAAATATGAATAAGAACTTAAGTTTCGAAAATAATTAGAGAAGAAGGAGAAATTCAGAAGATAAGAGTTCTGAATGGTATGTCTTTAAAATGAAAGCCTTAACTCGTATTTATAGGTAAGAATTCGAACGTTTGAGACACAGATCCGTAAATCACGCGTTCAATTTGTCGGACGAGTAAAAGCAAAAAGCATCCGTTAAAATAACGAGTAAAAAACGCATCTGTCGGGCAAGATTCTTCTCGACGAGAAATCTCTTGTGCACAGTGTCCACACGCGTGAGATTAAAGATTGAGATTAAAGATTTACGATGAAAACAGTTAAGAGAATTCACGCGTGAGAATTAACCGTGTGTGACTAAAGATGATTCTAGTGGCTGTCGGATATCCAAAACCGAGAAGGCAAAGAATAAAATTCTTTACATGTGTGGGAGAAACGAGTGGAAATTTTCAGTAAAAAGAAAGGGTCGGATAAACCCACACCCACACCCACACCCACACCCACACCCACACCCACTCCCACTCCCACTCCCTCGCCCACGCCCACGCCCACGCCCACGCCCACGCAGAGCTGAGCCGAGCGAGCGTGCGTGCTTCTGTGCGAAGCACCGCGCGAACGGGAAAGGCAATAAGAAATGCAATAAGGTTTAGGCAACCTTGCCATAGTCTAGGGCTTTCCCCATACACAAAGGTCTAAAGACCCAAAGGGCCATGCCCTTAAGGCTAAACCAATGCTATTTAAGTCTAAAACTCTTAGTGTTTTAGTCTATATGGGACTAATGTTTTATTCATTCACATGAAAAAACATCTAGGGAGCAATAGGTCTTGGGATCAAAACATGGTCCATGCATTTTTTGATTAAAACAAAACATTTTTTTTTTCTAACAATCCCCCACATGAATAATAAAACATGTCGATAAAACACGATAAAACATAAGGCAACAAAATAGGCTAAGGTGTCCCAAAGATTGAACCTTAACTTAGTGAGAGGTTACCTGAACTGCTTGTTGATACGGTGAACGCAATGTCTTGAACCGCCAACAAAGAATGCAATTCAGAAATAACAACCACACTTGATGCCTCAACCCGAAAGAAAACAGCTGCCAAGCTCTTGCGGTTGTGCCCATTTTGGCCGTGGGCTAAAATCCGGACTTAATGAATGTCTCTAGAGAATCAGCTCATATTCTCATAGGAAGCGGCCACACTTCCAACATCCACAAAGGTGAGTCCATAAAGAGTCCTGCCACACCCCGCTTTAATCAAAGCCATGGTACCCATTAAGATCGCAAAAGATCATCCTTAATTTCTGCAAAAGCACTATCGCACGATTACACCATAGGGAGGGACAAAGATAGTGCTTTCTCAATATCACCATAAATTAGTTGTCTCATTGAACCTTGATCTTGGAAATCCAATCACAAGGTTGAGTATCCTTCATGGTGATTTATTCAATGAGCTTAAGTCCCATCCCCCTCGATGTAAATTTAACTTTCTCTCTGGTTAAGCCTTTTGTCAAAGGATCTGCAAGATTATCTTTGGATTTTACAAAGTCTATCGAGATAATACCAGTAGAGAGTAGTTGTTTCACCGTCTTATGTCTTCTTCGTATATGTATAGACTTCCGTTGTATACATTGTTCTTTGCGCAACCAAGAGCAGCTTCACTGTCACGAGTGGATGGCAATTGAAGACACAGGCTTGGGCAGAGTGGAATTCCTCCCAGGAAACATCGCATCCATTCAGCTTCCTCTCCAGCTTTTTCCAAGGCTATAAACTCAGACTCCATAGTGGATTTAGCTATACATGTCTGTTTGGTAGACTTCCATGAGACAGACGCACCTCCAAGCAAGAAGATGTACCCACTAGTAGATTTGCACTCTTTGAGTCGATATCCAGTTGGCATCACAATACCCTTCCAAAGACAGCAGGATACTTCCCAAAACTTAAGCAATAGTTTGAGGTCCCTCTCAGGTAACGTAAAACTCGAAGAGAGCATTCAGTGATCCCGCCCTAGGTTGCAAGTATACCTGCTTAATCTACTCACAGAGTAAGCAATATCAGGTCTTGTACAGTTCATAAGATACATAAGACTACCAATAATGCGAGAATACTCAAGTTGATCAATACCCTCACCCTTGTTCTTTTTCAATTTACAAGTGGGATCAAATGGAGTAGACGCAGGTTTAGCATTTTCATAATTAAATCTCTTTAATACGGTTTCAGCATAATGAGATTGACTAAGACTATATCCATCAGACGTCTTTTTGATTTTCATCCCTAAGATTACATCAGTAGGGCCTAAGTCTTTCATGTCAAAATTATCTCTAAGCATGCTTTTAATGGTATTAATAATATCAAGGTTGCTTTGCCTAATATGATCATATCATCAACATATAGGCAAACAATAACATGAGAATCATACACAGATTTAATGTAAACACATTTATCAGATTCATTAACCTTGAAACCATTAGTTATCATAACATGATCAAATTTTTCATGCCCCGATTTAGGTGCTTGTTTTAAACCGTAAAGAGATTTGTTTAACTTGCATACTTTGTTTTCATAACCTTTGACTATAAAGCCTTCAAGGTTGATCCATATAAATTTCTTCATTCAATTCACCATATAGAAAAGCAGTTTTAACATCCATCGATGTATATGCAAATCATAAATTGAAGCAATAGCAATCAACATTCTAATCGAGGTGATTCTAGAGACTGGTGAATAGGTATCAAAGAAATCTACTCCTTCCTGTTGTCTATAGCCTTTAGCTACCAACCTAGCTTTATATTTATCTATAGTTCCATCTGTTCTAAGTTTCCTTTTGAACACCCATTTGCAACCTATGGATTTACTTCCGGGAGGCAAGTCTACAAGCTCCCAAGTTTCATTTTTTTGAATGGACTCCCATTCATTTAATGAAGCTTCTTCCCGAAAGGAGCTTCTGGAGAAGTCATAGCTTCCTTATAGGTTTGGGGTTCAGACTCTACCGTAAGAGTCAAAAAATCGGGGCCAAAACTTGTTTCAGTTCTAACCCTCTTACTTCTTCTTGGTTCAGTCTCATACTCCAAAGTTGGAGTTTGACTAGTCGATGGAACATCCAGGAGATCATCATGGACCTTTTTACGAGGTCCAGACCTTAAAGGAAATATGTGTTCATAAAAACAAAGCATCTCTTGATTCCATTATGGTGTTAGGACCAATGTTATTGTGGTCGAACCGATGACCATAAACCTGTGAGCATTTGTATGCTCGGGATATCCTATGAAAACACAGTCAATTGTTTTAGGACCTATTTTAGTTTTCTTGGGATGAGGAATGGCCACCTTGGCCAAACACCCCCACACTTTAAAGTATGCATAGGAAGGTTGTTTACCATTCCACAATTCGTAGGGAGTTTTATCGATTTTTTAAATGGAACTCGGTTCAAAATATAGCATGCCGAGAGGATAGCTTCCCCCACAAGTTCGAAGATAACCCCTGAACTTGTTAACATAGCATTTACCATATCTATGAGTGTTCTATTTTTTTTCTTTCGGCTACACCATTCGATTCAGGTGAATATGGTGCAGTGGTTTCATGAATGATTCCATTATTTTTACAAAACTCTCCTATGGGTATCACATACTCACCGCCACGGTCAGACCTAAGAGTTTTAATCTTAACTCCTTTTTGGTTTTCTACTTCAAGTTTATAAAACTTGAAAGCCTCTAAGGCCTCATCTTTACTTCTAAGAAGATGAACTTGTGATATCGTGAGTAATCATCTATGAAAGTGATATACCATTTTCTACCACCTCTTGTTGGTGTTGATTTCAAGTCTCCTAAATCCGAGTGTATTAATTCCAAAGGAACTGTTCTACGTTCAACACTTTTATTAAATGGTTTTCTTGCATATTTAGATTCAACACAGATTTCACATCTTTGTTTTTTATCAAAGTTTATTTTTGGTATGCAACCTAAATTAGCAAGTCTTTCTAGCGATTTGAAATTAACATGCCCAAGTCTATCATGCCAAACATGTGAGGAGTCACAAACATAAACAGAAGAAGATGCATTAACATTCAATTTCAAATCAGATACACTAAGCTTAATCATGTTATCGGTAACATAACCTTTTCCTACGAATTCACCAAGCTTAGAAATCACAACAGTATTGGACTCAAAGCAACAATTTTAAAACCTTTTCCTAGCAGGATGGTTTCTGAGATGAGATTTTTTCATATGTCTGGGACGTAGAATACGTCATTCAATGCGAGAGTTTTTCCTGAAGTTAGCTTGAGTTCGACCTTGCCTTTCCCCACCACTTTCGCGGTGGAAGAATTTCCCATGAACAATTTCTCATCATCTCCTACTATGGCATAGGAGGAGAAAGCATTCTGAATTCTGAGACATGCTTGGTGGCTCCAGAATCAAGCCACCAGTCTCTCACATTAGTCATACTAGAGACAAGGTCGACTTCGGACACCATGCCGGTGAAATATCCGAGTCCTCTACTATGTTTGCCTTATTTTTCTGTTTTGGATCATATTTGATCCTTTTAGGGGCCTTACGGTCTTTAGCCATATGTCCAGGTTTACCACAATTAAAACAGATCGCCTTTGATGGTGTGCTTAGTGACACCACCTCTAGGCTTAAAATTGTTACCTACGGGTTTTCGACGTACATTACGTCTATTACCCATTTTCTTTGGATTCTCCAGGAGTTTTCTTTGAAGCAGACTTTATCGTCCAAAACATGAGCTTTGTTGGACATGTTTTTGCTCAGCATCATGCTCTTGTCCTTGCTGCACATCAGCTCCTCAACCTGGATCTTTTTGCCAAGCTCCACCATGGTGATTTCACGAGTCTTGTGTCGCAGCCTCCTCTTGTATTCGCTCCATGAGGGTGGAAGCTTTTCAATCACAGCCGATACTTGTAGAGCTTCATCAAAAGTCATGCCTTCAGCAAGAATCTCGCTGATGAGGAGTTGAAGTTCGACGAACTGTTCTACCACGAGCTTTTCGTCAGTCATGTTGTATTCTAAGAACTTAGCCATCAAGAACTTCTTACTACCAGCTTGACTTGACATGATATTTTTCTTCTAGAGCTTCCCATAAATCAAAAGCATTAAAATCTTCTTTTGCATTATAGAAGTCATACAAGGAGTCATCAAGACAGTTAAGAATATGATTCTTGCACAAATAATTCTTCCTATTCCACTGTCCAATTTATCTTCATTACCACGGCGATGAAGTTTTCTCGAGGGTTTTTCTAAAGCATATCCATCTAACCTTTGGTCGTTTAGGAAGAATAGCATTTTAGACTGCCATCTCTTAAAGTCCTTACCACTGAACTTTGGTGGTTTTTCTACGATATTCTTTCCCATGTTCTTACAACAAAGAATATTACAAAGTATTACAATATTACAATAAGGCACGATATTACCTTTAGATTGTTGGAATTAATTACAATAATCGAATGCAAATGGGAAATAATACTTAGATTACACTGATAGTAGTAACAAATAACTCAATAAACTTAGTAGAGGCACGTATGAGATGAGATACTGTTGAGCTAAAGGTAATATTGCCTGCTACTCCTCTGAGATGCTATAGCAATTAACAAATTACCTCCAGGATACAACTACTGTTAGTTCTCCTCTATGTGTAGCATACACAGAGAGAACCCTTAGAACTTGGCAGCAAAAATAAAAACAAAAACACAAATTGAAAATACAAATTGTTTCTGAGTAATGTAAAAACAATTTTATGTTTCTGTAAACTATATTTCTGTGAACTAAAATTCTGTAAATCAAGAAGTAGTTATACAAAATTATGTTTCGTAAACTACAACTTGTTTGAAGAAAAGAACTGAACGTTTTTCGAGTTTTAAGACAAATATGAATAAGAACTTAAGTTTCGAAAATAATTAGAGAAGAAGGAGAAATTAGGAAGATAAGAGTTCTGAATGGTATTTTTTAAATGAAAGCCTTAACTCGTATTTATAGGTAAGAATTCGAACGTTTGAGACACAGATCCGTAAATCACGCGTTCAATTTGTCGGACGAGTAAAAGCAAAAAAAGCATCCGTTAAAATAACGATAAAAAACGCATCTGTCGGGCAAGATTCTTCTCGACGAGAAATCTCGTGTCCACACGGTGTCCACACGCGTGAGTGTCCAGGTGTCCACACGCGTGAGATTAAAGATTCTTTACGATGAAAACAGTTAAGAGAATTCACGCGTGAGAATTAACCGTGTGTGACTAAAGATGATTCTAGTGGCTGTCGGATATCCAAAACCGAGAAGGCAAAGAATAAAATTCTTTACATGTGTGGGAGAAGCGTGTGGAAATTTTCAAAAAAAAAGAAAGGGTCGGATAAACCCCCACCCACACCCACCCACACCCACTCCCACTCCCCCACTCCCCACCCACGCCCACGCCCACGCCCACGCCCACGCCCACGCCCGAGCCGAGCGAGCGTGCGTGCTTCTGTGCGAAGCACCGCGCGAACGGGAAAGGCAATAAGAAATGCAATAAGGTTTAGGCAACCTTGCCATAGTCTAGGGCTTTCCCCATACACAAAGGTCTAAAGACCCAAAGGGCCATGCCCTTAAGGCTAAACCAATGCTATTTAAGTCTAAAACTCTTAGTGTTTTAGTCTATATGGGACTAATGTTTTATTCATTCACATGAAAAAACATCTAGGGAGCAATAGGTCTTGGGATCAAAACATGGTCCATGCATTTTTTGATTAAAACAAAACATTTTTTTTAAAAAAATCCCCCACATGAATAATAAAACATGTCGATAAAACACGATAAAACATAAGGCAACAAAATAGGCTAAGGTGTCCCAAAGATTGAACCTTAACTTAGTGAGAGGTTACCTGAACTGCTTGTTGATACGGTGAACGCAATGTCTTGAACCGCCAACAAAGAATGCAATTCAGAAATAACGACCACACTTGATGCCTCAACCGAAGAAAACATTTGCCAAGCTCTTGCGGTTGTGCCCATTTTGGCCGTGGGCTAAAATCCGGACTTAATGAATGTCTCTAGAGAATCAGCTCATATTCTCATAGGAAGCGGCCACACTTCCAACATCCACAAAGGTGAGTCCATAAAGAGTGTCCTGCCACACCCCGCTTTAATCAAAGCCATGGTACCCATTAAGATCGCAAAAGATCATCCTTAATTTCTGCAGAAAGCACTATCGCACGATTACACCATAGGGAGGGACAAAGATAGTGCTTTCTCAATATCACCATAAATTAGTTGTCTCATTGAACCTTGATCTTGGAAATCCAATCACAAGGTTGAGTATCCTTCATGGTGATTTATTCAATGAGCTTAAGTCCCATCCCCCTCGATGTAAATTTAACTTTCTCTCTGGTTAAGCCTTTTGTCAAAGGATGCAAGATTATCTTTGGATTTTACAAAGTCTATCGAGATAATACCGTAGAGAGTAGTTGTTTCACCGTCTTATGTCTTCTTCGTATATGTATAGACTTCCGTTGTATACATTGTTCTTTGCGCAACAAAGAGCGCTTCACTATCACGAGTGGATGGCAATTGAAGACACGAGGCTTGGGCGAGTGGAATTCCTCCCGGGAAACATCGCATCCATTCGGCTTCCTCTCCACTTTTTCCAAGGCTATAAACTCGGACTCCATAGTGGATTTAGCTATACATGTCTGTTTGGTAGACTTCCATGAGACAGACGCACCTCCA
This sequence comes from Papaver bracteatum, assembly GCA_023529315.1. Classification (NCBI taxonomy): domain Eukaryota; kingdom Viridiplantae; phylum Streptophyta; class Magnoliopsida; order Ranunculales; family Papaveraceae; genus Papaver; species Papaver bracteatum. The sequence continues at coordinate 437,217 of JAJJWX010001832.1, forward strand.
AGCAAGAAGATGTACCCACTAGTAGATTTGCACTCTTCGAGTCGATATCCAGTTGGCATCACAATACCCTTCGAGTACAGCACAGGATACTTCCCAAAACTTAAGCAATAGTTTGAGGTCCCTCTCGGGTAACGTAAAACTCGAAGAGAGCATTCAGTGATCCTGCCCTGGGTTGCAAGTATACTGCTTAATCTACTCAGAGTAAGCAATATCAGGTCTTGTACAGTTCATAAGATACATAAGACTACCAATAATGCGAGAATACTCAAGTTGATCAATACCCTCACCCTTGTTCTTTTTCAATTTACAAGTGGGATCAAATGGAGTAGACGCTTGAGGTTTAGCATTTTCATAATTAAATCTCTTTAATACGGTTTCAGCATAATGAGATTGACTAACTAAGACTATATCCATCAGACGTCTTTCGATTTTCATCCCTAAGATTACATCGGTAGGGCCTAAGTCTTTCATGTCAAAATTATCTCTAAGCATGCTTTTAATGGTATTAATAATATCAAGGTTCTTTGCCTAATATGAGCATATCATCAACATATAGGCAAACAATAACATGAGAATCATACACAGATTTAATGTAAACACATTTATCAGATTCATTAACCTTGAAACCATTAGTTATCATAACATGATCAAATTTTTCATGCCATTGTTTAGGTGCTTGTTTTAAACCGTAAAGAGATTTGTTTAACTTGCATACTTTGTTTTCATAACCTTTTACTATAAAGCCTTGAGGTTGATCCATATAAATTTCTTCATTCAATTCACCATATAGAAAAAAGTTTTAACATCCATCGATGTATATGCAAATCATAAATTGAAGCAATAGCAATCAACATTCTAATCGAGGTGATTCTAGAGACTGGTGAATAGGTATCAAAGAAATCTACTCCTTCTGTTGTCTATAGCCTTTAGCTACCAACCTAGCTTTATATTTATCTATAGTTCCATCTGTTCTAAGTTTCCTTTTGAACACCCATTTGCAACCTATGGATTTACTTCCCGGGAGGCAAGTCTACAAGCTCCCAAGTTTCATTTTTTTGAATGGACTCCCATTCATTTAATGAAGCTTCTCTTCCCGAAAGGAGCTTCTGGAGAAGTCATAGCTTCCTTATAGGTTTGGGGTTCAGACTCTACCGTAAGAGTCAAAAAATCGGGGCCAAAACTTGTTTCAGTTCTAACCCTCTTACTTCTTCTTGGTTCAGTCTCATACTCCAAAGTTGGAGTTTGACTAGTCGATGGAACATCCGGGAGATCATCATGGACCCTTTTACGAGGTCCAGGACCTTAAAGGAAATATGTGTTCATAAAACACAGCATCTCTTGATTCCATTATGGTGTTCGGACCAATGTTATTGTGGTCGGAACGATGACCATAAAACTGTGTGAGCATTTGTATGCTCGGGATATCCTATGAAAACACAGTCAATTGTTTTAGGACCTATTTTAGTTTTCTTGGGATGAGGAATGGCCACCTTGGCCAAACACCCCCACACTTTAAAGTATGCATAGGAAGGTTGTTTACCATTCCACAATTCGTAGGGAGTTTTATCGATTTTTTAAATGGAACTCGGTTCAAAATATAGCATGCCGAGAGGATAGCTTCCCCCACAAGTTCGAAGATAACCCTGAACTTGTTAACATAGCATTTACCATATCTATGAGTGTTCTATTTTTTCTTTCGGCTACACCATTCGATTCGGTGAATATGGTGCGGTGGTTTCATGAATGATTCCATTATTTTTACAAAACTCTCCTATGGGTATCACATACTCACCGCCACGGTCAGACCTAAGAGTTTTAATCTTAACTCCTTTTTGGTTTTCTACTTCAAGTTTATAAAACTTGAAAGCCTCTAAGGCCTCATCTTTACTTCTAAGAAGATGAACTTTGTGATATCGTGAGTAATCATCTATGAAAGTGATATACCATTTTCTACCACCTCTTGTTGGTGTTGATTTCAAGTCTCCTAAATCCGAGTGTATTAATTCCAAAGGAACTGTTCTACGTTCAACACTTTTATTAAATGGTTTTCTTGCATATTTAGATTCAACACAGATTTCACATCTTTGTTTTTTATCAAAGTTTATTTTTGGTATGCAACCTAAATTAGCAAGTCTTTCTAGCGATTTGAAATTAACATGCCCAAGTCTATCATGCCAAACATGTGAGGAGTCACAAACATAAACAGAAGAAGATGCATTAACATTCAATTTCAAATCAGATACACTAAGCTTAATCATGTTATCGGTAACATAACCTTTTCCTACGAATTCACCATGCTTAGAAATCACAACAGTATTGGACTCAAAGCAACAATTTTAAAACCTTTTCCTAGCAGGATGGTTTACGAGATGAGATTTTTGCATATGTCCTGGGACGTAGAATACGTCATTCAATGCGAGTTTTTTCTGAAGTTAGCTTCAGTTCGACCTTGCCTTTCCCCACCACTTTCGCGGTGGAAGAATTTCCCATGAACAATTTCTCATCATCTCCTACTATGGCATAGGAGGAGAAAGCATTCTGAATTCTGAGACATGCTTGGTGGCTCAGAATCAAGCCACCCAGTCTCTCACATTAGTCATACTAGAGACAAGGTCGACTTCGGACACCATGCCGGTGAAATATCCGAGTCCTCTACTATGTTTGCCTTATTTTTCTGTTTTGGATCATATTTGATCCTTTTAGGGGCCTTACGGTCTTTAGCCATATGTCCGGGTTTACCACAATTAAAACAGTCGCCTTTGATGGTGTGCTTAGTGACACCACCTCTAGGCTTAAAATTGTTACCTCGGGTTTTCGACGTCTGTTACGTCTATTACCATTTTCTTTGGATTCTCCAGGAGTTTTCTTTGAAGCGACTTTATCGTCCAAAACATGAGCTTTGTTGGACATGTTTTTGCTCAGCATCATGCTCTTGTCCTTGCTTGCACATCAGCTCCTCAACCTGGATCTTTTTGCCAAGCTCCACCATGGTGATTTCACGAGTCTTGTGTCGTGACCTCCTCTTGTATTCGCTCCATGAGGGTGGAAGCTTTTCAATCACAGCCGATACTTGTAGAGCTTCATCAAAAGTCATGCCTTGACAAGAATCTCGCTGATGAGGAGTTGAAGTTCGACGAACTGTTCTACCAGGCTTTTTCGTCAGTCATGTTGTATTCTAAGAACTTAGCCATCAAGAACTTCTTACTTCCAGCAGCTTGACATGATATTTTTCTTCTAGAGCTTCCCATAAATCAAAAGCATTAAAATCTTCTTTTGCATTATAGAAGTCATACAAGGAGTCATCAAGACAGTTAAGAATATGATTCTTGCACAAATAATTCTTCCTATTCCACTGTCCAATTTATCTTCATTACCACGGCGATGAAGTTTTCTCGAGGTTTTTCTAAAGCATATCCATCTAACCTTTGGTCGTTTAGGAAGAATAGCATTTTAGACTGCCATCTCTTAAAGTCCTTACCACTGAACTTTGGTGGTTTTTCTACGATATTCTTTCCCATGTTCTTACAACAAAGAATATTATTAAAGTATTACAATATTACAATAAGGCACGATATTACCTTTAGATTGTTGGAATTAATTACAATAATCGAATGCAAATGGGAAATAATACTTAGATTACAACGATAGTAGTAACAAATAACTCAATAAACTTAGTAGAGGCACGTATGAGATACGTTGAGCTAAAGGTAATATTGCCTGCTACTCCTACGAGATGCTATAGCAATTAACAAATTACCTCCAGGATACAACTACTGTTAGTTCTCCTCTATGTGTAGCATACAGAGAGAACCCTTAGAACTTGGCAACAAAAATAAAAACAAAAACACAAATTGAAAATACAAATTGTTTTTCGAGTAATGTAAAAACAATTTTATGTTTCGTAAACTATATTTCTGTGAACTAAAATTCTGTAAATCAAGAAGTAGTTATACAAAATTATGTTTCGTAAACTACAACTTGTTTGAGAGAAAAGAACTGAACGTTTTTCGAGTTTTAAGACAAATATTAATAAGAACTTAAGTTTCGAAAATAATTAGAGAAGAAGGAGAAATTCGAGAAGATAAGAGTTCTGAATGGTATATTTTTTAAAATGAAAGCCTTAACTCGTATTTATAGGTAAGAATTCGAACGTTTGAGACACGATCCGTAAATCACGCGTTCAATTTGTCGGACGAGTAAAAGCAAAAAGCATCCGTTAAAATAAGTAAAAAAAAAACGCATCGTCGGGCAAGATTCTTCTCGACGAGAAATCTCGTGTGCACAGTGTCCACGTGCGTGAGATCCACAGTGTCCACACGCGTGAGATTAAAGATTCTTTACGATGAAAACAGTTAAGAGAATTCACGCGTGAGAATTAACCGTGTGTGACTAAAGATGATTCTAGTGGTCATCGGATATCCAAAACCGAGAAGGCAAAGAATAAAATTCTTTACATGTGTGGGAGAAGCGTGTGGAAATTTTCAGTAAAAAGAAAGGATGGGTCGGATAAACCCACACCCACACCCACACCCACACCCTCCCACCCACACTCCCACGCCCACCCTCGCCCGCCCACGCCCCACGCCCAGCCGAGCCGAGCCGAGCGAGTGCGTGCGTGCTGCGTGCGAAGCACCGCGCGAACAACGGGAAAGGCAATAAGAAATGCAATAAGGTTTAGGCAACCTTGCCATAGTCTAGGGCTTTCCCCATACACAAAGGTCTAAAGACCCAAAGGGCCATGCCCTTAAGGCTAAACCAATGCTATTTAAGTCTAAAACTCTTAGTGTTTTAGTCTATATGGGACTAATGTTTTATTCATTCACATGAAAAAACATCTAGGGAGCAATAGGTCTTGGGATCAAAACATGGTCCATGCATTTTTTGATTAAAACAAAACATTTTTTTCTAACAATCCCCCACATGAATAATAAAACATGTCGATAAAACACGATAAAACATAAGGCAACAAAATAGGCTAAGGTGTCCCAAAGATTGAACCTTAACTTAGTGAGAGGTTACCTGAACTGCTTGTTGATACGGTGAACGCAATGTCTTGAACCGCCAACAAAGAATGCAATTCGAAATAACAGACCACACTTGATGCCTCAACCAGAAGAAAACATTTGCCAAGCTCTTGCGGTTGTGCCCATTTTGGCCGTGGGCTAAAATCCGGACTTAATGAATGTCTCTAGAGAATCAGCTCATATTCTCATAGGAAGCGGCCACACTTCCAACATCCACAAAGGTGAGTCCATAAAGAGTGTCTGCCACACCCCGCTTTAATCAAAGCCATGGTACCCATTAAGATCGCAAAAGATCATCCTTAATTTCTGCAGCAAGCACTATCGCACGATTACACCATAGGGAGGGACAAAGATAGTGCTTTCTCAATATCACCATAAATTAGTTGTCTCATTGAACCTTGATCTTGGAAATCCAATCACAAGGTTGAGTATCCTTCATGGTGATTTATTCAATGAGCTTAAGTCCCATCCCCCTCGATGTAAATTTAACTTTCTCTCTCGGTTAAGCCTTTTGTCAAAGGATCTGCAAGATTATCTTTGGATTTTACAAAGTCTATCGAGATAATACCGGTAGAGAGTAGTTGTTTCACCGTCTTATGTCTTCTTCGTATATGTATAGACTTCCGTTGTATACATTGTTCTTTGCGCAACCAAGAGCAGCTTCACTGTCACGAGTGGATGGCAATTGAAGACACGAGGCTTGGGCAGTGGAATTCCTCCGGGAAACATCGCATCCATTCAGCTTCCTCTCCAGCTTTTTCCAAGGCTATAAACTCAGACTCCATAGTGGATTTAGCTATACATGTCTGTTTGGTAGACTTCCATGAGACAGACGCACCTCCAAGCAAGAAGATGTACCCACTAGTAGATTTGCACTCTTCGAGTCGATATCCAGTTGGCATCACAATACCCTTCGAGTACAGCAGGATACTTCCCAAAACTTAAGCAATAGTTTGAGGTCCCTCTCGGGTAACGTAAAACTCGAAGAGAGCATTCAGTGATCTGCCCCTGGGTTGCAAGTATACCTGCTTAATCTACTCACAGAGTAAGCAATATCAGGTCTTTTACAGTTCATAAGATACATAAGACTACCAATAATGCGAGAATACTCAAGTTGATCAATACCCTCACCCTTGTTCTTTTTCAATTTACAAGTGGGATCAAATGGAGTAGACGCAGGTTTAGCATTTTCATAATTAAATCTCTTTAATACGGTTTCAGACATAATGAGATTGACTAAGACTATATCCATCAGACGTCTTTCGATTTTCATCCCTAAGATTACATCAGTAGGGCCTAAGTCTTTCATGTCAAAATTATCTCTAAGCATGCTTTTAATGGTATTAATAATATCAAGGTTCTTTGCCTAATATGAGCATATCATCAACATATAGGCAAACAATAACATGAGAATCATACACAGATTTAATGTAAACACATTTATCAGATTCATTAACCTTGAAACCATTAGTTATCATAACATGATCAAATTTTTCATGCCATTGTTTAGGTGCTTGTTTTAAACCGTAAAGAGATTTGTTTAACTTGCATACTTTGTTTTCATAACCTTTTACTATAAAGCCTTGAGGTTGATCCATATAAATTTCTTCATTCAATTCACCATATAGAAAAGCAGTTTTTAACATCCATCGATGTATATGCAAATCATAAATTGAAGCAATAGCAATCAACATTCTAATCGAGGTGATTCTAGAGACTGGTGAATAGGTATCAAAGAAATCTACTCCTTTCTGTTGTCTATAGCCTTTAGCTACCAACCTAGCTTTATATTTATCTATAGTTCCATCTGTTCTAAGTTTCCTTTTGAACACCCATTTGCAACCTATGGATTTACTTCCAGGAGGCAAGTCTACAAGCTCCCAAGTTTCATTTTCTTTGAATGGACTCCCATTCATTTAATGAAGCTTCTTCCCGAAAGGAGCTTCGGAGAAGTCATAGCTTCCCTTATAGGTTTGGGGTTCAGACTCTACCGTAAGAGTCAAAAAATCGGGGCCAAAACTTGTTTCAGTTCTAACCCTCTTACTTCTTCTTGGTTCAGTCTCATACTCCAAAGTTGGAGTTTGACTAGTCGATGGAACATCCAGGGAGATCATCATGGACCCTTTTACGAGGTCCAGGACCTTAAAGGAAATATGTGTTCATAAAACACAGCATCTCTTGATTCCATTATGGTGTTCGGACCAATGTTATTGTGGTCGAAGCGATGACCATAAACCTGTGAGCATTTGTATGCTCGGGATATCCTAAGAAAACACGATCAATTGTTTTAGGACCTATTTTAGTTTTCTTGGGATGAGGAATGGCCACCTTGGCCAAACACCCCCACACTTTAAAGTATGCATAGGAAGGTTGTTTACCATTCCACAATTCGTAGGGAGTTTTATCGATTTTTTAAATGGAACTCGGTTCAAAATATAGCATGCGAGAGGATAGCTTCCCCCACAAGTTCGAAGATAACCCTGAACTTGTCAACATAGCATTTACCATATCTATGAGTGTTCTTTTTTTCTTTCGGCTACACCATTCGATTCAGGTGAATATGGTGCGGTGGTTTCATGAATGATTCCATTATTTTTACAAAACTCTCCTATGGGTATCACATACTCACCGCCACGGTCAGACCTAAGAGTTTTAATCTTAACTCCTTTTTGGTTTTCTACTTCAAGTTTATAAAACTTGAAAGCCTCTAAGGCCTCATCTTTACTTCTAAGAAGATGAACTTTGACAAGATATCGTGAGTAATCATCTATGAAAGTGATATACCATTTTCTACCACCTCTTGTTGGTGTTGATTTCAAGTCTCCTAAATCCGAGTGTATTAATTCCAAAGGAACTGTTCTACGTTCAACACTTTTATTAAATGGTTTTCTTGCATATTTAGATTCAACACAGATTTCACATCTTTGTTTTTTATCAAAGTTTATTTTTGGTATGCAACCTAAATTAGCAAGTCTTTCTAGCGATTTGAAATTAACATGCCCAAGTCTATCATGCCAAACATGTGAGGAGTCACAAACATAAACAGAAGAAGATGCATTAACATTCAATTTCAAATCAGATACACTAAGCTTAATCATGTTATCGGTAACATAACCTTTTCCTACGAATTCACCATGCTTAGAAATCACAACGAGTATTGGACTCAGCAACAATTTTAAAACCTTTTCCTAGCAGGATGGTTTACGAGATGAGATTTTTGCATATGTCCGGGACGTAGAATACGTCATTCAATGCGAGAGTTTTTCTGAAGTTAGCTTCAGTTCGACCTTGCCTTTCCCCACCACTTTCGCGGTGGAAGAATTTCCCATGAACAATTTCTCATCATCTCCTACTATGGCATAGGAGGAGAAAGCATTCTGAATTTACTGAGACATGCTTGGTGGCTCCAGAATCAAGCCACCAGTCTCTCACATTAGTCATACTAGAGACAAGGTCGACTTCGGACACCATGCCGGTGAAATATCCGAGTCCTCTACTATGTTTGCCTTATTTTTTCTGTTTTGGATCATATTTGATCCTTTTAGGGGCCTTTACAGTCTTTAGCCATATGTCCGGGTTTACCACAATTAAAACAGTCGCCTTTGATGGTGTGCTTAGTGACACCACCTCTAGGCTTAAAATTGTTACCTACGGGTTTTCGACGTACATTACGTCTATTACCCATTTTTTGGATTCTCCAGGAGTTTTCTTTGAAGCGACTTTATCGTCCAAAACATGAGCTTTGTTGGACATGTTTTTGCTCAAGCATCATGCTCTTGTCCTTGCTGCACATCAGCTCCTCAACCTGGATCTTTTTGCCAAGCTCCACCATGGTGATTTCACGAGTCTTGTGTCGCAGACCTCCTCTTGTATTCGCTCCATGAGGGTGGAAGCTTTTCAATCACAGCCGATACTTGTAGAGCTTCATCAAAAGTCATGCCTTGACAAGAATCTCGCTGATGAGGAGTTGAAGTTCGACGAACTGTTCTCTACAGAGCTTTTCGTCAGTCATGTTGTATTCTAAGAACTTAGCCATCAAGAACTTCTTACTTCCAGCAGACTTGACATGATATTTTTCTTCTAGAGCTTCCCATAAATCAAAAGCATTAAAATCTTCTTTTGCATTATAGAAGTCATACAAGGAGTCATCAAGACAGTTAAGAATATGATTCTTGCACAAATAATTCTTCCTATTCCACTGTCCAATTTATCTTCATTACCACGGCGATGAAGTTTTCTCGAGGTTTTTCTAAAGCATATCCATCTAACCTTTGGTCGTTTAGGAAGAATAGCATTTTAGACTGCCATCTCTTAAAGTCCTTACCACTGAACTTTGGTGGTTTTTCTACGATATTCTTTCCCATGTTCTTACAACAAAGAATATTACAGTATTACAATATTACAATAAGGCACGATATTACCTTTAGATTGTTGGAATTAATTACAATAATCGAATGCAAATGGGAAATAATACTTAGATTACACTGATAGTAGTAACAAATAACTCAATAAACTTAGTAGAGGCACGTATGAGATACTGTTGAGCTAAAGGTAATATTGCCTGCTACTCCTCGAGATGCTATAGCAATTAACAAATTACCTCCAGGATACAACTACTGTTAGTTCTCCTCTATGTGTAGCATACGGAGAGAACCCTTAGAACTTGGCAACAAAAGTAAAAACAAAAACACAAATTGAAAATACAAATTGTTTGAGTAATGTAAAAACAATTTTATGTTTCGTAAACTATATTCTGTGAACTAAAATTTCTGTAAATCAAGAAGTAGTTATACAAAATTATGTTTCGTAAACTACAACTTGTTTGAGAGAAAAGAACTGAACGTTTTTCGAGTTTTAAGACAAATATTAATAAGAACTTAAGTTTCGAAAATAATTAGAGAAGAAGGAGAAATTCGAGAAGATAAGAGTTCGAATGGTATGGTTTTTAAAATGAAAGCCTTAACTCGTATTTATAGGTAAGAATTCGAACGTTTGAGACACAGATCCGTAAATCACGCGTTCAATTTGTCGGACGAGTAAAAGCAAAAAGCATCCGTTAAAAAAATAACGAAAAAAACGCATCGCGTCGGGCAAGATTCTTCTCGACGAGAAATCTCTGTGCACAGTGTCCACAAAGTGTCCACACGCGTGAGATTAAAGATTCTTTACGATGAAAACAAGTTAAGAGAATTCACGCGTGAGAATTAACCGTGTGTGACTAAAGATGATTCTAGTGGCTGTCGGATATCCAAAACCGAGAAGGCAAAGAATAAAATTCTTTACATGTGTGGGAGAAGCGTGTGGAAAATTTCAGTAAAAAGAAAAAGGGGTCGGATACACCCACACCCACACCCACACCCACTCCCACTCCCACTCCCACGCCCACGCCCACGCCCACGCCCACGCCGAGCCGAGCCGAGCCGAGCCGAGCCGAGCGGGAAAGGCAATAAGAAATGCAATAAGGTTTAGGCAACCTTGCCATAGTCTAGGGCTTTCCCCATACACAAAGGTCTAAAGACCCAAAGGGCCATGCCCTTAAGGCTAAACCAATGCTATTTAAGTCTAAAACTCTTAGTGTTTTAGTCTATATGGGACTAATGTTTTATTCATTCACATGAAAAAACATCTAGGGAGCAATAGGTCTTGGGATCAAAACATGGTCCATGCATTTTTTGATTAAAACAAAACATTTTTTTCTAACAATCCCCCACATGAATAATAAAACATGTCGATAAAACACGATAAAACATAAGGCAACAAAATAGGCTAAGGTGTCCCAAAGATTGAACCTTAACTTAGTGAGAGGTTACTGAACTGCTTGTTGATACGGTGAACGCAATGTCTTGAACCGCCAACAAAGAATGCAATCAGAAATAACAGACCACACTTGATGCCTCAACGAAGAAAAAACAGCTGCCAAGCTCTTGCGGTTGTGCCCATTTTGGCCGTGGGCTAAAATCCGGACTTAATGAATGTCTCTAGAGAATCAGCTCATATTCTCATAGGAAGCGGCCACACTTCCAACATCCACAAAGGTGAGTCCATAAAGAGTGTCTGCCACACCCCGCTTTAATCAAAGCCATGGTACCCATTAAGATCGCAAAAGATCATCCTTAATTTCTGCAGGCAGCACTATCGCACGATTACACCATAGGGAGGGACAAAGATAGTGCTTTCTCAATATCACCATAAATTAGTTGTCTCATTGAACCTTGATCTTGGAAATCCAATCACAAGGTTGAGTATCCTTCATGGTGATTTATTCAATGAGCTTAAGTCCCATCCCCCTCGATGTAAATTTAACTTTCTCTCTGGTTAAGCCTTTTGTCAAAGGATCTGCAAGATTATCTTTGGATTTTACAAAGTCTATCGAGATAATACCAGTAGAGAGTAGTTGTTTCACCGTCTTATGTCTTCTTCGTATATGTATAGACTTCCGTTGTATACATTGTTCTTTGCGCAACCAAGAGCGGCTTCTTCACATCACAGTGGATGGCAATTGAAGACACGAGGCTTGGGCAGAGTGGAATTCCTCCCGGGAAACATCGCATCCATTCAGCTTCCTCTCCGGCTTTTTCCAAGGCTATAAACTCAGACTCCATAGTGGATTTAGCTATACATGTCTGTTTGGTAGACTTCCATGAGACAGACGCACCTCCAAGCAAGAAGATGTACCCACTAGTAGATTTGCACTCTCTTGAGTCGATATCAGTTGGCATCACAATACCCTTCGAAGACAGACAGGATACTTCCCAAAACTTAAGCAATAGTTTGAGGTCCCTCTCGGGTAACGTAAAACTCGAAGAGAGCATTCGGTGATCCTGCCTGGGTTGCAAGTATACCTGCTTAATCTACTCACGAGTAAGCAATATCAGGTCTTGTACAGTTCATAAGATACATAAGACTACCAATAATGCGAGAATACTCAAGTTGATCAATACCCTCACCCTTGTTCTTTTTCAATTTACAAGTGGGATCAAATGGAGTAGACGCGAGTTTAGCATTTTCATAATTAAATCTCTTTAATACGGTTTCAAAGCATAATGAGATTGACTAAGACTATATCCATCGAGACGTCTTTCGATTTTCATCCCTAAGATTACATCGGTAGGGCCTAAGTCTTTCATGTCAAAATTATCTCTAAGCATGCTTTTAATGGTATTAATAATATCAAGGTTCTTTGCCTAATATGAGCATATCATCAACATATAGGCAAACAATAACATGAGAATCATACACAGATTTAATGTAAACACATTTATCAGATTCATTAACCTTGAAACCATTAGTTATCATAACATGATCAAATTTTTCATGCCATTGTTTAGGTGCTTGTTTTAAACCGTAAAGAGATTTGTTTAACTTGCATACTTTGTTTTCATAACCTTTTACTATAAAGCCTTCAAGGTTGATCCATATAAATTTCTTCATTCAATTCACCATATAGAAAAGCAGTTTTAACATCCATCGATGTATATGCAAATCATAAATTGAAGCAATAGCAATCAACATTCTAATCGAGGTGATTCTAGAGACTGGTGAATAGGTATCAAAGAAATCTACTCCTTCCTGTTGTCTATAGCCTTTAGCTACCAACCTAGCTTTATATTTATCTATAGTTCCATCTGTTCTAAGTTTCCTTTTGAACACCCATTTGCAACCTATGGATTTACTTCCGGGAGGCAAGTCTACAAGCTCCCAAGTTTCATTTTTTTGAATGGACTCCCATTCATTTAATGAAGCTTCTTCCCGAAAGGAGCTTCGGAGAAGTCATAGCTTCCTTATAGGTTTGGGGTTCAGACTCTACCGTAAGAGTCAAAAAATCGGGGCCAAAACTTGTTTCAGTTCTAACCCTCTTACTTCTTCTTGGTTCAGTCTCATACTCCAAAGTTGGAGTTTGACTAGTCGATGGAACATCCGGGAGATCATCATGGACCCTTTTCCGAGGTCCAGGACCTTAAAGGAAATATGTGTTCATAAAACACAAGCATCTCTTGATTCCATTATGGTGTTCGGACCAATGTTATTATGGTCGAATCGATGACCATAAACTTGTGTGCATTTGTATGCTCGGGATATCCTAAGAAAACACAATCAATTGTTTTAGGACCTATTTTAGTTTTCTTGGGATGAGGAATGGCCACCTTGGCCAAACACCCCCACACTTTAAAGTATGCATAGGAAGGTTGTTTACCATTCCACAATTCGTAGGGAGTTTTATCGATTTTTTAAATGGAACTCGGTTCAAAATATAGCATCCGAGAGGATAGCTTCCCCCACAAGTTCGAAGATAACCCTGAACTTGTCAACATAGCATTTACCATATCTATGAGTGTTCTTTTTTTTTTCGGCTACACCATTCGATTCAGGTGAATATGGTGCGGTGGTTTCATGAATGATTCCATTATTTTTACAAAACTCTCCTATGGGTATCACATACTCACCGCCACGGTCAGACCTAAGAGTTTTAATCTTAACTCCTTTTTGGTTTTCTACTTCAAGTTTATAAAACTTGAAAGCCTCTAAGGCCTCATCTTTACTTCTAAGAAGATGAACTTGTGAGTATCGTGAGTAATCATCTATGAAAGTGATATACCATTTTCTACCACCTCTTGTTGGTGTTGATTTCAAGTCTCCTAAATCCGAGTGTATTAATTCCAAAGGAACTGTTCTACGTTCAACACTTTTATTAAATGGTTTTCTTGCATATTTAGATTCAACACAGATTTCACATCTTTGTTTTTTATCAAAGTTTATTTTTGGTATGCAACCTAAATTAGCAAGTCTTTCTAGCGATTTGAAATTAACATGCCCAAGTCTATCATGCCAAACATGTGAGGAGTCACAAACATAAACAGAAGAAGATGCATTAACATTCAATTTCAAATCGAGATACACTAAGCTTAATCATGTTATCGGTAACATAACCTTTTCCTACGAATTCACCATGCTTAGAAATCACAACGGTATTGGACTCGGCAACAATTTTAAAACCTTTTCCTAGCAGGATGGTTTCGAGATGAGATTTTTGCATATGTCCTGGGACGTAGAATACGTCATTCAATGCGAGAGTTTTTCTGAAGTTAGCTTCAGTTCGACCTTGCCTTTCCCCACCACTTTCGCGGTGGAAGAATTTCCCATGAACAATTTCTCATCATCTCCTACTATGGCATAGGAGGAGAAAGCATTCTGAATTTCTGAGACATGCTTGGTGGCTCGAGAATCAAGCCACCAGTCTCTCACATTAGTCATACTAGAGACAAGGTCGACTTCGGACACCATGCCGGTGAAATATCCCGAGTCCTCTACTATGTTTGCCTTATTTTTCTGTTTTGGATCATATTTGATCCTTTTAGGGGCCTTACAGTCTTTAGCCATATGTCCGGGTTTACCACAATTAAAACAGTCGCCTTTGATGGTGTGCTTAGTGACACCACCTCTAGGCTTAAAATTGTTACCTACGGGTTTTCGACGTCTGTTACGTCTATTACCCATTTTTTGGATTCTCCGGGAGTTTTCTTTGAAGCGACTTTATCGTCCAAAACATGAGCTTTGTTGGACATGTTTTTGCTCAAGCATCATGCTCTTGTCCTTGCTTGCACATCAGCTCCTCAACCTGGATCTTTTTGCCAAGCTCCACCATGGTGATTTCACGAGTCTTGTGTCGTGACCTCCTCTTGTATTCGCTCCATGAGGGTGGAAGCTTTTCAATCACAGCCGATACTTGTAGAGCTTCATCAAAAGTCATGCCTCAGCAAGAATCTCGCTGATGAGGAGTTGAAGTTCGACGAACTGTTCTACCACGGGCTTTTCGTCAGTCATGTTGTATTCTAAGAACTTAGCCATCAAGAACTTCTTACTTCCAGCGGCTTGACATGATATTTTTCTTCTAGAGCTTCCCATAAATCAAAAGCATTAAAATCTTCTTTTGCATTATAGAAGTCATACAAGGAGTCATCAAGACAGTTAAGAATATGATTCTTGCACAAATAATTCTTCCTATTCCACCTGTCCATTTTATCTTCATTACCACGGCGATGAAGTTTTCGAGGGTTTTTCTAAAGCATATCCATCTAACCTTTGGTCGTTTAGGAAGAATAGCATTTTAGACTGCCATCTCTTAAAGTCCTTACCACTGAACTTTGGTTTTTTTCTACGATATTCTTTCCCATGTTCTTACAACAAAGAATATTACAGTATTACAATATTACAATAAGGCACGATATTACCTTTAGATTGTTGGAATTAATTACAATAATCGAATGCAAATGGGAAATAATACTTAGATTACACTGATAGTAGTAACAAATAACTCAATAAACTTAGTAGAGGCACGTATGAGATACGTTGAGCTAAAGGTAATATTGCCTGCTACTCCTATGAGATGCTATAGCAATTAACAAATTACATCTAGGATACAACTACTGTTAGTTCTCCTCTCTGTGTAGCATACACAGAGAGAGAACCCTTAGAACTTGGCAACAAAAGTAAAAACAAAAACACAAATTGAAAATACAAATTGTTTCGAGTAATGTAAAAACAATTTTATGTTTCGTAAACTATATTTACGTGAACTAAAATTCGTAAATCAAGAAGTAGTTATACAAAATTATGTTTCGTAAACTACAACTTGTTTGAAAAAGAACTGAACGTTTTTCGAGTTTTAAGACAAATATTAATAAGAACTTAAGTTTTGAAAATAATTAGAGAAGAAGGAGAAATTCGAAGAAGATAAGAGTTCTGAAATGGTATGTTTTAAAATGAAAAGCCTTAACTCGTATTTATAGGTAAGAATTCGAACGTTTGAGACACAGATCCAAAGTAAATCACGCGTTCAATTTGTCGGACGAGTAAAAGCAAAAAGCATCCGTTAAAATAACGATAAAAAACGCATCTCGTCGGGCAAGATTCTTCTCGACGAGAAAGAAAGTGTGTCCACACGCGTGAGATGCACAGTGTCCACACGCGTGAGATTAAAGATTCTTTACGATGAAAACAGTTAAGAGAATTCACGCGTGAGAATTAACCGTGTGTGACTAAAGATGATTCTAGTGGCTGTCGGATATCCAAAACCGAGAAGGCAAAGAATAAAATTCTTTACATGTGTGGGAGAAGCGTGTGGAAAATTTCAGTAAAAAGAAAGGATGGGTCGGATACACCCACACCCACACCCACACCCACTCCCTCCCTCCCCTCCCACGCCACGCCCACGCCCACGCCCACGCCCACGCCACGCCGAGCCGAGCGAGAGCGGCGTGCGTGCGTTGTGCGAAGCACCGCGCGAACGGGAAAGGCAATAAGAAATGCAATAAGGTTTAGGCAACCTTGCCATAGTCTAGGGCTTTCCCCATACACAAAGGTCTAAAGACCCAAAGGGCCATGCCCTTAAGGCTAAACCAATGCTATTTAAGTCTAAAACTCTTAGTGTTTTAGTCTATATGGGACTAATGTTTTATTCATTCACATGAAAAAACATCTAGGGAGCAATAGGTCTTGGGATCAAAACATGGTCCATGCATTTTTTGATTAAAACAAAACATTTTTTTTCTAACAATCCCCCACATGAATAATAAAACATGTCGATAAAACACGATAAAACATAAGGCAACAAAATAGGCTAAGGTGTCCCAAAGATTGAACCTTAACTTAGTGAGAGGTTACCTGAGCTGCTTGTTGATACGGTGAACGCAATGTCTTGAACCGCCAACAATGAATGCAATTCGAAATAACAGCCACACTTGATGCCTCAACCGAAGAAAAAACAGCTGCCAAGCTCTTGCGGTTGTGCCCATTTTGGCCGTGGGCTAAAATCCCGGACTTAATGAATGTCTCTAGAGAATCAGCTCATATTCTCATAGGAAGCGGCCACACTTCCAACATCCACAAAGGTGAGTCCATAAAGAGTGTCTGCCACACCCCGCTTTAATCAAAGCCATGGTACCCATTAAGATCGCAAAAGATCATCCTTAATTTCTGCGCAGCGCAGCACTATCGCACGATTACACCATAGGGAGGGACAAAGATAGTGCTTTCTCAATATCACCATAAATTAGTTGTCTCATTGAACCTTGATCTTGGAAATCCAATCACAAGGTTGAGTATCCTTCATGGTGATTTATTCAATGAGCTTAAGTCCCATCCCCCTCGATGTAAATTTAACTTTCTCTCTCGGTTAAGCCTTTTGTCAAAGGATCTGCAAGATTATCTTTGGATTTTACAAAGTCTATCGAGATAATACCAGTAGAGAGTAGTTGTTTCACCGTCTTATGTCTTCTTCGTATATGTATAGACTTCCGTTGTATACATTGTTCTTTGCGCAACCAAGAGCAGCTTCAACATCACGAGTGGATGGCAATTGAAGACACGAGGCTTGGGCAGAGTGGAATTCCTCCAGGAAACATCGCATCCATTCGGCTTCCTCTCCAGCTTTTTCCAAGGCTATAAACTCAGACTCCATAGTGGATTTAGCTATACATGTCTGTTTGGTAGACTTCCATGAGACAGACGCACCTCCAAGCAAGAAGATGTACCCACTAGTAGATTTGCACTCTTCGAGTCGATATCCAGTTGGCATCACAATACCCTTCAGTACAGCAGGATACTTCCCAAAACTTAAGCAATAGTTTGAGGTCCCTCTCAGGTAACGTAAAAACTCGAAGAGAGCATTCGGTGATCTGCCCCTGGGTTGCAAGTATACTGCTTAATCTACTCACGAGTAAGCAATATCAGGTCTTGTACAGTTCATAAGATACATAAGACTACCAATAATGCGAGAATACTCAAGTTGATCAATACCCTCACCCTTGTTCTTTTTCAATTTACAAGTGGGATCAAATGGAGTAGATGCAGGTTTAGCATTTTCATAATTAAATCTCTTTAATACTGTTTCAGCATAATGAGATTGACTAAGACTATATCCATCGAGACGTCTTTTTCGATTTTCATCCCTAAGATTACATCAGTAGGGCCTAAGTCTTTCATGTCAAAATTATCTCTAAGCATGCTTTTAATGGTATTAATAATATCAAGGTTCTTTGCCTAATATGAGCATATCATCAACATATAGGCAAACAATAACATGAGAATCATACACAGATTTAATGTAAACACATTTATCAGATTCATTAACCTTGAAACCATTAGTTATCATAACATGATCAAATTTTTCATGCCATTGTTTAGGTGCTTGTTTTAAACCGTAAAGAGATTTGTTTAACTTGCATACTTTGTTTTCATAACCTTTTACTATAAAGCCTTGAGGTTGATCCATATAAATTTCTTCATTCAATTCACCATATAGAAAAGCGGTTTTAACATCCATCGATGTATATGCAAATCATAAATTGAAGCAATAGCAATCAACATTCTAATCGAGGTGATTCTAGAGACTGGTGAATAGGTATCAAAGAAATCTACTCCTTCTGTTGTCTATAGCCTTTAGCTACCAACCTAGCTTTATATTTATCTATAGTTCCATCTGTTCTAAGTTTCCTTTTGAACACCCATTTGCAACCTATGGATTTACTTCCGGGAGGCAAGTCTACAAGCTCCCAAGTTTCATTTTTTTGAATGGACTCCCATTCATTTAATGAAGCTTCTTCCCGAAAGGAGCTTCCGGAGAAGTCATAGCTTCCTTATAGGTTTGGGGTTCGAGACTCTACCGTAAGAGTCAAAAAATCGGGGCCAAAACTTGTTTCAGTTCTAACCCTCTTACTTCTTCTTGGTTTGAGTCTCATACTCCAAAGTTGGAGTTTGACTAGTCGATGGAACATCCAGGAGGTCATCATGGACCCTTTTCCGAGGTCCAGGACCTTAAAGGAAATATGTGTTCATAAAACACAAGCATCTCTAGATTCCAATATGGTGTTCGGACCAATGTTATTATGGTCGAACCGATGACCATAAACTTGTGAGCATTTGTATGCTCGGGATATCCTAAGAAAACACAGTCAATTGTTTTAGGACCTATTTTAGTTTTCTTGGGATGAGGAATGGCCACCTTGGCCAAACACCCCCACACTTTAAAGTATGCATAGGAAGGTTGTTTACCATTCCACAATTCGTAGGGAGTTTTATCGATTTTTAAATGGAACTCGGTTCAAAATATAGCATGCCGAGAGGATAGCTTCCCCCACAAGTTCGAAGATAACCCCTGAACTTGTCAACATAGCATTTACCATATCTATGAGTGTTCTATTTTTTCTTTCGGCTACACCATTCGATTCGGGTGAATATGGTGCGGTGGTTTCATGAATGATTCCATTATTTTTACAAAACTCTCCTATGGGTATCACATACTCACCGCCACGGTCAGACCTAAGAGTTTTAATCTTAACTCCTTTTTGGTTTTCTACTTCAAGTTTATAAAACTTGAAAGCCTCTAAGGCCTCATCTTTACTTCTAAGAAGATGAACTTGACAAATATCGTGAGTAATCATCTATGAAAGTGATATACCATTTTCTACCACCTCTTGTTGGTGTTGATTTCAAGTCTCCTAAATCCGAGTGTATTAATTCCAAAGGAACTGTTCTACGTTCAACACTTTTATTAAATGGTTTTCTTGCATATTTAGATTCAACACAGATTTCACATCTTTGTTTTTTATCAAAGTTTATTTTTGGTATGCAACCTAAATTAGCAAGTCTTTCTAGCGATTTGAAATTAACATGCCCAAGTCTATCATGCCAAACATGTGAGGAGTCACAAACATAAACGAGAAGAAGATGCATTAACATTCAATTTCAAATCAGATACACTAAGCTTAATCATGTTATCGGTAACATAACCTTTTCCTACGAATTCACCATGCTTAGAAATCACAACGGTATTGGACTCAAAGCAACAATTTTAAAACCTTTTCCTAGCAGGATGGTTTCGAGATGAGATTTTTGCATATGTCCTGGGACGTAGAATACGTCATTCAATGCGAGAGTTTTTCTGAAGTTAGCTTCAGTTCGACCTTGCCTTTCCCCACCACTTTCGCGGTGGAAGAATTTCCCATGAACAATTTCTCATCATCTCCTACTATGGCATAGGAGGAGAAAGCATTTCTGAATTTACTGAGACATGCTTGGTGGCTCCAGAATCAAGCCACCAGTCTCTCACATTAGTCATACTAGAGACAAGGTCGACTTCAGACACCATGCCAGTGAAATATCCCGAGTCCTCTACTATGTTTGCCTTATTTTTCTGTTTTGGATCATATTTGATCCTTTTAGGGGCCTTACAGGTCTTTAGCCATATGTCCAGGTTTAC